>JABWTJ010000060.1:2071776-2452144 GCA_016801875.1 Solanum sitiens
CCCCCGGCCTCGAGATTCGACGCCCAGCCAGCGTGGCTCGACTCCATTTGCAACACCTGCATAATACATTAGTCTTAGTGCAATATCATTTATATTTGAGGTGGCACAAATCTTCTCTTACAAATATATTGTAATATTTGAGGAAGAAAGAAACGAAAAGCATTTATTTTTTGGCCAAGAAAATTACAGAAGCAGCAATAGTGACTATCCAAGTGTTCAAACTGCAGTGACAGAACGTGTAGATGCTTACAAAATTTTAATCAACTCTCTTTCCTATATAAAACATGTTGGAGAAATTATCAACCTTAAGTGAAGAGGTTACCCTCAAAGTTCTTGAGCAGCACGAACAAACCTCCTGCAGTATATCTCAATAATAAGTTCCTAAATCATCATACTCAAAAGCAACTACTAGACAATGGTAAGATATTAACCTTAGAAAGCATTTGGCGGTTGGATCTGTCATTTCAAACTTCAAGTAACTTAAAACAGCAGACTCCATTTGCAACACCTGCATAATACGTAAGTCTTAGTGCCACTGCAAAGTTTAACGATTGCAGGTTCTGTAATCAAGATCATATACCTCCTCCTTGAAGTAAGTAGGAGAACTCTTCTACTTGAGGTGCACAGATCTCCTCATATTTTCTGCAATATAGCATTTCCCATATTAATGTCTTAGAGCATCTTCTTACTGATATGCTTGTAATATTTGAGGAAAAAAGAAAATGAAAAGCACTCAAGAAAAAATTTGTAAAGATCATGGCGAAAAAATATGCAGTAGAGGTCAGAAGGTGCTAACTAATTTTCAGAAGACATATTAATTTACTAACAATGTAATAGAATGTTTAAGTGTAGTCCATATTTTACTATTTTAGTATGCTTGGGATGAATTGAAAAGAGAATCATGCAAACTTATATCTAGAAAGTATTTTTCCCTAACTGCTGGTATAAGCTAGAATGGTTATTGTTGCAGCAAAGGCTATGTAGTGCCATGACACAGTCTCGTAAATCAGATGGTTGTTGCAGAGTTTAATGTCTCAACGTAGAGTTCTGTATTGGGAGTTTTCAGAAGTCAAATTTTATAAGAATATATGATTGTTTATATGATTGTCACAATGCTAATTAATTCATACATATCCAAGGTTTCATTGAAGGGAGAAGAATATATTTTTGGCCCAGAAAATTGCAGAAGCAGCAATGAGTGATGGAGTAACAAAGCATGTTGTTTTCTAAAAGAGAGAGTTCTGCAATGCAGATAGTCAAGTGTTCCAACTGCAGTGACAGAACCTGTAGATGCTTATAAAATTTTAATCAACCTTAAGTGAAGAGGTTGCCTCATTAAGTCCTTGGGCATCGCGAACAAACCTATTACAGTATATCAATCAACTCATTACACCTCAATCATATATTTAATTTAAACATAAGAAGATAAATAACATGATTATTGTTGATGATCACGACAGATTCATAACAAAAAGAAGACAAGAACACAAGTTGTCTCTCCAACCTTACACAATGAAGGTAATGAAAATGAAGGAACCAAGGGTCTCATTTTATCACATTAATCTTGATCCTCTCATGTACATGGTTCTGAGTAAATCACTATGGAAACACTAAAAGGACTTCTGTACAATTTATGCTGAAGTTTCACAACAGTTTTGAGGATTTGGATCAATGATGTTGCATCAGGAGAAAACCAAAATGGACAGAAAAATTGAGCAGAACAAACCATAACATTTAACATATACAGAAAGCCACACATAAGAACAAACAATAACTTTAACATATGCAAGTGGTGTACATGTAATGTCAAGTTACTTCTAAAGCCCCAATTAATCTAATGAAGAACCAAACAATGATAATAATAAAAAACACAAGGAGCATTTCGTGCAGATGAAGATGAAATTAGAAAAACGGAACAACAGTGTTTCGATGCCAAGTGAAAGAGAGCTTATCCTTCACACTTCAAGATGCCTTAGCACTTGATGTTTAACAGAGGTCAGAGATCAGAATAAAATATATCAATCAACTCATTACACCTCAATCCTAAATTAATTTTGAAAATCCATAGAGGATAACTTCAATACGGAGAAGGAAAATGAACAAGGACGTAAATTACTTTTGAAAATCCAGGCACTAGCAAGACCAAAAGCCTTAAACCCTACAATATTCTCATTTAGCAATTCCTTTAACAAAAAAGGATAACAACAAGGAATAAACAATTGTTGGTAGCAACTCCAAACAACTTATTGAGACTGTAATGACAAGGAATTGACAGTTTTTTTATAAAGGAGATGTAACCCATTTAGACTAAAAATAAACAAAACTCAAGCAACCCTAAAACTCCTACGCCTACTCGAAGACAGAATCGACATTAACAAACAATTAAGGGACTTGGTACAGAGGGAAACACAGATTCAATATGATGAAAAATCAAAGACACAAAAATGCACTTAACGCTTTGATACACATATTTTAACAAGAACAAAATTGAGCTGGGCAAGAGTAATTCAAATATTAATTGAGCTGGGCAAGAGTAATTCACCATTCCCAAATTAGACCTTTCTCTATACATTCTTAGTCTAGTAGAGGTAGTGGAAAAATGACCGAAAAAAAAAAGTAACAGAATTAGGGTAAGTGTGAAAACCCTGACCTTTTTTTTCTGTTCCAATTATAATCTCATGAACGCTCCTCCTTGTTGATTCTTGATCATGTGGAGATGAAGATGATGGAGCTTCTGATCCAAGATTCTTGGAATACTGGAATTCTTTTGAACAAGTAGAGAGGAAGAAGAACAGGGGAAGAAGATACCCTTTCTTGATTTTTAAGAGAATTCTAATCTAATTTGGAAATAATAAATATCTAGTCGTTACATTCCCCAACGGTCCATTCAACTCAAAGTCAAAGTCAAACTCGTCTCAAAACACTTTCTATTTTTCAAATGTCATTTTAATTTTTGGTAACATGAAAAAAGATATTATTTTTTCTGGTTTACAAAAAATGGTCTAGTTTAATTTAGTATGGAGTTCTAAAAAAATAAAGAAATTTTTTGAGTTTTGAATTTTGTGGTTTTAAATTAAACTTATGTCAAATTCACAAAATTATCTTTTAATCTTGTTACTTTAAGTATATCACGTGAAAAGTTGAAATTAAAATGTTGTAAAAAAACAGATGTTATTCTTTTTGAAACGAATTAAAAAAGAAAGGAGGTCATTTTTTTAAACTGAGAAAGTAATTTTCTCTCCCAATTTAAGTGATTAATAGCTCGTTTGGATTAATTTAAAAAAAAGTAATTTTTAAGTGAAAAATAAAACATCAAACTAAAAATATCTGAAGTTAAACTTATTTTAAGTTATTTTTATCTTTTCAAACACTTTTTAATTTATTTTAAGTTATTTTGTATATTTATCAAACACTTTTAGTAAAATGTTAACTTACAGAGTAACATATATATAGGTAGGTATATGGGAGAGAAGTATAATAATGCATTTGATACTTTAATTGAACTACTCTTTTAAATACTTCTAATATTTTTAGAATAATTTCACAATATATTTTGATGGAATTAGTGAAAAAAGAAAAAAAAAACAATATCCTTCCATAAAAAACTATTAATGTTTCAGCGAAAAATCTTCTTCCCACCATGCGTTTTTCCAATGAGGTAATTCGATAGAAATGTTGAGCTTAAATGCCAAGAGCAAGTTCAACTTGTTATATGCAAATCTAAGCATGATGTTATCTAGCAACACAACTCATCCTTAACTAGATCACTAACATGTACGTTTAATCAATCTTGAATTAATAAGCCTTTCTTTTAGTTTTTAAGTAATAATTTCTCTACTTTCAAAGCTCATTTTCTCTAGGAAAAAAAAATAAAGAAATATTTACCCAAAATTCTCACATTTTTTAAAATAAGCACTTTTTTTATAAAATAAATAAATACACTCAACCACCTAAATAAAATAAATAATTGAGGAATTAAAAGTGTCATTTCCGCCAAAAATGAAAGTTGGAGGACTAAAATTATAATTATCTCACTTGTTGCTCTTACCCTCAGAGTAGTAGTAGCTGTCAAAATCAACCCCTCTAAATTGTACAAGGAGTCGAAATAGTACAAATCAAAATTCAAAAAACAAACGGTCATCTCCTTTGATAAATCTTGTACCATGTTCATTTTCCTTGGAAATTGCTGAACCCCAGATGCCAAGAACTGTACCGTAATGGGTGTAAAGAATCTGTGGGATATCTTGGAATCTTGCAAGAAAACTCTTCCTCTTCATCATCTCCAGTTAAGTCTTTTCCCACTTAGCTTTTACATCTTTTTCTCTTGTTTGGAATTGGGATTTACTGTTCTTCTACTTAATTTCGTGTACTAGGAACAAGAGGGTATGTATAGATCTATCTTGCTGGATTGTTCAACTTCAGAATGTCAACAAATCCCATTGTGCGATGAAGGAGAAGCTTTATCTCAGGGGCCTATTTCACCGCGTTAGAGCTCTTATTGCTTTGAATTGTAGCGTCATCTTTGTTACTGGTAATTTTATTTCTTTCTTTGAGAAGATCTATAATGGGGTTTTCCAAAAAATATTAAAAATGTATAATTTACTCTTTTTTCTTGTTGTATTCATAATTAGTTTGAGGGTGTTTTACTTGAAGATTCTTAATTGTGGTACTCAAGATAATTTTAAGATTTGAGTTTGGTTCCAGATTAGTAATGTTGCTTCACACAGTTCAGTAACCTATGACAAAAGAAAATGTATACTTTACTCTTTTTCTTGTTGTATTCATAATTAGTTTGAAGGTGTTTTACTTGAAGATTCTTAATTGTGGTACTCAAGATAATTTTAAGATTTGAGTTTGGTTCCAGATTAGTATTGTTGCTTCACACAGTTTAGTAACCTATGACAAAAGAAATTTAGATTCTTTACATATCTAAATACGTCTGGAATATGCATATTGGGAAATGCTGTAGTTAATACATGATAATTGATACACATTTCAGTGGGTTCCTTTTTTTCATTTTCCAGATGGAGCCATTCCTGCCATCAAATCATCTACTTATAGAAGGCGATTAAATCTTGGAAATGTGGTAGGATTACTTATTTACTTCCTGTTTTTCCTTATCTCCCCGTCCAAAACCTCTTGAGTCTTGACATGCCTCTTTTTCAATTGGTAAGCATTCTAGTTTAAGCTGCTCATTACGCACTAGTTTTTTATGATGTAGCTCACTCAAGATGAGGCGGCGATTAAACCTTCATCAATACGAAGAAACACAGGATCAGACTTTTCGCGCATGATAAAAGAGGCTAAAGTCCTTGGAAATGCACTTGGAATTCCATGCTTAGATGGGTAACTCTTTACCTATGCATATGTATTCTGTATGCTATTGATCTGTCAGAATGCAAATATTCATGTAATTGATAAAAGGAACTGAACTACCTTCTGAGACAATTTTCATTCTTCTCCAAGTGTTCTATGTGATATTATCACTTGTTAGTTTTCCATCTTAACTTGCTGAGGTATCTTTACGTGGAAGAATAAAATGTTTACAGAAACCAGGTCATTAAATCTGATTACCGTGCAATGAATTGTGAATTGACCGTGCTTTAATGAGTCGTGTGATATAATGCTTATAACTATTGAGGTGTACAAAATTACTATTGACTGTTGGAAAAACCTTTCAGGATTGAGGAGGGTGAAGCTCAATGCGCATTATTAAACTCAGAATCATTCTGTGTGAGTAGAAGTCCTGATCCATTATGCTAGTTAGATTTTTCCTGATATGATTGTCGTCTAAAAGACTAAGGTGTGTTCGGTACGAAGGGAAGTGTTCTTTTCATGAAACATGTTTTCTTGGAAAGTGGATCTTTTTACTCATTTTCTTGTGTTCAGTTTGTAAGCAAAAAGTATTATCCTAAAAACATTTGTATATAATATAGACAAATAATATGGGAGGTGATGGGGATTTACGGGGTGGGGGTGAAGATGAGGTGTGTTAGAGATTGGGGAGGACACAATCAATGTGGAATGCCACTTGTAGAACTTGTTATCCCTACTTCCATTATGAAAGTCATTTCCTCATTTTTAAGGAAATTGTTTTCCTAGAGAAAATATTTTCCAATTTTTTACCAAATGAACATGGGAAAACCGGCATTCTCGCTGACCACATCCTATGGGGATCATCGAATCAATAGCAATAAGCCCGGTTTGAAGTGGCTCATATATGGTACAGTAATACCCGGGCCGGCAGATTCAATTAATCAAAATTCAGAAGCTGAAATTTCACCTCTACCATCCATAGGTTTTAGGCAGGGCATTTACAACACTACCCAAACATTTTCCAGAAAATGTTTTCCTCCGGACCGAACACACCCCAAGACTTCTTAAGAACTTATTACCATAAGAATCATTGTTTATTTTTACTGGAGCTACATCATAATGTACCACACGTTACTAATTATCATTATCAGGATGGATGTTTCACTTCAGATTCTGATGCCTTCCTATTTGGAGCAAGGACGGTGTATAGAGATATGTGCCTTGGTGAGAATTGATCAATATTTCTCTGTTCTTTCCTTTTGACTATTAGTAGTGGATTTTAATTGATTTTGATGTACTTATACTTTTAGTTTGTGAGATTTAGGGGATGGCGGGTATCTAGTTTGCTATGAAATGGATGATATTGAGAGAAAGCTCGGACTTGGAAGGAACTCCTTGGTAATTCTTTTGCCTTTTTGGCTTCTATCACTATTGATTACAATGGGGAGGATATTGTGAAACCATATCGATCTAAGGGAAAACACTTCCAATCTATCTTGAGGGGAGAAGTTTTCTTTTTCTTGGTTTTATTCAGCTCACTTCAGAATACAATGATATGATCAACTGGCAAGTATTATGTCCTGATAAATGATGTTGCTGGAGAAACTATGAATCTTTTTTATTTTTACCATGAAATCTGATGGTGTCAGAATTTCATAGACCTTGCTTTGTCTGGAACAGCCCAGCCATTGCAACTCATTATTTAAATTTCTGATGTATTCGTTGGGGTTTGTTTTTTGGAAATTGTTGTGTCCAGATAGCACTGGCTGTTATTCTTGGTGGTGATTACTCTGAAGGAGTTTATGGGATTGGTCGGGTAAGTCTTGGAAATTCTGATTCTTGTATCTGGAAGGCATTCTTTTTCCTCTCAATTTAACATGTATACGATCTGAAACGGGTTAAACTTGATGCTTATCGTATGACATGCTTCTGCGTTCTTAGGAGTCAGCTTGTCAGATTGTTAAATCAATTGGTGATAAAGCTGTTCTTCAATGGATTGCATCAGAAGGATTTTCCTTGGTAAAGAAGAAAAAAGGTTCTAAGAAACAGACTGAAGATGACAAATGCAATGGTAAAGAAAATGCTGCAGAGCATAAAAATCGTGATGGTGAGTCCTAGGGACTAGGGAGGGGGGAGGGAATAAAGAGAAGAAAAAAGTTTCTGGATGTTGACTAGTATTTAGTAATCATATTTATGTGTAACCCGTGCTATTTTTCCTTTTTGCATTATTAGGAAGCAAGTGCCCTTCACAAATGAAATGTCAGGTGTTGCAAGTATTAGATGCATATCTGAGACCAAAATGCCATTCAGCGGACTCTAACGCTGTTCAAAGGTAGATTCGTATTCGATATTACTTTTATTCAAAGCAATACTTCTTCTTTCTTTTTAACTTCCCCTTTTGCCTTTCTGGTTTAAGTTTTACCTCATTAAACTGTGCTGATTATAAGTCTGACATGTTAGTTAAGAACCAAGAAGTCTGAAAAGAAGGATATTTGTTGCAGGATTCTTGCATTGTATCCATATAGCCGCAGCCAGCTTCAGCACATATGCACTGAAACTTTTGGTTGGCCTCCTGAGAAAACAGGTGTTTTTGCTGAACCAAATCTTGGTTCTATTTCATGCACTGATTTATCAGACCTGTTTCTTTTGGTTCAACATCTATCATGGATAATTCCAATTACAGTTACTCAGCTGTCTGTTTTTTGATAATCTATAGTTTCATTTTTCCTACTAGTTAGAAAAATTATGCACGCGATTATGTTGGTACAATCAATGAGAAGCTTTTCTCTGAAAACCCTCTGTTCTTTGTGTCTCAGATGAGTATATCCTACCTAAGATTGCTGAAAGGGAATTGCGGAGATTTGCCAACTTGCGGTCCACTGCATCACAACTGGGAGTCCAGCTTCCACTAAATGAGGTAGCTCATTCTACTGCAATGACTGCTCAGTGTTATTAGAAATAACTTTTTGTGCTTCAACCTCAATGGACTCACAAACCAACTTTGCTTCTGTACAGTAGTTTATTATCAAGACCATTTTTGCAGTTACACCCTTACGTCTACCTGAGAATGTTCCTTTTGTGATGATAGAAGCATCTGCAGAACTTCAACTGACTTCTGCATTTAGAGATGATAATGCCACTTGCCTGTTCCAGTTAACTAACCCAAAATAGTTGCTGTTCTGGTTACTAGATGAGAGATGGTTGTGAAATTTTGTATGTTTGATCAGAATAGCTACTCAGGGAACTGCCTTCAGGGAACCTGTAACTGACTTTTTCTTGCTCTAGCATTCTGGATATGTTTGCTACTTCATTACATGAAGACTAAAATGGAGAAGATGTGATAAAAACACATGATTTTGGAAGATATGCTTTCATCCATTTCAAGGGTTAGGGTCGCACGTTGAACGGAGTGGAATGTAATGCAATATTACTAAAATGAAGAAATGGAAGTAATATGATTCCAGAAGATCCTTCACCATCTTAGTTAAAAGAATAAATTGCATAAAAAAAGACTTGAAAAAGATGCTAACTTTTTATGGTCTTATAAGTTTAGGGGCCTGACAATCGTGTCATAGAAACTTACATGTCTTAAATGTGTGAACATCTCGTAATGCCTGCTTTTTCCATGAAAATGAAGTTTGGTGTGCTGCAGGGTTGCACGTGCAATGATGCATTTCATCTGAAACTTTTCTATTAGAGTTATTGTTTTCTCAATACCTTTGTGATTATTCGCCCAAAAAAAATTCTACTACTATATTTCATTTTATCAAGTGTGTTTCTGGAAATGATCTCTAAGATCTGAACATGAACAGATGCCAATAAAGTGTCCATTATCTCAAATTGTCAAGCCAAGAAAAGTTCAAGGAGTCGATTGCTTTGAGGTGTCTTGGGAAGAAATGAATGGGCTTGAAACCTCCATAGTACCAGCTGATCTTGTTGAGAGGTATGTCAACTATAAATTGATTTGTTCTAATGAATTAAGGGGCTACTAAGGTACACAATGAGCAGTAGGGTCAGGTTTTATACATCAAAGCAATAGGAAAAAACTATTGCTTTAACCATTTTGATACTGGTTTTCAGATGGTTAGGAAGTCCAATTACATTGTTGTGAAGATAACGGAATTTGTTTATGAAACTATAAAGTAAGAAGGAGAAAGTAGTAGTGAGAAGAGAGAACACTTATTATTTCTTTGAAGGATGTATTTACAATGAATGAACCTTTATTTATTGGGAAAATTGACTCAGTTCCCAAGAGATTCACTATAATACAAATATGTTTATAACAGAATTGATATTTTTGGTTTTATTATTATAGAAGTACTTTACCAGGTTGGAGTTAAGAAATCTCATTCTGTTTTCAATCTCCTGAAAAGATGAGAGGAGGACATTTTTGATTCAATGGTTCACGTAAAAGTCATATATATATCTCGAGGGTTGGTGATGGTGTTGACCTAATGCAACTTTATGCTATCAAACTACATCTTGCTTGGGTATTTTCTGTGCAGACCTAAATATTTTATGTTTGAATATCAAAACGTTTCATGATACATTATCATAGATTCACATCATGTTCCCCATGCAAGCAAAAACTGGGAAGTAGACTTCTTTTGGCAACTGAAGAAACTTTCTTGGAGTTAAAGTTCTTTACACTGTCGGCATAAAAGATATTTATGCTATCAAGTTACTTATCCACAACATATTTAGTTGAACTTGCTAAGGTCACGCAGCACTGAAATATAATAAATTCAATGAGGATGGATTACTCAGTATACAAGCTGACAAGAATATGTACGATTTGCCAGCCACCCTCAGGTTTTTTGGGTGATGTTGACATAAAATACATGAATTCAATGGACATAGCAATTGCTTAGAGATTATGTACTCTGATTGGAGATCCATTCAAATAAAATACAAGCCTCCTAATTTGTTCACAAATTACACTGTTTGATCCATGTTATTGAATCATTCATCTCTTCTTTCCAACAGGGCTTGTCCGGAAAGGATTTTGGAGTTCCAAGAAAGACGAGCTCAAGGAAAGAAACGAAACAATGCTAGATCAAGACCAAGGAAACTAGAAAAAACACAGCTTATGGGTCAAATTGACCAAAAACTCCAAGACCTCTTGCTTGAGATTGATAGAGAAACCTCTACTACCAATGATGCCACTTCTTTATGTAGATCAGTACCAGAGGATGATGACGACATTTCTCAAATTCAGGTGGTAGATCCAGGTAAACAGTCCCATTATACATGGAACAGCAACTGTGTGAAGAAGGGTGGTGATTTTACTTATGGGATCACCAGTTGCCAAGAGAGCAACATTTCACAAGTTTCATCTGAAGATGAAGTAATTGATCTCACAAGTCCTCCACCGCTGCAGCATGCTTCTGGGAACTCCAAACACCTAGAGGGCAACGTTCAATGCATTGATTTGGTTGAACTTAGTGATTCAGACAATGATATGTTCTCCCCTGAACATACAAGGAGAGCTAGAGAACTGAGAATATTCATTGCAGGAATTAAGAACACTTGCTGAATGTTTTTTCAGTGTAACAAGAGTGTATACATATATTTATTCATATGTTTTATCATTAGTTGCCCATCTCTGGCAATTGCTCGTATGATGTCACCTTGTGATTATATGTAGAAAAGAAGGAAATGAAACTGATGTTGCCTTTTATTGGCAATGCAATTTGCATATCAGTTGCTTTGACAAAATGGACAAATTACATTAACAGATTCAACCATGTGTTTTCTTTTTCCAAGATGGAAGACCTGCCCAAGATCAGTATAGCCCTTCAAAAACTGATACCTAGCATTGGCGCCGAGACCTATTATCTCCTTAATTTAGCTTAGCTTAGACAAATCTTTTTTGATTAGCCTAACATGTGGTAGGGGAGGGCATCTTCAAAACTTCAAGCCTTTCGAATAACCATGAAAATCAGGGGGAAAACCTAACCTTCACATGCATCCAAACCAACAATTATTTGTCCATTCATCAGATAATATACAACCCTTAATTAATGAAAATGATGACTCTCATAAAATGGAGATTCTTTACACATCATGATACTGAACTACTTGTTTATGCTTGGCGTGATCTCTAAGAAGAGTGAATTCCCAAGGCAAAGACAGGTTGCCTGCGTATAAATACAAAATTGACAGCTAATGGTGATACTTGAATGCAGGAGGAATAATTCAAGCTATTTGGTCCAAATCCTTGGTGAGCAGATTTTACCCAACAGCTGTGATTGCAAACTACAGCAAGCTGCTTTCTGGATTAGTCAAGATGCGCCCAATGCTCCAAGCTGACTCAAACACCACCATTATCCAAAAGGAGAAACCCGGAAAATAAATAAGCCCACCCCTTTACTCTTCAGTTTAATATCATGCTTTTGTCTAATACATCAGAGTTTGAACCATGATGTATGCCCAACCCACAAATCACGTGTTGTGCTCTTACCACTAGACCAAAGCTCTGTCAGCAATAAATATTAGGTAATTATCATAATGCAGCAATAAGAGGGACATCGATAGCAATGATAAGAGCTCAACATGATAATCAGAGTCAAGTTTGATAGCTCACCTGAATTGATAAAAAGCAAGATATTCAACATCTATATTTGGATCAAAATAGCGGTGTCCTACTGTACAAGCAGGCAGGCAGTTTCACTACCAGCATTTACCTGCAAAATGAGAAGGATCTTTTTTCATGTTGGAACAGTGGGACATAAGCAAAGTACTGCCACGAAAAATATTTTCTAAGAATCATTTTCTTATGTTCATTGGTCGGTACATAAGCAAGAATATTATCCTAAAAGCATTTGTATATAACCTAAACAATTACTATGGGATGTGGGGGTAGGGGTAGGGGCAGGGTGTCGGGTGGGATGAAGGAGATGTGTGTTGGAGGATTGTAGGGCACAATCAATGTGGTATTCCACTTGTGGAACTTGTTTTCCGTACTTCCACTAGGGTTGTCCTTTTTCTCATTTTTAAGTGACTTGTTTCAAAGTCACATGTTTTCCAAAAAATTTGACCCACCGAACATGGAGAAATTGGAACACATATTTGAACACACCTAATTTAGAAAGGAAAAAAGATAGATGATGCATAATTAACCAATCCCTCCGTTCCTGAAGAATGACACTATTTCGTTATTAGTCCGTGACAAAAGGAATGGTACTTGAATTTCCCATTTTTCTCTTATTAATTTTTTTTTTTGGAAACTGTTATTCACAATCTTTTATAGTCACAAGAATGTTGAAACATGTTTATGACCACAACAAAAGTTCTCTAGCCACACAAATGCTATGGCGTATTTGAAGCCACACGTATCAAAAGTCTTTATTTCTTTCTTAAACTCCATGCCTAGTCAAACAAGGTCATATAAATTGAAACGGGAGGCGATATATTAGCATACCAAAAGTATCCTTAGAATGTTGTTGTCTTCAACATGTCATGACATTCCAATAACATGTTATTAGGAGAAAAATGGAAAGGACAGCTGGATGCACAAAGCATCCCACGTTAGCAAGGTCCGGGGAAGGGCTGCACCCTAAGGTGTGATGTAGACACTCTATTCTAATGCAAGCATTAATGGCTGCTTCAACAGATCAAACTTTTGACCTATAGGTCACACGCAACAACTTTATCGTTGCTCCAAGGTTCCCCCCTTCCATGGAGAAAAATGGAAAGGGTGAAACAAAAGAGTGAATGTAGAATGTGTCAATATTATTGGAATGGATAAAAGGAAAGAGTGTCATGTAAATGGAACACAATACAGAACAACAGAGGAAAGAAAGATAGGATAAATTAACTTATCTTTACCTACTTATTAACTGAGCTGCAAGGCTTCTAGCTTGCATTAGAAACTGGAGTCTCCTGTCATTACCATGTTCTTCAAGAAATGCATAGTTAAGGTTCAGAAACAACTCCCTGTAAAGCTCACTGATGTCGTCTAAGCCTTCAACTATTCCAGCAGACAAGGAATCTGATTCTAGGACATCCTCTGTGGGTTCATTTTTACAGCCATCTTGCCTATGGCTTAGAGAACAGCTCCTTCGAAATTGTTGTTCAGTGTAGTTACAGACTGCTGCTTCCAGTTTTGCAGCTATTACAATGGCTCGCTGAATACATGTGACCGGCAGCTGAAACAAACAAGAACATGAGATAAACAATGGATGTTTGAATAGACCAATTGAAAAGATCTGGCCAGAAATCATCTCACATTGACCCAGGCAATTGAGTAACAGGTAAAAAGACACTGGCATCAATGACTGAAAACTTTAGCTAGTGACTCTCCTTTCAAATTTAGATTCTTTGAACAAGTGTCCAACTTTTAGTATCACATTAAATTTACTATCAGGCTTCATTGAGCCTGTCTTCTATTGGACCTGCCCAAAGAGGAAGCATGAAAAGAGGGAAACTCACTTGTGCAAGCTGAGCAACTTTAAAACCAAAACTTCTCCCAGAAACACCTGGCGCAAGTTTGTATAGGTAGGTGATGTCCTCACTATTAATGTGATCCATCTTCTCATTTGACTTGAAATCCCCATTCACATCTCTTTGGGATGTCAGATATGACACATGGTATGGTCCCACAGAGCCTGGAAACTTATTCTTGATACTGACAATTTCAGGGTAATGAGTAACAAATAGAACCATGCATTTTTTGTGCTCCAGGAGATATTGAAGTGTTGCATAAGCAATTGCTACGCCATCATGCGTGCTGGTGCCTCTCCCAAGCTCATCAAGTATAACCAGTGAATTGGCTGAGCATTCTTTCAGTATATCAGAAGCCTCACTGAGTTCTTCTAAGAATGTACTCCTTCCTTGCTGAATACTGTCTGATGCGCCCATGCGAGTATATATCCCATCCAGTACATGTAGTTTTGCAGAGATCGCTGGTACAAAGGATCCAACCTAGAGGTATCCAGGAAAAGAATACCTTTTATCAAACCATACTATTGTGGATCTTCAGTAGACAGATTTGCACTAACAAGCCATCACTAAAACTTCTTTCCAATTACACTTGTTTGAGATATAAGTAATCAATCCTTATCAATTCCATGAGAACAGACTTACAACTAGAAGCCAGTTTTACAATAAAAAGATTATGATAAGCTGCAGTTGCCAGGAAACTTTTAAAATAGTTAAGGAAAATATTCTTTTGATTAGTCTTTATTATTAACCAGTCAACTATTAAGGAATTGTTCCTTCAGTCACACTGTCAGAGACACCTAGTCATACTGTACAGAGATGTGTGTCATACACTTCTCTGCCAATTCTACCTTCACATACATTATTCTATAAAAGAAATATTTCCATGCCTAAGGTCACACAAAGATAGTGAGATAAAGAATTTTAGAGATATAACATAGAAGCAAGCATCAGTATGGCATTACCTGAGCCATGAGAGCAATAAGAGCAACTTGGCGAATATAGCAACTTTTTCCCCCCATATTTGGTCCAGTGACAATCTGACAGTACTCTCTTTCTGCATGCAAATCTGTATCATTTGGGACAAAGCTATCTTGTAAAACAGCTTCCAGAACCTGTCAAAGCCCTCAGTTAATATTCAATTTCTCAAAATAAGTCAATAAGAGATCGTCACACATATAAGAATGTCTTAAACAGCCGATTAATAAAATGAGTATCCCAATTCTATTCAGCTGGCAAGGGTAGCAAACATTAAAGAGTTCACCTAATATACTTATGGAGCTCTACCAAACAACAGAAAGAAATTTAATTTCCTATATTGTTTGCAAGCCATCTGAAAATCTAGTTTAATGGTAGTTTGATATTATGTATGCCAAGAAGATCTGCTTTCAAGGACAATAGTAGAGATGGAGTCACATGCGATGTAGATTAGTGGTATCCCTTGGATTTTCGAGTACGTATTCATCAGCACCAAGGTGGTACTGGAAGTGAAATTTTGAGTAAAGTAGCATTATATTTGTTGAAGTGTGTTATCATCCCATCAAAAAGCTTAAGAGCACACTTTTATTAGTTAATTTGTATTCTCAACACGCCCCATCACGTGCGGGCCTGATTCTTTTTCATGGTTCAAGCACGTGAAAATTCTTTTTGATATGGATGGCGATGTGATTCGATCTCAGGACCTCTGTCTGCCCTGATACCATGTTAAATTAGGTCTGGAGTCTTAACTCATATCCCAAAAATCAACACCAAGGTGGTACTGGAAGTGGAAAAAAAATTACAGATTGAATGGAACCTTGTATCTTACAAGGAGTCAACAAAATCTACAAGTGATTCTACACCTTCAATGTAGTTCTCTTGTCACCAGCATCCAGAAGACCAATAAAAAAAACAATTCAGCTTGATTTTTGTATAGAACTACTACTATTCTCAAAGGTCTCTTATTCCTTCCTTTCCCGACAATCCAGCATGCTATGCATATTGGGGCCATTCTCCACCACTTCTTCTGTCTATTCTTTTAATGTTGTTCCAGAACCACAGAGGTGTCCCTCGGATTTCAAAAGCTTAATCTACTTGACAAACGACGAGAAAGTGCATCAGCTTATACTGTGAAAATTTTCTAACACATTCTCTCTTTAAATCTAAATGGATGAATTGATTAGGCAGAATCATATGTTTACAAAAATCCTTATCTGATTGATCTAAGTTCATGCAATTTATTATTTATTTATAAATTATTCATATTTTGGTCAATCGTTGAATAAAATCAACTGAAAGGAAAATCACTTCGCTCATTTTATAATTTTTATTTAGTTAAACGTCGTAAACCTATGCAACAAGATTTATTGACAAATCTTATATTTTCGTTGTTTTAACAATGAATTAATAATGAGATGGGCGAAGCAGTCTGAAGTGAGTATTCATGAGTCGAAGTATGATATCAAGTGAAGGAAAGAGGAATTTTAGGAAAAAGATCTCCTTTTACACGGATGCCAAAACCCAGGGTTTCTTTGTAGAAATGGTAGAACATGAAATGGATGAGTTGCCTAGCGGCACAAAAATGTAATTGCTGAATGTCTTAACATGATAAAGGTTACCAGATTATACACTTTCAATACCTAAATCCAGGTGATATACTAATTACAGATACCTGATATTTATTGGGAATTAGCCAATGTAATCCAATGACTTCAAAACTCAAGATATTTTCCATTCAGATTGCATAATTTTGCTAGAAAATAGAATAGAAAACTTCTTTCTTACTGATGAAATTCGATAGGACCAAACTAGAACTTAAAGTAAAAGGCACCAATGTAAAACATGAAATTAGTAAGTAAAACTTGCTGTTGATGCAAAACTTCCTCCTATAAAGCAAATGCAGATAACGGGTTACTGCCTGTATATTACAACTGCTATTCATTTTTTATATGGAGAAACAGAAACCAATTGAGTTCTCAACTTTCAGGTATCAAAGAAGTGTGGGATGTAAATAACACTATCCTTGGTTATCTAATGCAGATTAAGACAAAAAACAGTCTAATCTAAAACATTTCTTTTTTGAGTGGTAATCTATATCCACTTCAACCAAACCCTCCTTTCCTGTAGTCAAAAAGTAGTTTTCATCCCCTCTAAAGATAAGCAGGGAGATCTTTGAAGCATGTTAAATCCTGATCCTTTCACTCTCGAGATCGAGGAAGAATTATAGCTATCAGTGCATCGGCAAAATAAACCCAAGCTCCTTGAGCACATGATAAGTAAATGCGAGAGAGAGCTAGCCTATTTTTACCCTAGTCACCAACCAAAAAAAGAACCTCAGCAGCTAGTTTGAGCTACTGATACCGGAACTGTTCTTTCATCAGAAATACTGTTCCAACTTTGCTCCCTAAGTGACTACCTACTCAAATTTGGAAGTGGAGGGATCTTTCACCTCGAGCTACCCTCTTCAGAGTTATCAAAAGCGAAAAGCAGAAAAACACTCTTAAAGTCTGTGGGGGCTTTAAGCGCAAAGCGAAATAAAGTTTGGGCTTTAATGAAAAAAAATATTTGAAGAGATGGGCCAAGAAAGAGGAGATAGAACGGAAACAAAGATCCAGGGTACAATGGTTGAAACATGGAGACAAGAATACAAAGTTTTTCCACAGAATCGCCACCTCTCATACGAAGTTCAATACTATGAAACAACTTGATGTAGAAGGTAACATTGTGAAAGATCCCGCTATGATCAAGGAGGTTGTCCAAAATTTCTACATAAATTTATACAAGGAAGCTGAACAATGGAGGCCAGATCTGAACATTCAAGATGTTAATATGATAAATGGAGAGGAACAAGTATGGTTGCAAAGACCTTTCGAGGAAGAAGAAATCCTAGAAAGTATTAGGATGTGTGCTAAGGAGAAGGCTCCTGGACCGGATGGCTTGGCTTCTCAATGATTTTCTTCGAGACTTTTTGGGAGGTTTTGAAGAAGGACATAATTAACACTCTTTCACAATTCCACTCCAATCGGAATTATGAGAAAAGTTTCAATGCAACATTCATCGCTCTAATTCCTAAAAAGGTTGGAGCTTCAGAATTAAAAGATTATAGCCCAATAAGTCTGATAGGAGGGGTCTACAAAATCATAGCTAAATTACTGGCAGAAAGACTTAAGAGGGTGGTGAGCAAATTGGTCAATAAAAATCAGATGGCTTTCATAAAAGGGAGACAGATTATGGATGCTGCATTGATAGCTAGCGAGTGCATATTTTCAAGGATGAAAGGTGGAGTTGCGGGTTTATTATGCAAGTTAGACATCCAGAAAGCATATGACCACGTAAATTGGGCATTTTTATTGAATGTTTTGAGACAAATGGGCTTTGGTAGTATGTGGCTAAAAGAAGTGTGCATTAAAACAGTCAGGTTCTCAATACTAGTAAATGGTGAACCTGTTGGCTTCTTTGCATCAGAAAGGGGGTTGCGACAAGGTGATCCACTGTCACCTTTTCTCTTTATTCTAGCAATGGAAGGTTTTAATAGTATGATGAGAATAGCTACACAGAACAGGTGGATCAAGGGTTTCCAAATAGGAGACAGAACAAGGAATAGAAAGGAGATTAGCCATTTGCTATACGCAGATGATACTATCATCCGATGATACTATCATCCGATGATACTATCATCCTTTCTGTTCCAGAAGCCAAACAGCTTAACTACATCAGATTGATTCTGATCTTATTTGAAGCAGTATCAGGGCTAAGGGTCAATTGGGGGAAAAGCAGCTTGATTGCAGTCAAGGAGGTGCCTCAGATTCAAGGATTTGCAAGCATTCTGGGGTGTAAAGTAGAGAAGTTGCCGACAACATACTTGGGAATGCCACTAGGGAGCAAACATAAAGCTTTGGGGATATGGGATGAAATTCTGGAAAAAACAGAAAAAAATTATCAAGATGGAAGGCTCAGTATCTATCCTTGGGGGTAGAGTGATCATGATAAACTCTGTTAAATTCACTGCCTACTTATGTTATGTCGTTATTTCCAATTCCTCTAATAGTTATCAAAAAGCTGGACAGACTGAGAAGAAACTTCCTCTGGCAAAAAGAGGGAGAAAGCAAGGGTTACTATTTAGTGAAATGGAACACTGTTATTTTACGCAAAGAAAGAGGGGGACTGGGTATTAGAAATTTGAGAATCCAAAACAAGAGCCTTTTGATGAAGTGGTTGTGGAGATATACTAGTGAGGAAGGAACCCTGTGGAAGGAGGTGATAGTGGCAAAGTATGGGGAATTGAACCCATGGTGCACAGAGATAGTGGCAAAGTATGGGGAATTGAACCCATGGTGCACAGAGATAGTGTCAGAACCCTATGGATGGGGAGTATGGAGGACAATCAGAGCTTTATGGAACTCTATGAAAGAAAATGTGTCGCTGAAAGTTGGAAATGGCAACAAGATCAAGTTTTGGAGAGATGGATGGATTGATCAAGTTCCTCTAAGTGAGTCATTCCCAGATCTTCTCTCAATCTGCAACAATCCTGAAGTCAGAGTATGTGAATGCTGGACAACTCAAGGCTGGGACCTATCTTTCAGAAGGCTATTGAATGATTGGGAAGTAGACAGAGTGGCTTCTTTCCTGGGAAAATTGGGGGGAACCAATCTAGTAACAAATGCACCAGATAGAGTTATTTGGAAGCACAACAAGGATCGCAAATTCACAGTTAACAATGCTTACAAGAAAGGCATACAAGTTGGGGTTAGAGGCTACCATCATCACTGGAAGAGTATTTGGAGAGGACTGATCCCCACCGAAGTGAAATGCTTCACTTGGTTAGTCATCAAAAGGGCTTGCTTAACTCAAGAAGTGCTTCTGAAGAAAGGAAAGCAACTAGTCCCTAGGTGTTTTCTATGCAATTTGACTGGGGAAACAAACAAACACCTATTTTTACATTGCAAATTCACTACACAGATCTGGGTGATGTTCCTCAACATCACACCTCCGATCTTTTTAAATGACACAAGGGGGGGGGGGGGTTAGCAAGACTCAAAAGAAGTGGTGGAGGCTAATACCATCATGCATATGGTGGTCAGTGTGGAAGGAAAGGAATGGGAGATGTTTTGAAGATAGATCTAATTCCATTCAAAAGTAAAATGAAATTTTTTAGTATCTTTACCTTTTTGGTGTAAACAGCTCTGTACAGAAGATGTAGATCAAATTATAGAATTAATAGGGAGCTTGTAATTTTGGTTAGGGCTGTAAATTTTTTGAAGGTGGCCAGCATGTCCTTAATGCTGAAGAATACAACTTTACCAATGTTCAAAACAAATATATAAATATATATGTTTAGTCCAAGACTAATAATTATAAGCACGAATAACCATTTTATGAACAACGAAATTGAAAATCAAAGTACGATAAAGTGAAAATATCAATTGTTTAGTGTAGCCTCTCCAGGAAACGCTCATTGGCAAGGAAAAGTACATCTCAAAGCCTTGATGATAACATTAAAGCACACATTGAGTGAGGTGACGCGCTCAATGTTTTGAGCCTCGCTTAAGCGTGCTTTAGGAGCACCTTTGACAACACTTTGTCATCTAAATAATTTTTTTATGACCATGAAATTCCAGATGACTGGCTGATGCATGGTTCATAACTCGGTGGAATAATGGGTCAGCCCCTTTACGACTCTACCCTTCTCCACTTAAATACCAGGATTCAGTCTGCAGTCTTTGTCATCTAAATAGCTTAAGGAAGTTCTCTTCACTTCGCCAACAGTAGTTAAACTGCAATTCTGAAGTCTTAAAATAGAGAAACTTCCATGAACAATGTTTTCAGCACATACCGGATGACGACCAGAGAAAATATGTATCTGAACAGCCTCATCATCTTCAACAAAGAGCGGACGGACATAATTCTGGAACAAACAATGAAGAATTATTTACATCCAATAAAGCAAGTAGAAGTAACAAAGGAACAAAAAGTTATCTTTGACCTTATTCCTCGAAAGAATGGCGAGAGAATTCAGACAATCTAATGAAGCCAGGGCTTGCACAACAGCTTGGAACTCGGCAAAGTATCCACCAAAACTCGTCAAAAAATTATTCCATGCAGCTTGGCAAACGACAGTGAGCTGCTCATTTGCCAACGCTAACTCATCTAAAGCCACTAATACTTCTGGTGAATGATAACGTATTGCTTTCTTAGTACTGTTCACTTTGACCCAATCTCGAGGCACCTTTGTGTTTAGAGGCAACTGCAGTTGAAGCATCATATAGTCAAACAAATACAGTAGGGCATAAATGGGCATACTTCCTCTGCTTCAAAATCTCACAATGAACTACAAGTTTGAGGTATGTGTATAAGACAATTACAGCCTAAAAAGCCTAAAACATGGATTTACCGTGGCAGGCTATGCAGCACCAACAAGCAGAAAACCTTCTCAAAAAAAGATACACATACAGTTGATATGCAATGTCCTTTTAGAAGTGTATACTTGACACTCGCATCCCAGAAAAAATTTAAGAAGGGGATAAGGCATGAAATATACCTCTTTGTTAAACAAGCTCCACACCTGATGGAAGGAAAATGGTAATGGGCAGAAGAATGTGGACTAATAAGACATGTCTAACACTAGTTGTTGCTGGCCAAACATGATGTCCTCTTCACGGGAGACGGTGCTTCTTACTATCTTGGACAATCCACAACTACATTCCCTTTCCTACTCATCCCCTACCCTCCACACCCAAATAAAACAAAAATGGAAAATAAACAATAAAAAGAAGCAACTCAAAAATAAAACCAAATGAATAAATATTTAGGTGATTGGAGCAAATATGAGATGAATTATGACTGCAGAGTAAAAGAAAACAACAAACAAAATCTATCACCAGAAAGTGTTTACATTTTGCTTGCTCCCTCATAGAAGAAATAAGTAAGGTGATATGCTTGCATTATTAATTTTTTAGAATGGTAACTTTCTTTTTTCTTTTATCCACAGGTATACTACATCAAAGTAACCCCCCTTCCAAAAGTATTACAAACTAGACTGACTCCATCTGTGCTTTTTGTCACAAATAGTCTATAACATCAAAAAGTTCTTCTGCCTGTACTAAGACTTTCTGTTTACACCAAAAATAATAAAGAGCTATACAATTCATCCTGAAATTCTTCACATTGTCTTTCTTGCCCTCAAAACATCTTTGATTCCTTTCTTTCCACACTGTCCACTATAAACAAGCTGGGACAATCCTCCATCTCTCCTCCTTAATTGTAGTATTGCCAATATTGATCCAACAGTTTAGGAGTTGTACTATGTTTCTTGGTTTCATTTCACCCAAGTATATACTTGCATTATATTTATCCGCTTATTTGGACTCCTTTTAATGACCTCCTGCATTTGATTGTTATTTCTAGTAGGACAATCCATTAAAATCCAAGTAGAGTTTGATGCCCTTTGAAACCTTGAGTTTTAGTTCACAACATGTGACTAAGTGGGTAAGGTGGGATTTTAAGCATTTTTCAGCTTATATTAGTGTTTGGTGAACTTAAAAAGTGTACTAAAGCCAAAATAAGCCAAAATAAATAAGTTG
Organism: Solanum sitiens; assembly: GCA_016801875.1. Taxonomy (NCBI): domain Eukaryota; kingdom Viridiplantae; phylum Streptophyta; class Magnoliopsida; order Solanales; family Solanaceae; genus Solanum; species Solanum sitiens. The sequence goes on from JABWTJ010000060.1 coordinate 2,094,093, forward strand.
GGCAGCTTAGAAGCTTTTCAGATTTAACAAGTATTTTACCTTCTCCTGATACTTTTTATATAATTTTCAAAATACCACTCCCAAGAAAGCTCCAAGTCTGATGTTTTTTTCCTTCTTTATCCCATCTCAACCTCCCATCTCCACAATATCTCTGGATAGTGGCAACAACCTAGAGGAAACTTGCAAAGATGAAAACAAAAGGCAAATGACTGGGACCTTTCCTTGGGACCTCATACAATTTGTGTTATAACTATTTCTTAAAGCAAGTGCTTTGCTTCCTTTTTCACTCAGTTTCTCATAGCGACCTAGATGCCAAACAAAAACTAGTTTTCCTTCTAGAAAACCAAGTTTCGACTTAACAACTATTCCTCATACTTGAGCTCATATCCCCCACCCTAGTGCAAGTATCCAATGAATTCTTCTGTGATTTGTTAATGAGAATGTAGTTTAGAGATAGTTCATTGATAATTAGATAATAACTCTATGGTTACATGACTCTTAAAATTTTCCTAAACAGTTTATCAAGCATATATAGTTCCCACTTCAATCAAATTCTTAGACTATTATATGCTATTCAAATAAATAATTTACTTATTAAAAATAATCTTACCTAGTCTATTTAGAACTGAAAGTGGATTGAAGCATGAATTGAAGTAATCAACTCCTTTATAGTGTTTGTCACATTAAGGTTATTTTTGTCATTGTACCAGAAGAAGTATTGATAAGCACTTCTCTACCAATTCCAAACACATTGACTCTTATTTTAAGTTTTCACTCTTCTATCCAAATACGAAACTGTGTATTTATATAGTACCAGCGCAAGCACTTAGAAAAGTTTTTTCAGCATTTGGTGTTCAAAAGCTACTTAAATTCAGCTAAACCAAACGGGATCTAGAGTAGCAATGCACAGCAAAATATTTACAGATTGTGGACAGCAAGAAAACATATATATTCTGAAGAAAAAAAAAAACTTAACATGACAGAGAGATTACAAGAAGAAAGATTGGAATATGATGACTTCTTCTTCTAATGTACCTCTATCAAATGTGTGATTCCAGCTACACTAGTATACTCCAATTTGTGGATGTGAAGCTGCTTGCGATGCACAACAATCAATGAGTCTAACTTCTCATTTGCCAACTCAGCTCTCCTTGTACCTTCAGCAACCTGTGAACCAACTGAAAGAAGTCAATGAATCAAGTGCAGGCAAGAAATATGGCATAGAAAAAGAATACAACAAACCTCTGGGAACTTCCCATCAGAAATGATAAATAAGTTGTGAAGATCCTGTCTGTCAGCAGCCTCCTTGTTTAAAGCAGACAAAAGCTTTGCAGCACCATTAATAACAGTAGAAGATGAGGCAATTGATATCAGCTTTCTCAACAGGACAGAATGCAAGGTCTCTCTTTGCAGATTAGTACTTTTGTCCTCCATAATGAAAAGCTGCTGAAGTTGTTTCGCAGCAATCAAGATAGCTTGAATGACTGCAATAAACTGACACAGAAATTCCAATTAAATTCCATCTAAAAGATGGTTGAGGCTGCAAAACCAATTCAAGGAACAATTTGTGCTTGTGTGACTGTTCTAAAATATATTTCTAAGCATTAGCTGATTGGACATGTAATCGAAAATCAATATCTACCACCACAGGAACCTGTCTGTAGTTACCAGAACTATTACATATGTGACGGAACCTATCTAAAGTTGCATTTTGATGATTTTCCCTATCAGATAAGAGACTGTACCATAGAACAAAGCTAAACAAAAATTGCCCAATTAAATCAGAAGATAAAAACCTTCACCTCAGCAGCAGTAGCTTTTCTGTGAAAGATTCTTGTAAGCCCCCGCTGGATATCTGGTGACCTTCCTATAGTGGACAGAACTGAAACAATTATATGATGTATCTCCGGTTGCGAACTGGTGACATCAGCACCTTCCATCCCCAAGACAGAAGTATGAGAAGTTCGATGAGTTTGCATAGATTCTGCAATCTCTGAAACTGCATCAAGACGAGCACCTATCATGTTTCTATCCCGTAATGGATGAGTCACCTGCAAAATATGAAATTACACATGTACCTTCTATCTGTTCATATTATCAAAACCCAACAAACTAACAGCAAAAAAATCTCCATACCCAATGCCTGAGAAGCCTTGAACCAAATAAAGTAAGGGTCTGATTCATACAATGAAATAAGGAGCCAGACTCTGATCCGTCAAAGTTATTCATCAAAACCTACATCATCAGCAAAATTACAAATGGGGAAAAATATGCCTATCGTATCTATTGAGAGCTAAAAGATTGCCGGTGCAGTAAAGTGGACAGAAGGAAAGAAAACTTATAAAACTTCTATCAAATTGTATATTGTATAATGTATATCATACATAATAATCAAATTACTTGAGAACTGTTTATTTTTCTTTTTTTTTCCCTTTTAAAATTTCTGATACGCTGACAATCTAGGTATATTTGATGTTTCTTAGCCAGAAAAAAAGATTGCTAAATCAGTCTCCTCTCCACTCTGCATAATTATATAACTAGTCAAAACCTGAACAGAAGTAACCCCAGTAATTCCTCCAGATGTCCCCATTGTTATTAAAAGCCACTATTTTATAGCTTAAAACTACGAAGCGACTTGATGCGCAATTATAGATTGGTGAAGCCATATGCTATAGAGAAGTGTGCACTTTGAACAATGATCCCAAGGAAAGCCATTTGTTCTTTGAACCTTTGAGGATTTGGATTAATATCAGCTCAATTGTAAATTTGGTTGCTGAAATCAGTTATGTTAATACAATTTGATTATTATTTACTTGTATTCTATTTCCACAAAAACAGAAACCTGCCACGACAAGTTACAAGTTTCCTAATTACAATTGAGGAGGAGTATCTAGAAGATCTTCAACCCTTTTAGCAAAACTTTACAATAATCCTAAGACATCCTTAACTAATTCTAGATCTTCCCTATACTCCTGTTTACACCAAAAGTGAAACAAAACTAAACACTTCATCTTCATCTTCTGGATATTGTTGCTCTTGTTCTGATGGCACCTGAGGTTTCTTTCTGTCCAAGCAGCCCACCAAATGCAAGCCGGTATAATTTTCCACCTATCCTTATGGTCTAACATGCTAGCATAACTGCTCCAGATCTTCAAAGTCTGATCTATGTTCCTTGGCATTACCCAATTCAGGCCCTTCTTACTTGGGAACATTTCCATAGTTGACGGGTAATCCTGCAGTGTATAAAAAGGTGGGTTACAGTCTCAGCCTTTTCTTCACAGAAAAAACACCTTGGACTTAGATGTATCCCCCTTTTCATGAGGTTTTCTTGGGTTAAAACAGCTTGTTTGGCCACAAGCCAACTAAAGCAAGAAACTTTATAAGGAATTTTGACTTTCCATATAAGCTTCCAAGGCCAGTCCTCAATCTGATTATTGTAAGGGTTAAATTTTTTATAGGCCCCTTTCACACTAAAACTACTGAAACTACCTTGAATGTGGCCCTTCCACTCCAATCTATCTTGGTCAGTTGTGGTTCCTTTGAATTGCTCCAATTTGTTGTAGAACTCAACTAACCTCAAAATCTCCCAGTCATTAAAAGGTCTTCTAAAGCTCAAATTTCATCCATGATTTGACCAGACATCAGCCACAGTGGCCCTTTGTTGTTGGTTTAGGGTGTAAATATCATTAAAGGTGTCCCTTAGGGGGGCTTGATCTAACCACTTGTCTTCCCAAAAAAGTACTTTCCTGCTATCTTCTGTTCTTATGCTGCAATTTTCTCTAAGCTTTGGCCACAGGTTTCTGATGGATCTCCAAAGGTTGATCCCATAAGTATCAGTGACCATTCTGGTGGTCCAATGATCTGCCATTTCATACTTCAGTTGGATAACTACTTTCCAAAGAGCTGACTCCCTAGAAGCAAATCTCCAGAGCCATTTCATCATAAGACATAGGTTCTGAGCTTTTAAGTTCCTGACCCCCATACCCCCTTTTTGTTTACTTCCAATCAGTGCATCCCATTTCACCAAGTGGAACTTCTTGGTTTCACTGTTCCCTTCCCAGAGGAAATTTCTTCTTAGAACATCCAATCTCTCAATGACACCATTAGGGATAGGGAAGAGGGACATCATATAGGTAGGCATAGAGTCCAAAACACTATTGATTAGTGTTAGTCTTCCTCTTCCAGTTCACCAACCTCTTCTCGCACTTCTCTATCACACCATTCCATATATCTATAGACCTATTCTAATCACCCAGTGGCATGCCCAGATAGACAGTTGGTAGCTCCCCAATACTTCCACCAAGGACCCCAGCCAATGAGGTTAGGTTAGGAACCTCATTAACTGGATATATGAAGCTCTTATTCCAGTTGATGTGTAATCCTGAGATTGCTTTAAAAAGAACAAAATGACCCTGAGAATCATGAGTTGGTTCTTATTAGCCTCACAAAAGATCAATGTATCATCAGCATACTGCAAATGAGTAATCTCCAAGTTTGGGTCTTCCCTGTGTGCAACTTTGAATCCCTTCAACCAGCTATTTTCTTGAGCAATTTTCAACATATCATTAAGACTTTCCGTGGCAATGATGAAGAGGAAAGGAGATAATAGGTCTCCTTGCCTTAGGCCTCTCTGTGAGGAGAAGAAACCTGTAGGGGAGCCATTGATAAGGACAGAGAATTTGACTGTGCTTATGCAGAACTTCATCCATCTTATCCATCTGCCTCCAAATCCTCTTTTGGAGAGGGTCTCTAGCAAAAAGTTTCAATTGAGGTGATCATAAGCTTTTTGTATATCTAGCTTACATAGAATGCCTGGTATATTTCTTCTGACTCTAGAGTCCACGAGTTCATTAGCCAGGAGGATAGCATCCATTATTTGCCTTCCTTTGATGAAGGCCAGTTGTTGAGTGTCCACCAATTTGTGGATAACCTTTTTTAGTCTTTCTGTAAGCACCTTAGAGATGATCTTGTGAACACTGGTGATTAAACTGATAAGCCTAAAATGTTTGAGCTCTTTAGCACCCATCTTTTTAGGAATCAAAGCCACATAGGTAGAGTTGAAGCTTTTTTCAAAGAAGCATCTTTCATGGAAATTCCTGATGGTACTAACTACTTCCCCCTTTATTATTTCCCAGCAGTGGACATAAAAAGTCATGGTATATCCATCAGGGCCAGGAGCTTTATCTCCAGCACAAAGTTTCACACATTCCCATATCTCTTGTTCTTCGAATTCCTTTTGAAGCATTTGATTGTCTTCAATAGAAACTCTGTAGTCTGCCCTACATCCTCCAGCTGGCCTCCATGTCTTAGTTTCAGTATATAATCTTTGATAGAACTCCTCAATCTCCTTCTTTATAACTTCTGGATTTTTGGTTGCTTACCCATCCACCATTAATTCATCAATATTGTTATATCTTCTATGAGCATTTGCTGATCTGTGGAAAAACTTGGTGTTGTTGTCACCCTGCTTCAACCAGTTGACCCTTGATCTTTGCCTCCACGCTACTTCCTCACATTTGGCTATGCTTTCAAAATCTACAAGGAGTTCTGCCTTTAGAAGTATCTCATTCTCTGTAAATGCTCTTTGATCCTGAACTTCCTCCAATTGTGCCAGCTTCGCAAGGATGTTCTGTTTCTGCATTGCTAAATTCCCATGAGAGGTCTTAGCCCATTCCTTCAATTTTATCTTTTAAGGCTCTCAATTTGAAAGCTAAGATAAAATCTGGCCTCCCTTCACAGACTATAGAGTTCCACCACATCTTAACTCTATCCAAAAACCCTTCTGTTTGCAGCCACCAATTTTCAAATTTGAAATAAGATCTTCTAGGTTCCCAGTTCCCACTTTGGAGCATAATGGGTGTGTGATCCTCTATCCAAAAACCCTTCTGTTTGCAGCCACCAATTTTCAAGTTTGAAATAAGATCTTCTAGGTTCCCAGTACCCACTTTGGAGCATAATGGGTGTGTGATCAGAAGTCACTTTGTGTGAGGTTGTCTGCTTAATGTTCTTGAATTCCTCATTCCATTCTTCAGAAAATAAAAAACTATCAAGCCTGGCAGCAACATCATGACTCTCCCCTTTCCTCCAAGTGTATTTGCCCCCTATCAAATGTGGATCTTGAAGGCTCATATCCTCGATGAAATCAGACAAATCATACATTGCTCTTGTGAATCTAGAGCAGTTTCTCTTTCCTGAAGGGAAGGGAATCTAACAGTGTTAAAGTCCCCACATACTACCCAAGGCCCATCGAAAAGTCCTCTGGCTGAGCCTAACTCCCACCATACTTCTTCCCTTAGAGTTGGTTAAACATTGGTTGGGGAATGAACTAGTGGTATGCTTATATTGACTTGGGCGATCCTCCCCTCATGAGCTAGATTTAAGAGTTGAGTTAGGCCTAGGTATCTTACTCAAGTTCATCCATGTTTGGGCTCCCAATCCACGCTCCAGTTTAGAGTGGGTTAGGATCCCACATTAGTTAGGGAATGGACTGGTGGTCTGCCTATATGGACTTGGACGATTCTCCCCTCTTGAGCTAGATTTTGGGGTTAATTTAGGTTCAAGTGTCATATCTTTCAATAAATTCATGTGTTCTTTTGATTTTTCCATTACTTGTACACTTCACTTCAAAGAAGTGTGCTCTTAACTTCATGCTTTTTTACTTCAAGACCCATGGACCCAATCACTTTTTGCGCTTTGGCATTTAAAAACACTGGATGTGACCCTTTAAACGATGTTATGGAAACTCACTAGTGCCAATCAATTATTGTGGGGGAAAATCATTAAAGCAAAATATGAGGAAGATAAATGGATGACTAAAGAGGTAACTACACCCTATGGGGTGAGATTGTGGAGATCCATAACTTGTGGACTGAATTGAAAACCAATATTAAGATCAAAGTGTTAAATGGCTTACTGGAAAAAAGAATCAAAGTGCTACTAATTGTGGACTCATTTTATCAACTCTCATAGAGTCAAAAGTGACAAATATATTGACCAAACAGAGTAATAATTGATTAATCCATAGAACAATCCACTAATTATGGCCCAATGACAAACTAGTGAAAAAATATGTGAATTCTCTATATGTGCAATTCGGTTCAGACAAGTGTGACATTAAGTTGGCGATCAAACAAAGATCAAAATCTTTAGAACTTCCACCAGAATAGTATCTACTTTGTACAAATGACAGATCTACCCATAGTTCATATAAGGAGAAATCAGTGAGCTAAAGGAAGAAAGGTGAGGAAGGAACCAGAAAAATAAGGAAGAGACAATGAGTGAGAAAGTGGGGAGACGGGGAAGGAATGGATGTGCTGGAGCCTTGATTTCTAATGTTTGTAAGCTCACAAGTCCTCCTTCCCATGAGTCAAAAGTGTTCCTCACTTTGCTCCTTTGGTGACAGAAATTCCCAACCTCAAGGTTTCAGAGGGAGGGAGCTATCCTCTATTGTCTAGCTAGTTCAGAAACTTGTGACGGTTTACCAATCCTACAAACACTTCAGGAACAGAGACACATTGGTTTCCTTTAAACTAAGTACATATCCACATCCAGACTATCTCTACATAACAATTTTGCTGGCTTGATTAAATCAATCATCAGATGATCGAAAGTTGCTCGTTTAAATGCTTATCTGCATTACAGTATGGATTCTGCTTGTCCGAGAACCATAAATGCTGTCATGGAAGCAAGTTCAGATTCTATCATGAACGCAAAGTTAAGTTGATCGTGCTCAAAGTTTACTGAGGTTAACATTTCCAGATGGTCCCCCTAACCCAAGCTAATTTTGCTTACTCCATGATTCAAAGGCATATTAATTGCAGCAGTCACTCCCTCCTTTTTTTTTTTCTTTTGGTAAGGTAAATATGAACACATCCGTCTTTAATTTTGAGTCTCATCAGATATTGCTTTGAGAAGAAATCTTTGCAATGAAAACATGAAAACAATAAGAAAATGTGTCATTCATGCCTGGGAATCCAACAATTACTAAGTTCAATTGTGGAATTTATCCAAAAGAATTGTATTTGTTTTTCTCTTCGATTTAGTTTGCTTTTGTAGGGGGGAGGACTACCCCACTCACCTCAAGTTGCTGCAATGCATTGGCTGAAAGAGTCATCTCCATGTTGCTAGAGAAGGGACGAAATGAAGCTCCCAAGCACAGAACTCTTTCCAAACCAAATTGTTTTAGATGCCTAACAATTAGGCCCAATGCTTGTACAGCCAAATGAGGCATTGCCATTATTCCCTACAATTCAATATGAAAGGATGAGAGAAAAAGATATAATCTAATACACAGGGGAATCCAGTGAACCCCATCCAACAGACACAGCAAAGAACATGAAAGAAGAAGGTATAAACATGTCCACAGAAGAAAGATATGAAGATATTAGTTTTGACATTTCGATTCCAATAGATGGTATATAAAAATTTAGTAAATTCAGCCTCTAACTATACAAAGAGTTGAAATTACACCTGGATTGCAATTTGATTGCATTTGGGCATTTTCATTTCAGCCTCTTCCTTTTCTTGAACATCTAACAAATTAGTTTCCTGCATGCCCTCATAGAGAGACATCACCTCAGCCAGACCACCACCGTCACTGAACCGATCTGATGATACATCCTCCACCCGAACATTAGATGCAGGTCCAGCATAAGCCAGTATCAGCTGAAACGAATATAATAAATTAAGGAAACTTTCTTAACTAAGCAAAAATAACTACTATTTTTGCCATACACAGATATAGTTTAGAAATATTACCTAACATAGCTATACTAAGGGTTCTATGGCAAATTTCTCCTCTCTCATCCCTCTCCCTCTATATCAACTTTATCAATTGTATCACTTTAATGGCTGCATCACCATACAATCTTGAAGAAGATACTTATATCGATTAATCACTCTAGTGGTGGTTGTTACAGCCTAAATGCAGGAAAGAATACAAGTGATATAAGAGCAAATGAATACAAGTGATACAAGAGCGAATGAATACAATTGACACAGTTGTATGTATCGAATACAACATGTATAAGCTTGTATGTATCAGACGGTACTCGTAGATAACTTATCGTCAAAAATAGCCTGTATCCAAAATCTCTCCTCTTTCTCCCAAATCTTGCTCACCTCTCTTGTCTCTCTCTCCCAATCCTGCTTGTCTCTCTCCACTCTCTAACATGTATGTATTGGATTGTACTCATTGATACAACATGTATTCATCGATTACAACATGTATCTAGTATCTCTCATCTCTCTACCCCAAATCTCGCTCGCCGCTTTTCTCTCTCAATCTCGCTCACCTCTCTCCTCAACTCTGATAGCTTGTATATATCGAATACAACATGTATCAACTTGGACTATGTCTAGCATCTCTCCTCTCTTTCCCAAATCTCGCTGGCCTCTCTCCTCTCTCTCTCAATTTCGTTCGTCTCTCACCTCCCACTTATTGTAGCGATGAGTCGTAATTAGACAAACAATAGCTACTAATGATAATAATGATCCAAACTATAATTTATGATCCACTTTCAACAACATCATAATGACAACTCTGATATTCAATTGAAATCATTTTCATACAAACTTCAATTTATTTATTTTATTGTGACAAGTTTCATAGAAGCTTAAATATGTGACTTTTTACCATAAAATAAACGTCCAAACGCACAACTCTAATTGAATAATAAACAGCATCTTCATGCCCAAAAACGCTAGAAAAAAGTCAATAATGCTATTCTATGTTCTGATTCTTGAAGAAATTACCAAGAAATATTGGACAAGGCAAACAAAAGTAAGAAATGTGCTACCTTCAAACTGACTGTCAAGCCAATTTCCTGTCTTATTTACATGAGTGGTCACTCTAAATATTCTTGGAGTATTAAAATGCTGCATTCATCTCACCTGGATACACACCTTTCTTGGTAGTTTGGTTATATGAGTTGCATCTTTTAGTTTGGCTGGTCTGCACTACTTACAAATAATTTCCTTGTTTGTATTACCCAAATTTTCTCCCCAGAAATGGTCATACATTCCTAAAATAACAACTTATTTACAACAGGCTGTGGCAAAGGATAAGGAGTCACCATTATTTCACCAAAAGAGGAGGTTGTTCTACCACTGCCTGAACCAGAATGACATGCCTGTACATTTTTGCCCCATTAGAGATATGGCAAAAATGAACCTTCTTTTACACATGGTCAGCTCGTGTTTTAGTGATCAAGTTTTACAGTCCTTCCCTCACATGAAACACCATCTCTAAAGAACAATTGGTTCAGTCTTTAATCTAGAAATAAAAATGCAAATTTATTTTACCAAATCAACGCAGATTCTATTAACAAAGAACCTGCAACAGAGCAATCTACTAATAAAGATCTTTTAGTATGCAGCTCTTGTTATAAAAGTCTGTGCTTTTAGAGAGTAAGAGATCCAATTCTCTAATTAATTCTTTACAAACTGAATATTTTATCTCCATAAATAGGAAATCAATGTGAGACACCAAAGGTTCCTTTTAGTTTTATGATAGATTTTCGTATAAATGAGTGACAATCACCTTCTCTGTCTGCTTAGATATAGGCCTGCCAACAAGCAATTCAGCTGGCAACAAGTTCAGGATCATAGACTCCAACCCAGCCCTCATGAAATTGTCATTGAACTCCCCATAAACAACATCCCCAGTTGAAACCTCAACCCCAACGACCCCGAGTTTCACATCATCCCCACAACCCTCAAGGTCGATTACCTTCTCAACAACACAAACCAAATAGTTATTACATGACCCGAACCCCTCATCTCCACCCCCTACATCTTCAGCAGCCTCCAAAGTGGCTTTCGTGTACAATCCTGACAACCCACGGCCAAAAGGGCCCAATTTATTCGATCCATGAGCCTTAATTGCAGCAGTTTCCGTTTGTTTAACAACCCCAACTTTGTACCCTGCACTCACCAGCCTCCTTACATGAATATTCAACCGAAACGTGGGTACGCTAGCTGTCAAGAAATTGTGGTCCATATGTGCATAAATACCCAAAACTCTAGCAGCATTTTCTGCATCCTGACCAAAAAATCTGTACCTGTAACCAACTTCAATCATCAATAGAACATCTGGGTACTTAGTCTTAAGCTCCACAACTTGTTGCTCTAACGGCGTGTACTTGGGATTTGCAATTTCATGACACTTGGAAGGTTCCAAAAGGTGGTAAGATGGTTCTAGAAGTTTATCCAGGAACTTCTGGTGGAGAGTGGGATTAAGAAGAGGAGTGGATGGGTTATCTACGTGGGTTGATAGCTTAGGGGTTTTGGTGGGTTTTGTAGGATAATCATCGTAAGAAGAAGAAAGTTTGTTCTGAGGAGAAATGAGTTGGGAAGTTCTAAGGCGCTTTGCAGGTGAAAAGCTAACGGTGGCAGCAATTTTGGGAGGTGGAGTACAGGGGGTCGTTGAAGTTGAAGGGTCTTCTTCGTTCTTCGATTTTGGTGCAAAGAAGCGGGAAATTACTTGTTGTTTTGGTTTCCCCATTATACCAATGCCGACGGCGGCGGTCGTCTGGGTGGTGACTGGTGGTAGTGGTGGTTCCGAGCTCCGACGGGTGAATTTGACAGTACGAAGAGCAAAGGCGGTTTCGCAGTGTAGATTGTAGTGCTACTGGTCAATTGGCGCGCTATGTCGATTTCACTCGAAACACTCTCTCAATTTTCAATTGAAAAGTATTTTGTGTATGAATTAGGCGTAATTAAGTGTAATTATTTTATTTATTTTATTTCGCTAATTATGTAATTACATTTGAGGATGATAAATTGTAGGCAATTGAATAGTATTTTGTAATTAAATTTAGCGTAATTAAGTGTTATTATGCTATTTGTTATATTTCGCTAATCACGTAATTAGAGTCGAGGAAGGTAAATTGTTGGTATTTATATTTATATAATATATATATATAGTGTATAAATTACAAATTGATTGTTTTTTGTTTTTTTTTTAATTTTATTTTTGTTTTAGTTTATGTTTAGCTTTACTGTTTTTGTTATTTTAAAAATATATTATTTATATTTCATATACTTCACATTCTCAACTTTTACTTTTTATAACTTCATGCGATTTTTCGTATTATTTTATTAAATTATTATTGGTAGAATTTTATTGTTATTCTAATATTTAAATAAAACATATTTTCATTATATTGAAATTGGACATAAAGTATTACATTAAATCTTTTTTTGAATTAAGAACTTATGTAATTTTCAATTTTATTTTATTTTAGTAGTATAGAGTATAGATTTAATATTTCATATTGTACGTAATTTACTTTTAGTTATACTTGATAAATTATTTTTTTGTCAAATATTTTCATAATTTTTGACATTCTATTTATAATATTAATCTTTCTATAAACAAGTATTTTATCATGTTTATAGAAATCTTTTATTTTAGTTTTTATTATTAATTTAATTAACATGTATTAATTTTAAAAACATAACGAAAAAGGGTCATATTCGCCTTTGTACTCTTAGAAAATAGTCATATTTATCCTTGGTCATACTTTTATAATATATTTGCCGTTATCATCCAACTTTGGATATATATTTGCCCTTATATAGTAACTTATCATGTCACTATTTTAATTAGTCCATGTAGCGCCTACATGGCTCCATGTGTATATTATTTTATTATAATTAAATTACAAAATTATTTTTTAGTTAGTATTATATCTGACCCATTTAATGAAATTCGATCCAACTAATGTGAAAATTTATCGGCCCTAATTTCATAATCCATTAATCCTAATTTTATACCCGATCGAGTTGCTTTCATCTTCTTCTTTTCATTTTCAATTTGTTTTGCTGTTAATTAGCGATGATTGTAAGTTTTATTGTAAAAGCAAGTGCATTCTTTAAACTTAAATTACATAACAGCAAAAGTGGGATAATGTTGTTTAGTTGCCAATAAAATCAATCTGAATGGATAACTGTACATTCTAATTTTCTTGAAGGCTATTGTTGATCTTGCCGGTAGCAATATATTGTTGATCATTTCGGAACAATTCCATTTGTACAAAGGCATGGATGAAAGTTTCTCTAATATGACGCAAGATGATGAGTATAAATTTAGGGCGAAAGGGTAATGAAATTAGGGCTGATAGATTTTCACATTAGTTGGGTCGATTTTATTAAATGGGTCAGATATAATACTTAGAAAATAAATTTTTAATTTAATTATAATTTAATTATAATATAGTAATATACACATGGAGCCATTTAGGCACCACATGGACCAATTAAAATGGTGACATGATAAGTTTATTATATAAGGGCAAATATCTACTCAAAGTTGAATGGTAAGGGCAAATATATCATAACAGTATGAAGAAGGATAAATATGACACTTTTCTACAAGTACAAGGACAAATATGACCCTTTTTCCATAACATAAATCATTTTTTTCTATAAGCTTGTTGATTAATATATTTTCAAAAGGTAATATATATCTTAAATATTTAATTATTATTATAAAGTGTCTTATTTGTCTAATATAATTTTTTTTTGTTTTATATGATTAACTTTTATTCTTAAAATTTAATATAATATTACGATTGTAATTGTGCAACCAACAGTATAATTTAATTATACTGTAATTACATTGCGAGAAACAAGCATGTCAACATAATTATTAGGTTGTGTATTTAATAAAGTGATTTTTCAAACAGGCTCATAATATATAGGAATATTAGGTATTTGAATTATTTTTTTATGTATATATGGAGAGATTTTAAACCTTTTAAACATCAGATTATGGTTTGCTGAGTGAGCAAGGCATTCGAAATTTAACTCGAGGTTTCAAGTTCAGATTTCAAACATTCTATTTTTATTTTTCAAGTCTTCTTGGTGAAAATTTGAATATGAAATTATAATATTACATTCTATTTGAGCATTCGAAAAATTAATTGAAATGTCTAATTTTTTTTAAAATTAATTATGTGAGAGTCTAAGCATGTGCCCAAAATTGGATAACAAGGATAAATATATCAACAATGAAAATATGACGAAAGATAAGTATGACTCTTTATAAAAGTACAAAAACAAATATGACCATTTTCTATAATACTTATAACCCATGTGTTTGAATATTTTTTTCGAATAAATATACATCACACATTAATTATATAGTCACACACATTATAAATATAAATTATGTTTATATTTCAAGTGCCAAAATGATTCAATTTCTCATCTTCATCTTCCATACTATAATCATCTTGACTAATAATTAATCGTCTCACATAATCATTTGTATACACTATATTGTATAAAGTTAAAATCATTAGCTTTTTTTGTTAAGTAGCTAACATGGTGATAGTAAAAACAATGAAGAATATAGTAATAATAAGAACTCAAAAATAAAATAAAAGAAATATTATCATATGATTGGTGGCAACAAAGAGATTAAAAGAAAGGTAATGTTGTAGGTTAGGAAGGGAAGTATTTTTTTGGGCATCAAAGAAAAGAAGCATTTTCATATAATTACTTTCTTCATTTGTATTGATTATTATTCATTTTTTGAACTTTACATGTTTTTTCAAAATAATAATTGACATCTAAGTATTTTATCATAATATTCATATTAACTTGAAAATAAATAATTAATTTAAAATAAGATATGAAATAATAATATTTAAAAATATATTAAAATAAATATATTATTAAAAGTAAAAATCTATTTTAAAATAGATTTCCAGAATAAAAAGAACCAAACCGAAGTTGAAATGGATCTAGTGAAGGGTCATTGGACAGTTCTAATCTTCAAAAAGAAGTCATAAATAGTCTTTTAATTATGTGATTAGATCTAAAATGACCGCTTAATTATACACTTATCAAATTTAATTATTCAAAAATTTATCAGATTTGGTCTCTTAATTATACACATACAAGTTTTATTCCTTTGAGTAATCAAAAACTTATCAACTTTGGTTCTTTAACTATACACTTATCGATTTTAGTCCTTTAAGTATTTAGAAACTTATCAGGTTTTTACACAAACAACTTAGGTTTGTATTAGCTGAAGTCTTCGTGAAATTAAATCTTCAACCCATTTTTAAAGTTGTTTCTCTATCCCCACTATTTTTCTTGAAATTGCTCTTGCTAAAAACAATAACCTCAACGAT
This sequence comes from Solanum sitiens, assembly GCA_016801875.1. Taxonomy (NCBI): domain Eukaryota; kingdom Viridiplantae; phylum Streptophyta; class Magnoliopsida; order Solanales; family Solanaceae; genus Solanum; species Solanum sitiens. Next base: position 2,109,236 of record JABWTJ010000060.1, read on the forward strand.
TCAAAATAAAATTAGTGAGGAAAGAAGATATACGTCTTATTTTATTAAGTGATGGATAAAATAAAACATATAATTATTGCTAATGACTTGAATATGTCGTGTTCCCTTCTTTGGCAGTTAACTTCATAATCATAGTGAATTTTTTAAATTTTGTTTCTTCTTACAAAAGAAAAGCAAGAGATGTGATCTTATTACTCCAATTTTTCTACGTAAAATAAAATAAATAGAATAATAATATCGATCTATTTTTTAAAAAAAACTTAAAAAAATTTGCAAATCTACCATTTTATAAATTTCAACTTCTGAAAAATTTAACAAATTCACTTCAATAAAGTCGTCAGAATACAAGTTTTAGATTTAACGAGTAATATTTTTTATGATAAAGTTTAACATATTCAAGTCATTAATAGCAATAATATGCTTCATTTAATCGTCCGTTGAATAAAATTATGACTTGTATTTTTTTTGCTAGTGAATTTTATTTTGAATCATTAAGATTAAGGTTCTTTGCACAAGAGGAATTTGAAGAAAAGTGAAAAGAGAGAAATAATTGAAAAAATAATTGAATAATTTAATTTCTCGAGACATGAATTCTGTTAATATAAATCCAAATTATTTGTATAAAAAATGGACAGAGATTAAATCTGATAATTTTTTTAAATAGTTAAAAGACTAAGATTAATAAATATATAATTAAAGATAAAAATTAATAAATATATAATTAAGAGACTAACTCTGATGAATTTTTAAATAATTGAAGGACTACCTCCAACAAAAATATAATTAATGTACCATTTTAGACATTATTTATGAAATTTTCTCTCCAATCTTCTAACTAGTCCGTCAAAGTCCAGAAGCATCCCATCAACGGCAAGAGGGAAAATCTGAAAATACAAATATTCTTCCGGTGAACACCTCCCCATCGTCTCTCCTTCAGTCCTACCGCCGGCGATATCTAATACCCGAGAGGAAGGTTGGGAGAAAACCTCGTCATTTGCATAGAAAGAAAATGGTAACGACTTCAGTTGTCAACACATACCCACTGTCCAGCTATACATTTGGTACTAAGGAGCCCAAAATGGAGAAGGACACCTCCGTCGCCGATCGCCTTGCTCGTATGAAAGTCAAGTATAGTTTCTTCTATTTTTCCTTTATTTTTTCGTAATTGAAATTCTCATAGATTCTTCCAGGTAGTTAAGTAGATCAAAGTTCCTTAAACCCTAGGTAAAACCCTTCCGAACCTGGATCACACTGGTCATTGCTTGTATTTAGGTTACCACACTTAACCCGCTATAAAAAAGTTTCTCCTTTTTTGGAATTTAACAACCTGTTGTTTGTGATTGGTTTTGCAGCTATACGAAGGAGGGCATGAGGACTAGCGTTGAAGGAATTCTATTGGTATGCTTTTGCATCCTCTATCTCAACTTATATTATGCTCGTGTTTCCATCTTAGCAAAATGATCATTTTCTGGTCTTACCTTGTTCAGTTATTGCTCTAAATTGTTACTATTTTTGTTTGTTTTGCCACATCTAGTTGCTAGAACTCATTAGCTGTTGTTAAGCTGCAATAAATGAGCTCCAAATGTGTTTGATTCGAATATTGGTTTTGATGCAGTGAATGTGCTTTTAGTTTAGTTGATATTAAGATCTTTAGTCCTAGTTTAGTCTAATTTTTTTATCCGACATGAGTCATGACATATGGTTGTCAACTTGTCATCACTTGTAGAAAAAGGGAGTGTTCGGCACTCTCAAAGCTCTTGCATAATGCAATTGTTTGCATAAGATTTTTGAGCTGTATGTCTAAGCAAATATCTGTGCTCGAAGTGTATGATTCTTCCATGATCTATCCAAGATTTTCTTTGTCTAAGAAAACAAGAGTCAGAATGGGAATTAAATTTCCACTCTGTTTCGTAATATTTCTTCATTTCGACGAGCTGCCATTTTTGTAGCTCCTTTGTGGAAACTATCATGTACTTTCAAATCAGTTTCCTGTGTCATAGAAAAAATCTTTACATGTATTTAATAGTTACATTTCATCAGATCAGTTCAACAACCAATCAAACTTACCAGTTCCGAAACAACAACTACCAATCATAAGAATTCGCTATCATGATAGTTGCTTTTCCAGGTCTTCAGGTGCTCTTGGCCTCTTTATATGCATAACTATTCTAAAGGGAAGTAGACTGATTCAGTAGACCTCTCTCTCCCTCTCTAGTTTCATTTACCATCTTCCAATCTTCTGACAAATGTTACTCCCTTCATTTAGAAAAGAATTGAGGGTGGGTGGGTGGGTGGGGGGTCTAGAGCACCAAGACCAAACTTCTAATTTTCAGTTTCAATTCAACATCAATTTCTTAATCTTATTGAAATAAAATTTTGATATTTAGAAATTATATTAAAAAGTAGTGTAGGTTACATATTTATTTATTTTAAAATTAAACAATGCACAAAAAGATTGTAGTCTAAGACAAAAATGAATGATTTCCTAAATGCCAAGTATCATATAAAGTGGAATATAGGAGTACGTGGAGAAGTTCTTTCAGGAGAGAGGTTAAGTAAACAGTGAAGCAATATAAATTTCTCAATGAGTTCAGTTCAATTGGGGAAAAAGATCTTTTTAGGAAAACTGTTTTTTATAAGAGTTAATGGGGAGAAGAAGAATCAAATGTCTTTACTAGGAGTTCTTCTGCTTTGTTCAATGGATTGGACTGTGGTTACTGGACATTGACCTTTGTTTCTTCAACTATCTTAGTCAGGAGGACACTTCATTCATTGAACTGGCTTCCATTTAATGTCTTATATAGCTTGCTTCTTCATCATCTTTAGCTATTTACTGAAAATATTTATAATAAGAGAAGTTACATAGAATACTACTCCATGTAGAGTTCCTTATCTGTAAAAAAGAAAGGAAATTAGAAACTCTCTTATGTAGAGTTACAGTTCCTGGTTTCAGATGTATGAAAAGATGGGTACTAGACATTTAATTTTAGGCCGTTACCATACCTAGAACTTTTAAAGCTGCTGGAGATCTGTTCACTTTAGAGGATACTGGGTCAGGGTGCTTGCAGATGATAAAATGTCGCAGAATTAGGATTTACAACATTAAGAAACAAGTAATGGAGAAATTCACGAGATGAGAGATCTCAACTATAAGAAGAAGAGAGTGTGAGAGAGAACAAATGCTCTCGTTTCTTACAAGAGAAACTTCTATGTCTTGAACTACTTGGATGTCCTAGTTCAGCCTGATTATTGAGCTCTTAATTCTGATCAAAAGATGTCCAACACAAAACTGATTTAACTTTTAACATATTTCAAAAGGAAAAAAAAGGGTCAGACCAACATCCAGTCTTCTTGGCAATTATTGAAAGTTGAAACAGGGAAAAGCTATTTAAAGGCTTTGCTAATATTAATCTTACCCAAAAAAAAGCCCTGTTAATATAAAGGGAGAGGTTGTGGACGGTTATCATTTTTTTTATGCGTTACCAAAAAAAAGGTTATGTTAATACAAGGGAGATCATTTTCTGCAGCATTTATAGAGCTATGATTCATGAGTCGCAAGCTACTAACTAGTTTCCATTACATTACTACATGTGTGCTCATGTTTTCTTCTTCAACTAGACCTTTATCTTCTGTTTTCACAGTCACATTCCATATATTACCCATCTCAACAGTCAGCTTAATCCCTGCTTCCTTACAACTTTGTTCTATTCGATCAATGGCTCTCAAGCTCTCTTAATGGGAGGAAAAACGATAGGCCTCAATCAACTTAGGTTTCAACTGTATTTCGAACTGTTTATAATTGTAAGAGGAGTAGGTTGTTTCTTCTTTCAGTTGTTTCAAAATATAATTCGTACAAAATCTATTTTAATACAAGAAGTTCTCTTGTAAGGCTTCCTAATTTTTTGTATACTTCTTGTACGGGCAAGTTTTTGCCCTTTTCTAATGATTGGGCGGCTTTCATAAGAAACCATGTATGTGAGATTTTCTAATTTCGGTATACTTCTTGTATATGGGCTAGTTGATGCCGTTTTGTTAATAGCATTCTTACTTCACAACAAAAAAGGCTGTTTTTGTAATTTTGGAGTTGGATTTGACGTGTAATTCCTCTCGTTTGGATTCACAGGTACAAGAACACAATCATCCTCACATTCTTCTATTGCAAATTGGGAACACATTCTGCAAACTTCCAGGTGGACGTTTGAAACCAGGAGAGAACGGTATGTTTTTCTTATGATTTTCAGTGGATTTCACAATTTTTTTGCTAAGCTTTGACACGGGATACTAGCATTTCTGCTTTCTATTTTTCTTTTTGTGCAGAAATTGAAGGTTTGAAAAGGAAACTGTCTAGTAAACTTGCAGCTAATTCTCCTGGCATTCAGCCAAATTGGCAGGTATGCTTATAAACGTTACACCTTTTGGTGGTTTCTTTTCTTTTACGTGGGAAAAATATACAACTACATATCCAGTGTAATCCCACAAGTGGGGTCTGGGGAAGGTCGTGCGTATGCAAACCACTCCTACCTTGTGAAACTAGGGAGGCTGTTTTCAACAACCCTTGACTCGAGTAAAACAATTCTAAGCAGGTGATGAAAAGGACATATAGGAGTGAAAAAGCCATGATAAATTAATAGAGAAAAGAACAATAGAGACAACAAATAATTTGATAATCGAAGAAAGGGAAACAACAAGTGGTAATAAAGAATCGCAAAATAAGATATAAGAAAGGTAGTAATAGTATTACGGGTGAGAAAAACTAGATAACGCTCGACTACCTACTAGCCTTCTATCCCGATTCCTAGCCTCCATACCTTCCTATCTAGGGCCATGTCCTCGGTAAGCTGTAGGTGAGGCATGTCATGTCTAATCACTTCTCTAGAATACTTCATCAGCCTACCTATACCTCTCTTCATACCCACCATAGCCAATCTCTCACACCTTGCACCTTGCACCTTGCACCTTACTGGGGCCATTAGAGCATCTCTTTTTTACTTACTTGAACCATTTTAGTCTTGCTCCCTCATCGTCCACCAGAGGCTACTCTCGCCTTGACCTAAATATCCTTGTTCTTTATCTCTCTTAGTATGCATCCTCATTTTCGCTACCCTCTTCTTCTGGATGAACATAGCTGGTCTAACCACTACCTTTGTAAAACCTACATTTAAGTCGTGGAGGCACATTCCTTTCACACAACACACCAAATGCCAGCCTTCATTTCGTCCACCTTATTTTTTTCTTTTTGAAACTGGTAACTTTAGTCTATATCTCCACAAGTATACTACAACAAAAGTGCATTTCCCCTTCAAAAGTATTACAACTTACCGAGTAAAACATTCTTAATGTATCTTGTTTACCCCAAAAATAGAGATCTAAGCAATTCATCTTGATCTTCCGTAAGCTATTTTGCCATTTTTTAGAACTTCTGTTGTTTCTCTTTCCAAATTGTCCAAAAAATACATGCTGGGACCTCTTCTCCTTATCAAAAGCATTGCCATCTCTATTCCAGCTGCTTAGGACTCCTTTAATGCTCTTTGGTTTCACCTATCTTATCCCCTTCAGTTAAGTGAACATCTCTCCTTGTACAATGCAAAACAAGATGGTTAATTGTCTCAGCATGTTCTCCACATAAAGTACATGTAGAAACTAACTTATAACCTCTTTTCTTTAGATTTTAATGAGTCAAAATTTCTTCTTTTGTCAATAACAACATGAAGCAGTTTATTTTGTAGGGTCTTTTGGTTTCCATATCATCTTCCATGGCCATTCTGTCTCCTGTCCAATGTTCTTGTTGAGTTCCTTATAAATTGAATTTATTGAGAATTGATCTTTGGTATCATTCTGCCAAAACCAATAAGTCCTTATTTTCAGTGAGGTTGCTGAAAGAGCCTACTGAGGTTGCTGAATTGAATTTTTGCCACTTTGTCTATCTCCCAGTCATGAAGGTTCCTCCTTAAGAACAAACTCCATCCTTGTCCAGTCTACATTGTACCCACAGTGGCTTGTTGATGTTCGCACAAAATGAACAATTCAGGATGCAACTGTTTCATAGGGACAGACCCATTCCACTTGTCCTCTCAGAAGGATGTATTTGCACCATCTCCCACTTCTACCTTGGTTTTGTGATATAGCGGCCATGGATTTCTGATTGCCCTCCAAACAATATTCATATGGAGTACTTATCATTTTATCATTCACTTATCTTCCATGCCATACTTTGCTATGATGATCTCTTTCCAGAGCATGTTATCTTAATTTGCAAACTTCCACAACCACTTCATCATTAGACTCTGGTTTTGTTTCTCAGGTTTCTTATGCGTAGGCCTTCTGTATTTTCTCACAATCAGTTACTCTCATTTAAGTAGATGAAATTTCTTCCCATCTTCACTGCCTTGCCATAATAAATTCCTTCTAAGAGCATCAATGCTATTAGATACATTGGCAGGCATAGGAAAGACGAACATTATATGAGAGGGTAATGATCCATCACGCTATTAAGTGAAGTCAATCTTCCTCCAAGGACAAGTACCGTCTCTTCCATTTGGTGAGTCTATTCACATTTCTCCATGACCCCATTCCATATGGCTTTGGACTTGCTTTTAGATCCCAAAGGCATGCCTAGGTAGGTAGCTGGAACCCCAACCTTGCCTCCTAGTATTAAGCACACTATTGATAAGATAGATGTAGCTTTTCCCTCAATTTATGTGGAGACCGGAGACAGCTTCAAAAATGACAAAAATAACCCTCAAAATCAGAATTTGTTTTGTCTTTACTTCACAAAATATCAGTTTGTCATTTGCATATTGTAGATGAGTTATCTCCAAACTTGGAACCCCTTAATCCACCCCTTCCCCTTCGTTGTATTATTTCTGGATCCTCCTTCATCACCTCCCCCATTTTTTGTCTGTCTATTGTATTTGCTCTTCTGTGCGCATTTGCAGTTCTGTGGAAAAAATTGGTGTTTCTATCCCCTCCTTAAGCCATGTCACCCTGGATCTTTGTGTACAAGTTATCTCCTCTTTCTTTGCAATTTCTTCAAATTCATTTATGAGTGTCATTCTGGATACTACTACTTCTTTGCAATATTCTATGCTCTTGAATTTCCTCCAGATCTGCCAGTTGTGTTTCTGAATTCCTAGATTCCCTTGAGTTGATTTACTCTACTCCTTTAGTTTAGTCTCCAATGCTCTCAACTTGGAGACCAGGACAAAGTCAGGGCTACCAGTGCTAGGGAAAGACTCCTACCATGTCCTGATCTTCTCCTTGAATCCTTCTATTTGAAGCCATCAATTTTCAAATTTGAAGTAAGAATTGGAAACCTTCCATTCACCTCACTGTAGCATGATAGGGGAGTGATCTGATGTAACCCTCCATAAGATTGTCTGTTTGACATTCCTGAAGCAATTGTCCAGTTCTTCTGAGATTAGAAATCTATCCAATCTAGTTGCAATATCTTGTCCATCCCCTTTTCTCCATGTATATTTACCCCCTTTAAATTCCAAGTCTCTCAACTCAATATCCTCTATGAACTCAGAGAAAGGCATCTCTTCCTCTTTGTTGGTGTTGAAGTCCCCACACCCCTGAGCACAGACCCCTGGCAGCACCTAGTTCACCCCAAGTATCCTCCCTTTCCACTCTACCATTTGGTGCATAGGCTCCTGTTAAGTGCCAATTTAGGTTTTGGCTCTTCCCAATGAATCTACAAGTGACAGAATACATCACCACACTGCTTTCTGCACCCTCCCGGTTCCTTTTCTCCCACATAATCACTACAGCCTCTTTGGTTCTACTAGCCTCCAACTGTACAAAATCAACCCACCTACTTTCCCATACTTCCTTTATTATGTTTGTAATAGACTAATATCCCCTCTCAATTGAGTTTCTTTTTTTTTGAGGATAGTAACACCCCTCTCAATTGAGTTTCTTGGAGACAAACAATGGCAACCTTCCAAGATCTAAGTATATTCTTGACTATTCCCCTCTTTCTACAACAATTTTACCCTCTTACATTCCGGAAAATAATTTTCAAATTCATTGATCATTTATAGGTAGAAATCCTCCTTACTTCTAGAGCAATAGCTCCAAAGTTTACAGTCAATCTTTAGCCTTTTCAATTCTGTTAGCCCCTTCTTCTTTACTGTGACTAGTCTCATATCTCTGTTGTGTTGTTTGTTGTTTATTTTCAGGAAGATCTCCTTTGCGTTCTTCTCACACCCTTTGAAATCTACCCAAATTCTGTACCTAGCTTGGTTATATACTCTTCAATCCATTCAAGTCATGTTTTCTATTTGTTCATTCTCTCTGTTGATAATTTCATTCTCAATTCACCACATCAAGTTGATCATCTGACTGTGTGACTAATGTCTCACCTTCATCGCCTTGTTTCAAACTTGTTACTGACTTGTCTGTTGTGTTGTTGGTTTGGTCATTCGAAATTCCTTTCTCCCCTTTGAAAATCTCCATCGCTGCACTCACAGTGTTAAAATGAGAGATATTGGTTTGAATTTCTGTTTCCATTGTTATATCCTCTTTCTGCGTTATTTTAAGTTATTGGGTTGTATCATTATTTGGGCTTAAGTTTAGGCCCGATTTTTGACCCTACCTGCCACAGCCCATACAGTGGCACTTTCGCCTTCACTAAACCTCCGTGTGGCCTTTAATTTGAATTTTTCTTTCTTTCTACTGCGCCCACGTGACTAGTCTCTCCTAAAGTAGAGCCTTTCATCAAAATAAGTCTCTGCTTCTGATTACCCACAGGTTCAAAGGCCCCAACCTCTGTTTTCTCTTTCTCTACTCTGTAAGTGACCGAAGCTTCCAGCTTGTAGGTTTTAGTGATCTCGTATGATTTGAAACCAACATTGTAGTATATGTTGTTTTCCCCTAGTGCATTAACTCCAGCTATCTCCTGGAATAGGACCCCCCAAAATGAAAAGATCAAAAGTTGACTGAAGGCAGGCTAAGAAAAAGTTCTTCTCAATCTTAGTGCCTGAAAGCATTTTTTCAGTTCCTTTTTTTTAATTCAAATCCAAGATTTGTTATAGCACAATGTTTAGTTCATTCATGATTCACCTTACTCAAATGTGATGTGCAGCATCATCGTCAGTCTCCTCATTTCTTTTGATTATTGACCCAAGATACTTGAAACTCCCTTTGTTAGGGATGACTTATGTATCAATCCTCATTTCTGCATCTGCTATGTGAGTCTCGTCACTAATCTTGTACTTCCAATACTCTGTCTTACTACTGCTCAAACCTAAACCCCTTAGACTCAGGGTTCGTATCCAACCCTCCAAGTTATCATAAACTTAGCCGCCAGTCTCGTCGATCAATACTATGTTATCTGCAAATAACATACACCATGACACCTCCCCTTGAACATGTTTTGTCAATTCATTCATCACCAAAGCAAATAAGAACAGGCTCAGAGTTGATCCATGATGCAACCCCATTATTATCAGGAAGTATTGTGAGTCTTTTCCCACTGCCATATGCGGAAGATATAGGGGAAAAAAGGGTGGGGTGAAGGGCACCCATGGCTTTTAGTGGTAAGAGTGCAACACATGATAGGTGGGTTAGCCCTATGTCATGATTTCGAACTCTGTGGCTTGCAAACACCTGGTATGAAAGTTGAGAAGCGTAGATGGGTGGGGCATCTCTATTGAGTTTCGTCTCACACGACAGTTGTTCCTTGGGGAGTCCTCGGTGGTTTAAATATAAAGTAGGTGGGCTGAAGGTATTTTTATCTACTGAGTTTCGCATCATATGACAGTCATCCATTGGGGAGTCCTCAGTGGTTTAAATCTAAAGTAGGTGGGCTGAAGGTATTTGACATTCTCCATTTCATGACTGTTTATTCAACCATATATCTTATGATGTGGTAGAAATGGAATTAGGATGATTTCGGGCATCTGTGGAATGGTATAAATGTGAACAGCGAACCGTAACTTGATTTTGCATCTGAAAACTGGTCTGCTATCATTTCTGTTTGATTTAACAGCTACACAAATAGCATAAAAAATATTTTACTGGACTCGTTGTTGACCTGTTCTGTCTGAAAAAGATTGTTCTCTGTAAGTGGCCAAGTGCATTATGCAAGAGAATTCTGTTTTTAAATACGCAACAAATCTGATTAAATACGAGATTACATTGTCATGGCTGTGAGTCAGTTAATGTGTTATTTTTTTAATGGAGAACAGTTGGTCTCGTTGTTGTTGACCTGTTTTGTCTGAAAATACCGTCCTCTGTAAGTGGCTAAGTGCATTATGCAAGTGAATTCTGTTTTTAAATACTTATTACTCTCTTTACAAGCTTTCGTAGCTTCCTATAAGGTAATGTTAATCAACCCATTGATAGTTATTCAAGTGTTTTATCTATTTTACTCTCTTATAATACTAGCTAATGCCTTTTGCTGTGATCTGGCTTCTTCAATGCAGGTAGGTGAGTGTGTGGCCATCTGGTGGAGGCCAAATTTTGAAACCATAATGTATCCATATTGTCCTCCACACATAACAAAACCCAAGGTATAGTATCATAAAAGTTTTTTTAAGATGCCTAATCGCGTCTCTTTGGGGTGGGGGCGGGGGTGGGGGTTGATTTGGAGTTAGAGTATTGGGCTAAAACGGGCTAAGTTGCACGGACTCTTCACTTTCGATGCCGCACCTGTGTCGGATTCTCCAAAAATACACTACTTTTGGCGAATCGCACACGCACCCTTTGACATTATTGAAGAGTCTGAGCAACATAGAAAACGGGTCATCTAACTTGCCCAGTTCTTACTAAGTTTTATTTCTCTGTGTGTTCTTTTATAGTCTTTTAAGTACCTAATGCACTTCTTCCGCTTGATTATCACTATATTTAAAATATCAAACAATAAAGGTCCTTCTGAAATTTTTTTGACAAAGTTTCTCATAGGTCTATTCGGGGTACATGTCAGCCCAGTTTTAGATGAGTTGAATTGGGTGGGCAAAGGCTGAGCCAAAAATTGGTCATCTTTTTATGGGCTAATTTTCCCGCACCTAATTTTAATATTGAAATCAAAGATAAATCACCATATTATTCTAAGTAGAGCCTTTCGTTTGTTCATGCGATATGAAATCATAAAATCATGATATGAGATTATGAAATGAAGTTGAAGTTTTGTTTGGACATACGATTTGCACTTTTTATGTTTTATGTTTTCTCATAAACATAAAAACTCCATAAGTTATAAAAACTATCAAAATTGTCCCAATTGTTTATACAATCTTACCAAATAAACAAAAGCTATTTAAAATCACATTACATATAACTATTCTAAAAAATACAATATTTATTGATCAAACCTTAATTTAATTAGGAAATTATTTTTGCAATTAATGCTACAGTGATTAGTCTTGTCCACTCAATATAATGATATCATTATTCAATAAATTTGATTTAGAAAATAATGAATTTGGTGAATATAAATGGTAAACTAAGAAGTGATTTGAACTAAAAATAGTTTTATATTGGAGAGAATAATCGTTATATGAGATATAAACGGTTTAAAAAGTAATGATATGAATTATAAATTTGATTTATTTATGAAGCAAATGACTAGTATATATATATATATATATATATATATATATATATATATATATATATATATATATATATATATATATATATATATATATATATATATATATAATTAAATGGGGGTTATTTTTACAAAATATAAACTTTTGGATCAATTTTTGTATTTGAAAAATCTCATATCATGATTTGAAATTCCCAAATCATGATTTTTGGAGAACTTTGAGATTCTATCTCATGATATGAAGTTATTAGATGAAATCAGCGTGAAATCGCATGGCCAAATGCCTACTTAGTTCCTCTTTTGGTGAATGATTCTTTTTAATTATTTTCGTGGGCCATGCAGGAGTGTAAGAAGCTCTTCGTTGTTCATCTATCTGAAAGAGAGTACTTTGCTGTCCCAAAAAATCTGAAGCTTCTTGCAGTGCCATTGTTTGAACTTTATGACAATGTTCAGGTATAAATTATAATCATTAATTTCTCTGTTGCATCTTAAGATATTTTCCCAAGTAGGGTGACTAAAAGTCCTTTAGCAGTCGGTGTTGTGCCGACTGGTGGCCGTCTCATGTGCCCGTAACCCACACCATTTTTTTAAACCATCTTGATACAGTTTATCATTTTAATGATTCTATTTTTAACTCATTGCAGAGATATGGACCTGTGATATCCACGATTCCTCAACAGCTTTCCAGGTTCCAGTTCAACATGATCCACCAGTAGATTAGGTTAGGTGGACATTCAGAACCTCCTTCTGGCATACAATCCCAAAATACATTAACATTTTTACTTGAGGTCCTATATTTTCAGAATGATAACCTTATTTTCTGACGTGATTCTTTCTTTTTCAATAGGCATATCTACCGACTTTCGTGGATATTTGTTTTCAACTAGCTTATTCATGATAGACATAAATTATAGGTGTATTGTTGAAAGCTTTGATTGCCTGTCTGTTGTAATGTACCATAGTTACAAGTTGCCATGTATTTCTTTCTTTGTTTTTAAATGTTGACATGTTAGATGGAATACCGCTGCTATGTTTCTTTTGTTTGCTGAGGCTCTCGTACAGAACTGTACTTAATGATCTCCACAATGGTACCACCTCTCCGCCTCTTGAGTTTGAGTTTATGCTCGGCATGAGATACAGTTCATTTACATCACTCCCTTGAAGACTCCTTTTTTATTGGCTTCAACAGGAAAACATTTGGATACATAAAATTATCTTAGCATCAAGTTTTAATGAAACTAGACTTGTATAATTTCATTTTTCCTTTCATGTAAAAGGCTTTATCTTTCCGTTACTAAAGTTAAAGTGAAATGCATGTACAGATTTGTCGAGGATTGTAAATTTAGTTAGTTGATATGTAATGTAATTTTACGACAGTGATGTTGAAGTTTGAGCCTAACTAAATCTACCATGTTACTTACATGTCAAGGCGCATTGCATATGACTCATCTTTTTATTGGGACTCACTTGGACATGTGATATCTAGTTATTTGAAATTAGATTGATTTGAAGTTGAAGTATGACTTTACCATGCAATTTTGATTTTCTAAGTTTTTTTTTTTTTTTTTGAAAGCCCCAAGTTTTGGAAACTAACAAAAAAAAAATAATCAATTTTTATATGATTTTATCAAATTAGCAAATCGTAATTTATAAATAAGATATCAGAATATTTGAAGACATCACATTGATAAGTCTCATATTTTCATATTATTTTTTACAAGTAGATGTTTGCGATTACAAGTTTCTAAATCCATTTAATTTTGTAAAATAGAAAGTTTCATTAGTCACCATTAGGGTGGCAAAATGGGTAAACTAATATGGGTATCCATTCATATTATTCATATTAAATAAATTGGGTATTCAACTCATTTGAAAATGGGTAAAAAACGAGTAATACCCATATTATTCATTTAAAATGGGTAGTTAAATGGATAAAATGGGTAAAAGCAAACAAAAAAAAGTAATAAAAGGTTGGTAGTAAGAAAGTTTTGTTTTCTTTTAATAAAAATATAAAAAAAAAACATGAAACTTCTTTTTACATTTAATTTGGGATAGGGGTGGTAGGACTAGGTTGGGGGTAGTAGGGGTAAGGGGGTGGGGTGATAATTTCTTTTTTAAAAAAATTAAAAAAAAATTAATGAAAAAATTAAAAAAATTGTTAATTTTTTTTGGGATGGGGTGTTTGGAGGGGGGGGGGGGGGGAAGGGGTAGGGGTGTGTGGTAATTTTTTTTAAAATTTAATGAAATTATTTTTTAAAATATTTAATGATTTTTTTTTTAAAAAAAATTTAATTGATTTTTTTTGGATGGGTGTGTGTGTGTTGGGGGGGGGGGGCTGGTAGGGGTAGTGGGTGTGGGTGTATGGGCCAGGGGTGGGGTGGTTAATTTTTTTAAAAAAATAAAAAAATTATTGATTTATTTTAAAAAAATTGTTAATTTTTTTTGGGATGGTGTGTGTGGGGTAGGGGGTTGGTAGGGGGTAGGGGGTGGGTGGATTTTATTTTTTTTACATTTTCTTGGGAGGTGGTTGTGGTTGTGGGGGTGGGGGGCTGGTGGGGGTGGAGTTAATTGATAATTTTTTTTTTTAAAGCATTCAACAAGATCTCTAATATAATATGGGTAATATGGTTATCCATATTATCCATTGGGGTAAACTCGTTTTATCAATTTAAAATATGAGTCGAGTCGGGTAACTTATTCATTTTTATTTAACTCATTTTTTGATCGACTCATATTCGACTCGACTCGCTCGTTTGCCATTCCTAGTTACCATAGTAGTAACAAGTTAGTTATCAATTTAATTCCTTTCACGTATAGAAAATTTCTTTTCTTGTTGAGAATCATTATTATTTTTTAATCATATTGTATTAGTTTTTAATAAAACTTATGGTTAAGTGTTACATATAAGAAAATTGAAATCATGATATGGAATCGTGAGTTCTAAATCATTTTTTTTTTTTTTTTGAGAATTTGAGATTAGAAATTAGAGCATCTTTCATAGAACACATTAGCATAGGTGCTAGATTCTCTACAGATCAATAATCTCAATTGTTATTGCTCTGTCTGAGTTGCTTCTACATGCATTGTATTTTCCTCTAAATACAGTTTATTTGCTTCTAGATTGTGTATTCAGCGAATGTATTTAATCTTTTTTCTTCTCTCGCTCGACTCTAGATATAATGTATTTACCTCTAGATACATTGTATATAGCAAATGTATCCCTCTTCTCTCGCCTCTCTCCCTCCTTTGTTCTCCATTTCTTCGTATTTTTGTTTTACTATTTATGTTTTACAATTTCATGTATGTGTATACAAAATCAAATATGCACTGATGTATATGTATATATAATTTTATCATATGTATCTTGTGTATATGAACAGTATCCAATGTATCTGTGTATAGTCACAACTTGGTTCTAAGAGGGCACTGATGTGTCCAATGCATCTAGTGTTATCAAATTTGTGATGTATTCAGTCCGAGTATAGATACAAACTTAGAAAGAGACTAAAATTAAATTATAGTTATCTTAATACATGTATTTGTTCACTTATACATATGTTTGTGTAATTATGCCTTAAGCTCTTAACACTACAATAAAAATAACCATTAGCGGCATTTAATTCTTAATTGCCGCTAAATATATATTTTTAGTGGCAATTGTCACTCTTTGTATATGTCCCTAAAGCCTTTAGCGACATTGGTTCTAATGGCACTTAACTAATGCCGGTAAAGACTTTAGCACTTTTTATTAATGTCAATATTTAATGCCGCTAAAAGTTGTTTTTGTTGTAGTGTAATCAGTGACCCTTTAATGGCTATCTTGAACCAATAACACAGCAAAAAGGGGAGAGAGCGAGAGAGAGAGAGAGAGAGATGGAAGAGCGGGGGAGGGGGATGATGGGAGAGGAGAGGAGGGGAGGGGGAGAGCGAGAGAAAACGGAGGAGAAAGAGCGAGAGATTATATAATTATTAATGTATAATGAGATTTAATAGTCGTGATAGAGATGTTTGTCTAATTACATCTATAGTTTTCCTTTGAAATTATGATTCCAAATTGCATATTCAAAACTGACTTGAAATAATAATTTTATATCGCATGTCTAAACTCCTTTTCATTACCTGTTTGGATGGGTTTATAACTTATTTCGACCTTAGAGCTTTCATCTCAAAATATATTCTTAAAATTATATATATTTTCTTATTTTATCCAAACAATACAAAGCTGCTTAAAAACTATTTTGAGTTATATACACCAAAATAAGCCAATATAAACAGACTTTTAGTTACTTCAAACTTCAATTTTACACTCCGAAAATCTGAGAGACTACATCAATTTTCATTTAAAAAATAATATAAATTTATATTTTGCGCGAAAACCCCCCAGTAGACATCTATCCGTTATATATATATATATATATATATATATATATATATATATTTAAAAAAAATTAAAATCGACTTTCCCTCAAATTTTAACTGAGCTTATCCTTTGGTTTTCTATCCATCATATATATACCGATAAATACAACTGAGACATTCCGATAGATTCACCCTTGCTTTTTTATTATGAAATAAGAGGAAGTATGCTGTTATTGTTGATTAATTTTTATTAAGTTGGCAATTTTGAAAAAATAATAAATGTATGATCACATGATCACTTTACTACGTACCTCTTTGATCATCACTTCGATCATAATAATTTACTTCCAACTACTTATAAGTGTTTAGAATAAAACTAGTTGCTAATATTCTAACTAATCACTTAGTTTAAGCAATCCAATTAAATTATATATGTACACAACTTGTATATTTTATTCACATGAAAGGAAAAATAATAATAATATTATTTTGACAACATTATTTCTTTGAACATAATATTTTATCTAACATCAAAACCATGTGTGTTCCATATATTCATGAAAATCTCTTGTTTTTTGCAGCACAGACGACAAGGGTTTGCTTTTAGTGGCTGCTAATCATAATTAATTCTTACAACTTGCATTAGGTACTAATTATTCACCATATTTTACTGATTTTTTCAATTTATTTTCGGAGTTGCAGTTTTTGGTGATGCATGCAATGTTTTTTTTTTTATATATATATACTATAACAAATAAAGAATTTTCCAACAATAATTATTTACGAAATAAAAAATATGGGTATCTATAACAAGGACTCTCTCTATATTGAGGTAGAGCTAAGTGGAGGTTTGCGGGTTCGGATCAACCTAGTAGCTTTTTCTGTAGTTAATGTATTTGTATTAGAAAATTAAATAGTAACTTGTAAACCTTCTAACAAAACTGATTAACGGCTCATCTGTGACGAGGAAATGAACCATAAAAATGCTTTCCACAAAAAAATTGTGGGTTTGAACCGCACTATCAATAAAAGTTTCTCATTTACCTAACATTTAGAAGCCCTAAACTCCAATTATGCTAAAGACTTTAGTGTCTGGAGATACAATTATCACTACAAGAAAATTTTGAATTACATGGTGATTTTTCTGGGGATTAGTATAAAATTCGGAGAAAACTTATTTTCCTACAAATTTTCATACTAATTCCTAGGAAATCCCTATGTAATTCACAGTTTTGTGTTAACTCAATTAATTGTTGAAAAATCTATTGCCACTAAACATTTCTTTCGGTATCGGTGAGGTTTAATTGAAGGCCTTTCATTTGCCCCCACCCCACCCACCCACCCCCAAAAAAAAAAAAAAAGTTTGTCCACTTATATGTAGATGCAAATTGAAGTATAAAAATGCAGTCTCTTGTATAATTTATTGAGTAAACGACATAAAGTGCTTAAAATTAGATTATATTTCATGAAATTTGGAGTTATGATAATTACTGTTCCCATACAACTCACATGGATCAGAAAATAAGCAAATTAATATATTTGCTTGCCACAAAATCCCGCGTGATTTTACAGAAGCGATATCGACCTATATACATATATATATACATACATATATATACATATATATATATATAAAATAGTGTCTCGCAACTCAACTTATATGTGAATTTGGGTGTGGAAGGTTCTAAGATGTTTTGTGGGCAATATTTTTTTTTATCTCTGTTGAATTTTAAATTTGAGATGCGACATTAAGATTTTAACCATTTCATTGACCACGTATTGGCCACGTTCATTTTAAGTTTGCATCTCTCTCTATATAAATATATGAGTCCGGAGCCTAAAGGGTATAAAATGTTAACAAAAATTCCAAAACGGTATATGAATTTTTATTTTAACCAAAAGGGCAAAATCGGTGGAAGGGCAGCGATTTCGCTCTCCGGAAAAAGTAAAATCGCTGCCTTGGCAGCGATTTCCAAAACAATTTTTTTTTTATAATTTTTTAATAAATCGCTGCCTAAGCAGCGATTTCTTTAATTTTTTAAATTATTTACTTAAAATTTTAAAAAAACTAAGAGCAAATCGCTGCAAGGGCAGCGATTTGTCTCCAAATTGTTTTTTTTATTTTTCCAATCAATTTTTTTAATTTTTTTTTTACAATTTTTAAAATAAAATTTTAAATATTTTAAAGAAATTTTAATTTTAAAATTTTCTACTACTTATTCCAAAATAAATTTTTTTTAATGATTTTTTAAAATAAGTAGCAATCAAAAATTTTCTAAAAAAATGATTTAAAAAAATATATAAAAAAAAATTGGAGACAAATCGCTGCACTTGCAGCGATTTGCTCCTAATTACTTTTTTCTTTTTTAATTTCAAATAAAAAATTAAAGAAATCGCTGCTTAGGCAGCGATTTATTAAAAAATCATTAAAAAAAATTATTTTGGAAATCGCTGTCAAGGCAGCGATTTCTTTTTATCAAATTTTTTCCGTCGACAGAAATCGCTCCTCTTCTAGCGATTTTGCCCTTTTGGTTAAAATAAAAATTCATATACCGTTTTAGAATTTTTGTTAACATTTTATATCCTCTAGGCTCCGAACTCATAAATATATGACAATATATGTTT
Source organism: Solanum sitiens (assembly GCA_016801875.1). NCBI lineage: Eukaryota > Viridiplantae > Streptophyta > Magnoliopsida > Solanales > Solanaceae > Solanum > Solanum sitiens. Next base: position 2,127,774 of record JABWTJ010000060.1, read on the forward strand.
TTGAAAAAAAAAAGAAAACACTTGTTGTGGAAGGACTATATTTATATACATGCATTTGCCTTGGTTACTAAAATATTGTTGGTCAGTATTTATGTCTTAGGTGGGTGCCGAGGCAGAATTTCTATTGAAGAATTTAAAAAAATAAGTAAGCATATTAATAGTATCTATATATAAGTAGATTGAGTCAAATATGAAGATCAGATAAGATATAAGTAACTAGATAAAATTCAACTATATGTTAATATGAAAAATAAAACGAAGTTAAAAAGTCGATTTCTTTTTTTTTTCTAGCCCTATTGAGTATGGAAACAATGAAACAAAGAGGATGGAAGATCAAATTACCACGAAATGATTTAATTACCATGAATGTGTCTAATTGGTACTTCATATTTAAAAATAAAATTTGCATTTGAAAAGTTAAATAAAAAGTACAGTACTATTATAAATTACAATAACTTATAAAATAAAAAAATTCATATTTTAATGCTACAAGTACTGAAATAATTCGTAATTAATTAGCATTTGAAAACGATTTGTTTCTTTAAATATAGTTGTTGACTTGACAGTTTTTTTTAAAAAATAAATCTATACTTGACCTATGTCTGCTCTAATTTGATGCCTTTGAATAGCTAAAACGACAGTTTTAACATCATTGACTAATTAATTAACATGGTGGGGGAATTTCATTAACTAAACCTAATTTTGATTAATTAATCACAAGTTATTAAAATTGATCTTTTTCTTTTTCAGTAAATCTACTCACAAAATATGTCTTGATGCATGCAAGTATGAAACGTTTAGAATATAAAAATTAGTATTATAACCTGATAATTCGATCTCATAGAGTTCAATTTTCGTTCTCAATCCATGACCAATATCAGCTCATTCTTGGATAAAAAAGATAGATCTTTTACAAAGTATTAAACAAATAGACGACCGTTCATTTGTCAGATGATTATTCGAAAGATTTCATTTGCACACAATCAATGGGAATTAAAAGGGATACAATAATTTTTTTAAAAATAAACTAAAACAAAAAATTAGAAAAACAAATTGAAACAAATCGATAATCAATTATATTTAGTCAAATTGAGGGAGTGGTAATTATTTAACAATGGCGTGGCCAAAGTGGCATCATCATGTGGCCCTTCTATAAACGCAAATATGATTTTATGAATTACCGAACGCTATTTTATTTTTATTTTTTATATTCATTTTTTCACACACATTTTGACTTCCTAGCTCAAATTAGTTATTTTTACTTTATTTTGTTAAGAGAAGGTGTAATGACATGAATTTCTCGCTAAAATACTAAGATATTATATATTATATTGATCTCAATCAGAGAATCTAGGATTTGGAGGTCAGGGGTATCACAACTTTCAAGCAAGATAAAAAGGACCGGTTGCTTTATTTTTGGGTTGCAATTCAGGTTATTAATCTTTTTTATTTTTATAAACAAATCGATCAAATATGCATGTAGTAATATTTTCTTTTAGATATTATGTAATTAGAGATAACTAAACAATTCAATTTTTATTTCTTTTTTGGAATTAGATGTCTTATTCATTGAAACTTTTAGGAAAAAAAATTTCACATTAATATTTGAGCTTTTATAAACCATCTAATATTATTAACATAATATATTCATCTTCCATTGACTTTATCTGTTGTTGGAGATATATAGTTGAGAAAGAAAAAAAATTATAGTTTCAGCCTAGTCATCTTACATAGCAAAAACGTCGATGAAGATCGAAAGAACCTTTAAATTAAAAAAAAATCTTTTTGAAACTTATGTTTTTTTTAAAACTACTATTTAAATATATTCTTAATAATATTTATTTGACGCTCATATTTCAGTACTCACTAATTGATAAAAAAAATAAACACGTTACACTCATATCAAGAGATTAATAATTAGTGCAAGAGAAAGTTAAAAAAAACTCAAAATTAATTATGAAAAGGGGTCAATTTGAATTAATAAAGAATAATACTCATAAATAAGAATGAATGTAGAAAAAAGAAAAGAAAAATAGGGATCGATTTGATTAATAAAGAATAGTAATAGATAAATAAGAATGAGTGGAGAAAAAAAAATAAAAGAAAAAAGGAGCAAGCAAAAAAGAAAGTTTTGTTGGCCAAGTTCAAACCCGCATTAGCTAGGTAGGAGATGTTGGGTATGTAGCAAGAATTGATGGGAAATAGAGGGAAAGAGAGGAATTTGAAAAGTTGAGAACTTGAAGAGTTGAGAACTTGAAAAGTCCTCTTATGCTTTAATGAAAAGGCATTTGTCCCTCATCGGTGGTGGACAGAAAAATAGGAGAGTTTAAATACAGAAACACTCCATTAATTGTTAAAAGGGTTGGAAAGAGGGACCCCCCTCGCGCCGTCGTCGCTCGCTCGTCTCGTCACGGCTACGGCTTTGGCTTTGGCTTTGGCAAATGATCGAGAGATTATTTTTTGGACAAAGTTTGTTTTAATTATCAATTAATTAGTTGATAACAGAAATGTTTTCAATTATTTAGTTGACTAACCCGACCCGACTCGGATCCGCGCGCGACCCGTTTTAACTTTCCCGGTTTTATTTAAATTTCCCTCCATGACTGTTCTGAAAGGTTGCAACTTTCAGGAACAGTCATTACCATTTGAAAGGTTGCAAACTTTCATCAATGGTCGTGTGGATTCTGAAAGGGTTGCAACCTTTCAGAACCTGTTCTTCTTGCTATAAATACTATTCATTCTTCAGATTATTCACTCACGAATTTTCTGATCTTCTTCTTCTTCTTCTGCACAATTTTTTTCTTTGTGTACTTTCCTGCTGTGGATTGGTTCGCTGACAGTAGAGTTTTTGGTATCTACACTCTGCTGATTAAGATCATTTTACCCTGGGAGGTTATATTCCAAATCAAACCTCGGATACTAGAGGGGAATAATTTCCTTAAGGGGACACTGTGAGTTCAGTGGACTTGATCTTTTTCCGATTTCAAAGGTTCAGATTTTGGTATGTTCTTACAGATTTTAGTTTTTGGTTAATTAAATTTCTGTTCATCTCTCTTACTGGTTCTATAAATTTCAGTTACTTTGTGTTTCTGAACAATTTATTAGAATCAGTAATTTCTGGTTTTATAACACAGATTGACAACAATCTTAAGGAAATTAATTTTTTTTATCTGTGTTTCTGGTGGAGACAAAAATCTTCGTGATTTTATACTCCTTTAAGTCTGCAATTATATTTTATTGCTTACTAAGACTGTATCGATTTTTGTTTATCAAAAATGGCAAACAATGGTGTTACAGTGGTTGTTGCTGCACCAACCCGAACTGTTGTACCACAAGCAGAGAAACCGGGTAAATTCACAGGTGTGAATTTCAAAGGATGGCAGCAACGAGTATTTTTCTGGCTTACCACTCTTGGTCTGCAGAAATTTACAAGTGAAGATACTCCAGTGCCTGCTGATGACATGCCAGACAGAAAAATTCATGATTATTGAAGCATGGAAACAGACAGACTTCCTATGTAAAGGCTACATTTTGAGTGCTTTAGAGGATGACTTATATAATGTCTATAGTGCAATAACAACTTCAAAAGAGTTGTGGAATGCACTTGAGAAGAAATATAAGACAGAAGATGCATGCTTGAAAAAGTTTGTGGTCGCAAAGTTTTTAGACTATAAAATGGTAGATAATAAAACTGTTGGATCACAAGTGCAGGAACTTCAACTTATTCTCCATGATCTGATTGCTGAAGATATGGTAGTAAATGAAGCTTTTCAAGTGGCTGCAATGATCGAGAAGTTGCCTCCTTCGTGGAACGATTTCAAGAATTATCTAAAGCACAAACGTAAAGAAATGAAGCTTGACGATCTTGTGATTCGGCTCAAGATTGAGGAAGATAACAAAAACGCCGAAAAGAAGTCGCGTAAGAGTTCAACAATCATTGGAGTTAATATTGTTGAAGAAGCTCCTACCAAAGACAAAAAGAGAAAGAAGTCCAACGGGCAGAAGTCAGAACAGGCCAAGAAGAAATTCAAAGGCAACTGTTACAATTGTGGCAAGGCTGGTCATAGGTCTTCTGATTGTCGTGCTCCAAGAAAGGACAAAGACAAAGGCAAAGGCAAAAGTCAAGCAAACATCGTGGAAGAGATGGAAGATGCAGATGACTTATGTGCAATGATCTCGGAGTGTAACTTAGTTGGAAATCCCAAGGAGTGGTTTCTCGACTCAGGTGCCACTCGACATATTTGCTATGCGAAAGAAGCCTTTGCAACGTACACTCCTGCTGAGTACGATGAAGATTTGTTCATGGGAAACACAGCAACAGCAAGGATTGCAGGAACTGGGAAAGTAATGTTGAAAATGACATCCGGCAAGGTGTTGACATTGAACAGGGTTCTGCATGTCCCTACTATTAGGAAGAATTTAGTTTCTGCTGCACTACTCGTTAAGAACGGATTTAAATGTGTCCTAGTTAGTGATAAAGCTGTAATAAGTAAGAATGAAATGTTCATAGGAAAGGGCTACCTCAATGAGGGTCTTTTCAAACTGAATGTAATGGTTGTTGACAGTATTAATAAAAATTCTGCTTCTGTTTACTTATTGGAGTCAAATGATTTATGGCATGCCCGTTTGGGACATGTAAATTACAAAGCCTTGCGAAAATTGATTAATCTAGAAGTATTGCCTGATTTTAAATGCGATAAATCGAAATGCGAAATTTGTGTGGAAAGTAAGTCTGTTAAGCATCCTTATAAGTCTGTTGAAAGAAATTCCAAAACTTTAGACTTAATTCACACAGATATATGCGATATGAAGTCAACACCATCTCGTGGTGGAAAAAAGTATTTTATAACTTTTATTGATGACTGCACTCGATTTTGTTATGTATATTTGCTTAATAGTAAGGATGAAGCAATTGATGCATTTAAGCAATACAAAAATGAAGTGGAGAACCAATTGAATCTAAAGATAAAAATGATTCGGAGTGATAGGGGTGGAGAATATGAATCTCCTTTTGCAGAGATATGTTTGGAATATGGTATTATTCATCAAACTACTGCACCTTATACACCACAGTCAAATGGTTTGGCTGAACGGAAGAATAGAACATTAAAGGAAATGATGAATGCCTTAATGATCAATTCTGGTTCACCACGAAATCTTTGGGGGGAAGCCATCCTTACAGCTAATAAAATACTCAATAGAGTACCCCATCGAAAAACACAATCAATTCCATATGAGATGTGGAAAGGAAGGAAACCCAACTTGAAATATTTCAAAGTGTGGGGGTGTTTAGCCAAGGTAGAGGTTCCTTTACCAAAGAGGGTTAAAATTGGACCCAAAACAGTAGACTGTGTGTTTATTGGATATGCTGTGAACAGTAAGGCCTGTCGGTTTTTGGTTCACAAATCTGATAATCCTGAGATTCATGTTAATACGATAATTGAGTCAGATAACGCAGAGTTTTTTGAAAATATTTATCCGTATAAAACTGAATGTGAGTCGACAAGTGAAAGACCTAAACGACCACGAGAAGAATCAAAGGAAAATACACTAACTAGTGAAAATCTTAGGCGTAGTACTCGCCAATGGAAACCTGCTTCTTTCGGACCAGATTTTGTGGCACTATTGCTTGAAAATGAGCCTCAAACATTTAAAGCAGCTATGTCTTCATCCGAGTCAACTTATTGGAAAGAAGCAGTCAATAGTGAGATTGAATCAATTTTAAGTAATCACACTTGGTAATTGGCTGATCTTCCTCCAGGAAATAAACCTTTAGGATCAAAGTGGATCTTTAAAAGGAAAATTAAACCTGATGGGACTATTGACAAATATAAGGCTAGACTGGTAGTCAAAGGGTACAGACAAAAAGAAGGTCTGGACTACTTTGACACATACTCTCCAGTAACAAGGATAACATCAATTAGGATGTTAATAGCACTAGCATCAGTGCATGATCTTAAAATCCACCAAATGGATGTAAAGACAACCTTCGTAAATGGAGAGTTGGAGGAAGAAATATACATGGAACAAACTGAAGGGTTTATAGTTCCTGGTAAAGAAAAGAAAGTGTGCAGACTTGTGAAGTCACTTTATGGACTCAAGCAAGCACCCAAACAATGGCATGCTAAATTTGACCAAACAATGTTGGCAAATGGATTCAAGATTAACGAATGTGATAAATGTGTTTACATTAAAAATGTTATGAATCATGAAGTCATTGTTTGTTTGTATGTTGATGACATGTTAATAATGAGTAAATACATTGACGATATAAATGCTACTAAGCGCATGATGTCCAGCAAGTTCGATATGAAGGACTTAGGAGTTGCTGATTTGATCTTAGGGGTCAAGATTATCAAAACTCCCCAGGGACTAGCATTATCTCAATCTCATTATATTGAAAAAGTATTGGATAAGTTCAAGTACTTGAATTTCAATATTGTCAAAACTCCAATTGATTTAAGTTGTACATTTAAAAAGAATGAAGGTCAAAGTGACTCTCAATTGGAATATGCCAGAGTGTTGGGAAGTTTGATGTATATTATGAATTGTACGCAACCAGATATAGCATGTGCTATTAGTAAACTGAGTCGGTTCACTAGTAATTCGAATCAAACTCACTGGATGGCAATGAAACGTGTGTTGGGTTATCTAAAATATACACAACATTATGCTTTGCATTATAATAAATATCCTGCTGTGATTGAAGGATATAGTGATGCAAATTGGATCACCGGGTCAAATGATGTAAAATCCACGAGTGGTTATGTGTTCATACTTGGTGGAGGAGCAGTCTCTTGGAAATCGTCCAAACAGACATGTATTGGTCGCTCCACAATGGAATCTGAATTCATTGCTTTGGATAAGACTGGTGAAGAAGCTGAATGGCTCCGGAATTTCCTAGAGGATATTCCATTCTGGCCCAAACCTGTTGGACCTATTTGCATACATTGCGATAGTCAAGCAGCAATAGGTAGGGCAGGGAGCGTTATGTACAACGGAAAGTCTCGTCATATACGGCGGAGACATAACACCGTAATACAACTACTCTCTAGTGGAATTATCACAATTGACTATGTAAAGTCAAGCGATAATGTGTCAGATCCACTAACAAAAGGCCTAGTGAGAGAGGCAGTTGAAAGATCATCTAAGGGAATTGGTTTACGGCTTAGGACAAGTCAGCATGACGGTAATTCTATCTAGCAGACTGGAGATCCCAAGAGCTAGATTCAAGGATAAAAACAAAGTTGTGGCTGACGGTTCGACATTGTCAATTAACTCAATCCATTCTCATGATGAAGACAATGTTCAGGAACAAGGTTAAGACTTTAAGGCTTGTTAATAAGGTAATAAAGCTTAAAGTTTTTAATGATTTGCTAAGTTTGGTAGATTTGACCAAATAGTGTATCTACGAGATGACACGGTTAGAAATAACCTATGTGAGTGTGAAGTGGAAGCCGCTTCAAAGAGAATCTTATGTCAAAAGCCTATTCTCTATACACTCATGAAACCAGGAGGTGTTCATGGCTGAAACGAACACAACCGTAAGAACCATAAATAGTAAAGGGTTAATTGTGTGACATATGGTTGTCTAGGTATACACCAAAGCTCGACGGTTCAAAGATATCACATCTACCGATTGACCGAGTATATCCGACATATGTTCACTACGGAAAGTCCAAGGGGAAATCTACTTATCCAGATGCAATTAATCCTTGCTTGTAAAGTACACAATTGTCCGTGGATTCCTATGTTATAACCATTCCCCATCAATGTGGGGGATTGTTGGGTATGTAGCAAGAATTGATGGGAAAGAGAGGGAAAGAGAGGAATTTGAAAAGTTGAGAACTTGAAGAGTTGGGAACTTGAAAAGTCCTCTTATGCTTTAATGAAAAGGCATTTGTCCCTCATCGGTGGTGGAAAGAAAAATAGGAGAGTTTAAATACAGAAACACTCCTCTTAATTGTTAAAAGGGTTGGAAAGAGGGACCCCCCTCGCGCCGTCGTCGTCGTCGCTCGCTCGTCTCGTCACGGCACGGCACGGCACGGCTCGGCTTTGGCTTTGGCTTTGGCTTTGGCAAATGATCGATCGAGAGATTATTTTTTGGACAAAGTTTGTTTTAATTATTTATTTATTTATTTATTTATTTAATTAATTAAATAGCCAATTCAATTAATTAGTTGATAACAGAAATGTTTTCAATTATTTAGTTGATTAACCCGACCCGACTCGAATTCACGCGCGACCCGTTTTAACTTTCCCGGTTTTATTTAAATTTCCCTCCATGACTGTTCTGAAAGGTTGCAACTTTCAGGAACAGTCATTACCATTTGAAAGGTTGCAAACTTTCATCGATGGTCGTGTGGATTCTGAAAGGGTTGCAACCTTTCAGAACCTGTTCTTCTTGCTATAAATACCATTCATTTTTCAGATTATTCACTCACGAATTTTCTAATCTTCTTCTTCTTCTTCTGCACAAATTTTTTCTTCGTGTACTTTCCTGCTATGGATTGGTTCGCTGACAGTAGAGTTTTTGGTATCTACACTCTGCTGATTAAGATCATTTTACCCTGGGAGGTTATATTCCAAATCAAACCTCGGATACTAGAGGGGAATAATTTCCTTAAGGGGACACTGTGAATTCAGTGGACTTGATCTTTTTCCGATTTCAAAGGTTCAGATTCTGGTATGTTCTTACAGATTTTAGTATTTGGTTAATTAAATTTCTGTTCATCTCTCTTACTGGTTCTATAAATTTCAGTTACTTTGTGTTTCTGAACAATTTATTAGAATTAGTAATTTCTGGTTTTATAACACAGATTGGCAACAGGAGATCCTCTCCTTCACTAATTGAGCTAATCTGCAATACGGTTATTTGGTGGCAAAACTAATATATATATTCAATTAATATACATACATACATATATATACAACGTATTTTTCGAGATCACTGGGTGCCGTGACACCCCCACTGTGCCACATAGATCCACCCCTGATCTCAATACTGAAAGAATTATAACTACAGAATGTAAATAATAAAAGAAATATTATAAAACAATTGAAGAACTAGGATATGTAATTAAAAAAGAGATGAGAGACAGATTTACTAAAGGGGTAAGAAGAATAGACTGAGTCAAAGCTACATTAATACGCATGAAATTCTTATTTTTAACACAATCATTTGAAATCCGTTTCTAATTGGGCGGGGATCCCACACAAAACTCTCCACCATTCAAAACTCGGCCCATTAATAATACATTCCAACTAAATCAACATTTTAAACTAATCTTGGTATAATTTACATAAATTTTTGATGCGATGTGGCGAAAAGAAAGATACTCTTTTAATGATTATGCTGACGTTAAGATTTCAAACTTGTCGTCTACTTTCAGGAAAGGTTATGATGAGTGTGATCACAAAAAAGTTATGATGAGCTTGAGTCGAATCACAAAAAGGGTTATGATGAGCCCTTGAAAGCTGTAGAATTTCATGTGTGAAGCTCACCATGTTAAGAGCTAAAAACATTATTTCTCTACTATTTTCCAAATTGCAAGAATCTTTTAAAATTTACAAATTTCGAATATATCACTAGACTTCCAGATATATTACTTTTCGATACATCAACAAACATCTAGATCATAAGGGAGGCATGAGACATGTATCAGAGAAGAGATAGACATCCGGATACACATAGGAGGGTGTATCAGAGAGGCGAGAAATGTATCAGCGAGGAAGGGGTATATTCGAGAGGGAGATAGGGATGTATTAGCGGGAGGGAGATGGGGATGTATTAGGAAGAATGAGTGATGTATCCGAGAGAGGTTTTTGATTATTTTTTTTTAAAAAAAAAGTGGTAGAAAATTTTAGAGATTATAGGATAACATAAAAATGTATAAATAGGTGATTTTTCCTTAAATTTCAAAGTAACTCAATATTTTAAATTAATTATGAAGTAAAATTTCTCTTAATTACTTCACTTTAATCAAAACAATTCTAAAAAACTCATATATTCAATATCTTAATCTCTTTGTACATGTTGTACCTATATGTCATCATACTCGACCTGTTAATTTCACTTTGATTCTGAAAATAGCCAATTTGACTTTGCTAATGTTTATTTAATTATATATATATATATGATGAGTCATTAACGGAATTGCAATTAAAATATCTTCACGTACCCAATAAAAACTATTTAATTCTCAACACATGTAATCACCTAGCTACCTGATAAGATTTGATTAATTATATGATTAAGGATATTTTAAATATCAATTACTCGTTTTCCACCAACAAAATAAAAGTTGTCTTTTTTTGTACGTCATCATTAGAATCTCAGTTTTAGTAATCAGTAGGATATTATGCAACAATAATGAGGCAAGACCAAGTTTAAAGGACATGATCTAAAAAATAAAATATTAAACCTACCTTTAATATATTGGAGAAATTAAATAAAGTCATCAAAAGGACTATGGTATATGAATCTAGATTAATTTTTCCTCCATCGATATTTTAGGTGATATTTACGAGTACTATAGGTAATCTAGATTAATGTGGAAATTGATATCTAATCTTCTAGATAAATAATTCAATATATAATCAAGTACACTATTTAGCCGTCTTATAGCAAATGTGCAGACATATAATATTATATCTATTTGTAAAAATGTATACATACAATATGTAGATTTACGAAAAGATCATAAATTCACGTACCTCATTTTTAACATGTAAATTCGTGAGACAAAATTTTTTAAAAACACTTTTAAGCATCTATTTAGTATGTGATGCCTAGTTTGGAATTACAAAGTAAGTGAGAACTAAAATAAAAGAAAAGAAATACAAAATAAAACAAATTAAGCAAAAACTTGATTTTTTAATATGCATTTTACTAGTACTATATAACATTAAAAATTATGATTTTAATTACTTTAATGCAAGTCTCTGGATGTATTGCTTTTTTTTCTTTAAAAAAAAGTCAAAATTAATGTACATTTTTTTGCATTGACTTCCAAACCGACTAATACTGATAATATAGTCAAAAACACAATTTGAATAAACTATAGTTTAAAGGACAACATATAATTGGACGATCCAATAAAATTGGACCGTCCCAACCTCTCCATCTCCACCTTTACATACAAGATTTTTTTAAAAATAAAAATAAACAAATTATAATTAATTATCAAAAGAAATTGAACTTATATACAGTAACATCAGCATAATTTTACTTTTACATTATTAAAATTAAAAAATATATAAATCTAAATCCTTTTATAAATGAAATTTATAATTTCAAAAATAGTAATTATTTTATATAAATTAATATGTAATAACAAGTAACAATGATTTGATTATAGAAGAATTCTTTGCATCCACTTCTTATTTGATTCTACACAAAGAATCTCTTATTTTTTTTATTTTATTTTTATTAATAGAAGTGAACTCCACCAGTTTTAGCCTCCTATGGTACATGGAAGGAATGGTATAGGTATTTTTAAGTCAAAACTAGGTTAACTACACTAAATATTTTTATAATATAGTACAATTTCTAATATATTTCTAGTACTGTAAAATCAAATATTTATATTTCTTATACTATAGAAATATTCCAGACTATACATGTATAATCGTAATTAAATATGCTAAATATAATTATTTAAATTATAAGTATGAATTCTTTTTATGAAATTTATTAAAGAAGATAGACATTTTTGTTGGATATCTTTATTTAGAAATTTGATCACAACAGATAATTAATTCTTTAATTATATAAGAAATGAACACAAAATTACTTATATAAGATATGCCGACAATAAGTATAATAATGTTTCTACAATATAAGTATGTAATTAGTTATCTAACCTTTTCTTTTATCAATTATAATACTTTATTATATAGGAATATCTCAATTTCATTTTAGTTTGTTTATTTATTCATCCAATTCACAATTATTTTCAAATTACATTAACAAACTTATTATTTATAATTCTAATAATTATATTTCAACCAACTTAGTTTTGGATATATCTCATAGGGGTGTAATTGTCAGATTTTATAGTATAGGGGTCTAAGTGTTTGATTTTAAAATATAGTGGATGCATCAAAAGACCTAATCCAAGTCATATTATATAACGTAATTAACACTTAGAACTAATTAAGTCTGATTTTCTAATACTAAACCCTCTATTTTCTAAAAACAAGTTGCATAGTTTAATTATAAATGATTTCCTCCAATTAGAAACGTGTACTAATTATAATTAGTCAATTCCTAACCCAAATGAAAACAAAATACTAAATCAACACAATGGTATGCGTACGCATGCAGTATGAATACGGCTACGTAAGATTTTCCAACTACACCTATTTATATTGGTTTGGTAAATGTGTATTATTATGTATAATATGACTTTGCAATATTCTTGTAATTATCATTGTTTTCTTCATAAGTATTTGAAAACGGTCTGAAATATATTCGAACTTTGATCGAAATTGTTGTTATGATATCAAACTTTGTAAATGACTTTTTACCTCTGCACTATTTAATAGTGTATTTTAAAGTTATATATGTACCCACGTGGATATGAAAAATATTGTATAATTATAAATAGTAATGTGTCCACGTGGGCACATATATACCTTTAAAACACACTATTAAATAGTTTGGGGGTAAAAATACACTATTAAATAGTTCTTAAAGGTAAAATTTGATATCATAACAGCAATTTCAACCAAAACTAGAGTATTTTTCAGATTCTTTTCCCTAAATATTTTATCCAATTGCTTTTGTGATGTTCGGTGAAAATTGAAAAATATCGATTATTAAATTGGTCTTTATGACTTTATTCCCATTGGATATTTATTATAAGTGAGCTAGCTTAATTAATTACATCAATATATTCGATCGTACACATGTTTATCCATTTCCAATATAATTGATTGATTTGTTACTAGTGCATCTCCGACAGACCATTAGGGTTCTGTTGAATAGCTTTGTTCATCTTTTGATATATCTAAAATGTTCTTTAACGATAATTAATTGATGGTATTATTAGCTTGATTATCGCTAAATATGTTGTTTTAATAGAAATTAACATTCTTTGTAAACGTCTCTAAAGTTTATATCGACATTAAATCTAATGACAATTAACTAATGTCGATAAAATTTTAGCATTCTTTATTAATGTACATAATTACTGTCGTCGAAAGTTATTTTTATCACTCTATAGCTAAAACCAACATTAGCTTCAATTCAATTCTAAACTCGAACTTCAAGTTTTTGGCTTATTCTACTAAATAATACATTGTTATCCGAAATAGTATATAGTTTTATGAGACATGACACAAAGTATGGCCTAACGTGGTGCTTGGTTTCTTGTTGATTAGACAAAGTGAATTATGAACATATTTACATCATCACATGTATTGTTTTATTACTTGAAATGAAGGAGGATAAACTATCTTTAGCTAGCTCGGTGCCGCCCCCGCTGATCAGAGCTAGATATGATCGAGGGAGTTTGTGAATTTTCTTCAATAGAAAATTATAAATATTTGTGTATGATTATAATTATTTTTTATGTATAAATGATAAGTGTTGAAATTTCTTTTAATTCTTTTCATGTGTTTACTTCTTCATATTTTAATAAAAAATTTGACTTCACGATTGAACATATATCGCCATGATCGATGCCTTGTTTTCGTGTCATTCAACTTATAAGTTACATTGTTCAAACCCTATAAGTGTAATATCAACCATCCCTATATAATTGTTTGCTATCTTCACACACAAAGATTTGCTGGTACGCAATTTGTGTGACACATTTCGATCCATCACACTTCCCACATGTTGATTAGTTGGCACATTAAAAGAAAATCAGTTTTTATCGGCGATTAACAAAGAGTGCTAAAATCTTTATGGTATAATTAGTTAATTATTTATTAAATCACTATAAGCTTTAGAAATATTTATAAAAAATGTTAATTATCATTAAAAACTTATATATAATAATAATTAAATTATTATCATGAATTAATTACCGTTAAACATCAAAACATCAGTTTTGATATAGTGCGGGCCGGGGAGTTAAGTCAGTCACAAGTAACAATGATTAACAAATGATTTTATTTTTTCTACATAAATTGTATGACTCACAAATTTTTTAACATATAATAATAAAAATAGTATTTTTAATGGCTTAATTCCATAAAAAACTATTTAAATAATAGCTAGTGACAACATAACCTTAACCATTTCATTGTTTCCCACACGAGACCTTTTTTTTGGTCAAAGAACTTTATTTTTTAATGAATTTAAGTCTCGTATTTGGTTCGTGTAATCGTGTTGGTAGGTAGGGAATATTATTGAAATTATTATCATATAATAAAATATTTAACATGGAGTGTTTACCCTTCATTCATTATAAAACAGAAACTGTTAAATGAGTGAGGGAATATATATTATTGGATAGTGAAAGGGGCAAGATAGACTTTTAATTTTTTAACAAAATATAAATTTTGGTACGCCCATTTTTTTTTTTTAAAATAATTCAAATTGTAACTAGTCGTTATAAAATAACACCATTTCTCATTTAACTATCAAGTTTTGAAATTAAACCTCATCCCCTAAGACCTACCCGTTGATTTAATTGTTTGAGGAGTGACAGAGTCAAAATTTTCATTAAGCAGTTCAAAATATGAAGTATCAAATACACGAAGAAGCCTAAGGAGGTTCAATATCTAGTATATATATATATATATATAACATTAAAAAAAATCATGTATAAATAGTAATTTTTTCTCCGAATTGAATCAACTTTCTTGACCCTATCGCTAAGTACATCTTATGAGGATTATTCCTCTAATATACCTATTGGTTTCATCCGCAAGTCTATTCATATAATTTGGAAGGGTCGATATAGACATATTTTTGGCTAAAATAGTCTAATGAGAAAACATATATTCACGAGTTAACGTTAGTTTGAGACCATTGAGCCAAATAATAATATTATGTGTAGTATATCCAAAAGCTTAGAGAAAATAATTGATATGTACTTGTTTGCCTTCCTAACTTGATACGAGAATATACAATACAAGGAGGTTGGTTTGCAACAAATTAGTAATATCTCACTAATAGCAAATTTGATCAAAGTTTTACTTTCCAAGAAAATACTTTTGCGGAAAAATTAGTATTTAAGTTTTCGAAAATCTAATTTTTGTTATTTTTCAAAAACTCTTATTTTCTCTCAAAAACTCGATCAAACACCTCACTTTTTTTTATAGAGTGTGTATGCCAACAAATTATTAGTAATATCTCACTAATAACATATTTGGTCAAAATTTTACTTTTCCAAAAAATATTTTTGTAGAAAAACTATTATTTTAGTTTTCGAAAAGCCAATTTCTTCTACTCTTCAAAAATACATTATTTTCTCTCAAAAGCTCGATCAAACACCTCGTTTTTATTATTTTAATAGTATGTATATGCACAACAAATAGGAAACGGAGTAGGAACTACCGAACTCTTCATCTTACAATATCTTGTATACCAAATCATGAATAGTGTAATAGTATAAAATCTATTTAGGTAATGATACATAAATAAATTAAACCACATGTGGGGTAAATTCAACGCGTTATTATTTTATAATGATCACCGTTGTTATTTAACCTCTATTATTTAATTAAATAAATAAAACAACCAATATATTGGAAGTAGTGTTGGTAAAGTCCATTTAAACTATCAAATATATTAGCTATCTTTTTCCTTTGTACTAAAAATAATAATTTGGAAACGTTACTCTCTGCTTTCCCTTTCTTGAAAACATTGTTTTTTTTTTAATTTTTTTTAAATATTATTATTGGGTCAGTTTTCGCAAATCTCGATTAATTTCACAAAATATCTGCTATTACATGTGAAGAATCACCTAGTATTTTTTTTACAAACGTAGAGTTCTTAACCACTCATTGGCCATAAATTAGTTTCTCTTTATCTACAATTTATTTTCTAACATTTGTTATTCACTAATTAATCTATTTTAATTTCAAGAGAAATATAATGTATGTTTAGGTCTAACAACAACCTTATTTTTTCGACCAATGAATTTTAATTTTCTGCACGTGGTATGTAGAAAAATATGCCAATAAAATTCAGCCACTTAAATTTTATGGTTGTGAAAAGAAAGGTTTTAAAATTTATATATGGAGTTTTATAGGCATTTTAAGTTATGATTTATTCTTCATTGCTGAATATGAAACTATATTGACATGAACGTGATTGGTTTGTAATATTTTTTATTTTGTTTCTAACTATTACACTAAATTTTTTAAGGTTTTAAAATTTATTTTATAACAAGGGTTAGTATCAAAATTTGGACTTTAGTCTATCTTAATATTTTTAATAATGAAAACCACACATTAGATTATTTTCTTAAAACCATTTACAAAATTATTAATTAGAACCTGTCAAAGGCTTAATAGTTAATTCCGAATAAATTAGTTAAGGTTTTTTTCTCTTTAATTTGTTGTTTCTAGAAGATAGTGGGGTGTGTTAAAATTTAAAAAAATGATTAACGAATCATTGTTGTTTGTTCACTTCAACAAGTAATACACAACTGTAAATATTTTGAATATATCTCTAATAATTAAGGATATTAGCTAGCTAAGATTTCTAGTCGGCAAGGAAATATTTTATTTTTATAGTATTATTTGTACTAAGCTGACTTAATACTTTTGTTAAAAAAAATTTGAATAAGAGGACTATTTTATTAAATTAATCTTATTAATGGTATTTTGAAATTTAAAAATTTAAATACTATATTTTATGTAGTAATTTTTAATTAAATATAATATAAATAAATTTTCTTGATTTGTAAAAATAGAAAAAAATAAATTAGAACAGCTATTTTAGACATACGTGGTAAGTAAAATGAAATGGGGTTACAAACTTCCTTATGCCTATTAGGAGCGTAATCCCTAAATGATTCATACAGTATACGAGATTTATTCTGAACTTTAATGTAGACTTCAGATATTAGATGTGAAATAAATAAACTTTAATGTAGACTTCAGATATTAGATGTGAAACAATTAAACGGAAACTTCTTTATGCTATTTCCATTTAGTTAGACTTTTGAAGTTCTTGAGGAAACTTCATTGGATCATCAAAAATATTTAGAAATGAGATTAGGTTATAAATGTTCTAGTTGAATTTTTCTTGAAGTTGTGAACCATGATGAGAAAAGAGGAAAGTAGTTGGGAAAAATTTCGAGAACAAAAGAATTCCTAAAATTGCACCAACTATTTGAGTAGAACCTATAACTATAATTAATAAAGTATACAATATTTTCACCGACAATATTTAAATTGTCACGTAACAAATTGGTGGGCTCCTAAAATTTTGGATAAAGATCCGATCAAGTATAATTAGATCAAGTAATGTTCAATTACCTTATAGATTCATGACATGTGTACTATATAATAATTTATGGTTGAGATTCATTTAAATTATATATACTCATCTTAATAATAAATTTTAATTATATATTCATCTTAATAATATAAACAACAAAGCTGTCAATTATTTTTTATTTTTTTAAAACTATCATAAAGCAATTTAAGTGTACTCAAGCTAATATTTTCAAGAAAAAAAATTAAGATTGGCGGGTATGCGGATCGAGAGTTGTCGATAAGACTCAAGATAATGCAAATACTTTCAATCAGGTATATTAAATTTTCTTTTTCAATCTTAATTTTTTTTTTTGAAAAATATTGGCTTGGGTATACACTTAATTGTTTTATTCGATAGT
Organism: Solanum sitiens; assembly: GCA_016801875.1. Taxonomy (NCBI): domain Eukaryota; kingdom Viridiplantae; phylum Streptophyta; class Magnoliopsida; order Solanales; family Solanaceae; genus Solanum; species Solanum sitiens. The sequence goes on from JABWTJ010000060.1 coordinate 2,145,578, forward strand.
CTTAAAAAATAAAAATAGTTAACAACTTAATGTTTTTATTATTAAGATGAGTATATAATTTAAATGAATCTCAACCATCAATTATTATATAATACAAATGGCATGAATCTATAAGGTCATTAAACATTACTTAACCTAATTATACTTGACCGAATCTTTATCCATAAATTTTATTCTTATGGTTCTTAATTTAATTGAAGTCCAAAATATCTTAGAAGAACTTACTATTTAACAATCAAAACACAGTCTAATACACCCAACGATGGATTCATATGTTAAAAATGGGACATCTTGCCTTGTAATCTCTTTCTAAAACTAGATGGTTATATATATATATATATATATATATATATATATATATATATATATATATATATATATATATATATGTTAGCATCTAATATATCTTTTTCTAGTGTAGTGTGTTGGAAAAACGCGGACAAGCACAAAAATATGTATAGTAAAAGTAATGGAAATAAAATGGGAAAATAACGACACCAAGAAATTTACGTGGAAACCCTTCTGAATAAGGGAAAAAACCACGGGCCAAGAGGAGCAACTGATATTACTACAGTAAGGAATTTTACACTGTGTAGTCACGAATACAATACTCAAAGTGACTACTACACACTCAAAAGGAACAACACTCTTTTGGTTTCCGTCTTACTAAAATATCGCTCACACTCTATTTTTCTTCACAGACTATTTTTCTTGTATAGTCTATGGAATACCTCACTTTGCTCTCAAAATGGTTTTTCTCTCTAATTTGGTGTGTTCTACAAATGAGCAAGAATGCTCTATTTATAGAAGGATAAAACCATGCCTATGTCACTAATGACATAGGTAAATATAGCAAAGTCAAAAATGGGTTGCAAATCTTACCAATTTGCCAACTACCAAGTCTTAATTTTCAACTCTTATCACTATTCCTTTTTAACAATTACTTGTACCAATTGAATAGCTAAAGTTGACCAAAAAATGGGATGGATTCAACAAATCTCCCCCTCCAGTCCCATTTACTGGAAGAAGGTATCTTCATCTTCTTTAGAGAGAGCTCATACCCACAAGTTCTTTGCATAAATCGAACTTGTCTTTCGGTATCGTCTTGGTCAGCATATCTGCAGGATTTTCACTTGTGTGGATCTTTTTGACGTGAATGATTAACTCTCCACTTCCTCACGAATCCAATGATATCTGACGTCGATGTGTTTTGTTCTTGCATGGTACATGGAGTTCTTGCTCAAGTCTATTGCACTTTGGCTGTCACAATAGACAATATACTCCATTTGATTCAAACCAAGCTCTTGAAGAAATCGCTTTAGCCATATCATCTCCTTGCCGGCTTCAGTAGCCGCAATATATTCAGCTTCAGTTGTAGATAGTGCAACACACTTCTGCAACTTTGACTGCCATGATATAGCTCCCCCTGAAAAAGTAAACAAATATCCAGTAGTGGATTTTCTGTTATCAAGGTCACCTGCCATATCAGAATCTGTATAGCCTTTCAAGATTGGATTTGATGCTCCAAAACACAAACATTTATCTGAGCTTCCTCTAAGATACCTGAGTATCCACTTCACAGCTTCCCAATGCTCTTTTCCCGGATTTTCAAGAAATCTGCTCACAACACCAACTGCGTGAGCAATATCAGGTCTAGTGCACACCATTGCATACATTAGACTTCCAACGACGGAGAAATATGGAACTTTGGCCATGTTCTCTTTTTCCTCCCTAGCTGTAGGACACATCTTCTTGCTCAACTTCATATGACCAGCAAGAGGTGTACTAACAGGCTTAGCATTCTTCATATTGAAGCGCTCCAGTACACGTTCAATGTACTTCTTCTGGGACAAATAAATCTTCCTTTTATCTCTAAGACGAGTAATTCTCATGCCTAAAATTTGTTTGGCATGACCCAAGTCTTTCATAGAAAAAGACTTACACAACTCTTTCTTCAGCTCGTCAATCTTGAAAGTATTCTTACCCACAATCAACATATCATCCACATACAACAGGAGGAGGATAAAATCATTGTCAGAAAATTTTTGTACAAATACGCAATGATCTGAAGAAGTCTTCTTATAGCCTTGTTCCCCCATAACAGATTCAAACTTCTTGTACCACTGTCTAGGAGCTTGTTTTAGGCCATAAAGACTCTTTTTGAGTTTGCACACAAAATTTTCTTTACCTTCTACTTTGAAGCCCTCAGGTTGTTCCATATAAATCTCTTCTTCTAGGTCACCGTGAAGGAAAGCTGTCTTCACATCCATCTGCTCAATCTCTAAATTAAGACTAGCAGCCAAACCTAGAACTGTGCGAATCGAGGACATTTTCACAACAGGAGAAAATATTTCGTCAAAGTCAATACCTTTCCTTTGACCGAATCCCTTAACAACCAATCTAGCTTTGTACCTGGGCTTCAAGTTGTGTTCTTCAACTTTAACTTTGAACACCCACTTGTTCTTCAAAGCTCTCATGCCCTTGGGCAATTTTACCAACTCATAAGTGTGGTTCTCATGCAAAGACTTCATCTCATCTTGCATGGCTTCAATCCATTGATCCTTGTGCTCATCTTCCATGGACTCCTCATAACATTCAGGTTCTCCCCCGTCAGTGAGTAACACATACTCATTGGATGAATAACGGGAGGAAGGAAACCGCTGTCTTTTGGACCTCCGAAGCGGAATATTTGATTCGTCCACAACTTCATGAGCAACAGGATCATCAATAACAATATCATTGTTATTATCAACATTAACATGTTGATTTGATACATGATTCTGGGCGTCACTATGATTATCAAGCCCAACAACATCATGCACACTTGTGTGAGGAACATCATCATGATGAATTATACCATCAAAACTTGAATATTCTACCTTCTCCGCTTTGTCAATATCTTCAATTGTTTGATTCTCCATGAAAATAATATCACGGCTTCTCACAAGTTTCTTTTCAATTGGATCATATAGCCTGTAACCAAATTCATCTAGGCCATATCCAATGAAGATGTATTGCCTTGTCTTGGCATCTAACTTTGACCTCTCATATTTTGGCACATGTACAAAAGCTTTGCAACCAAATACTCTCAAATGGTCATAGGAAACATCCTTTCCATACCAAACACTATTTGGTACATCACTTTGCAAAGCAATAGCAGGAGATAGATTAATAATATGTGTAGCGGTCAATAAAGCCTCACCCCAAAATGAGTTCAACAACTTTGCTTCAGAAAGCAAACATCTAACTCTTTCCATCAAGGTCCTGTTCATCCTCTCAGCCAAACCATTAAGCTGAGGAGTCTTGGGAGGAGTCTTTTGGTGTCTAATACCTTGATGCTTGCAGTATTCGTCAAATGGTCCACAATATTCACCACCATTATCAGTACGAATACATTTCAGTTTCTTTCCAGTTTCTCTTTCAACTGAAGCCTGAAACTGCTTAAAGACACCTAACACTTGGTCTTTAGTCTTCAAGACATAGACCCAAAGTTTTCTCGAGCAATCATCAATGAAAGTGACAAAGTAAAGTGCACCACCCAATGTCTTTGTCTTCATTGGACCACATAAATCAGAGTGCACTAACTCAAGCAACTCTGTCTTTCTCGAAGGAGGGTAGGACTTAAAGGAAACTCTATTTTGTTTACCAGCCAAGCAGTGCTCACACTTTTATAATTTAGCACTTTGGAAATTTGACAATAATTTCTTCTTGGCTAGAACATTAAGTCCTTTCTCGCTGATGTGGCTAAGCCTCTTGTGCCATAAAGTTGAAGAGCTATCGCTCTCAACCGCATTTACCATATCAACACAAGCAGAGGCCGTAGTCCAGTATAGACCACGACGTTTGTTACCACGAGCCACAACCAAGGAACCCTTGATGAGCTTCCATTTTCCATCACCGTTGGTACTAACATATCCTTCATCATCTAAAATACCAACAGAAATTAGGTGCAGACGAACATCAGGAGCATGTTTCACATTGTTCAAAACTAGTTTAGTTCCAACACTAGTTTCCAAACAAATTGTACCAATACCAACCACCCTAGAAACAGTCTCATTACCCATACTCAAGGTTCCAAAATCACCAGGAGTATAGGAAGAGAAAAAATCCTTCCTTGATGTCACATGAGATGCGGCACCAGTATCCACAACCCAGCTTGACTCATCACAAGCAATATTTATCATGTTTGCATCAAGAATGGTACAAGATCTTCGGTGGTGACGGTGGCTAGGCAATTTTCATTGCCATCTTCTTTAGTTTCCTCTTTGTTTTTGTTCTCCCTCTTCAACTTCCTGCAGAACTTCTTCGTGTGCCCTTTCATACCACAATGATAGCACTCAATATCCTTAAGTCTGCCTCTGGATTTGCTCTTATTTTGTTCTCATAGTTTAAAAATTTTAGATTCGTTTTTTTATTATACACAAACATGATGATATTAAGGTCCTTAATTAGTTGTTGCGTAGTTATAAACTTGCTTACTCGGACACTGATCTAGATAGTCTGTCAGAGTAATATATTCATAAAGAGAGAACGTTTATGTTAATGTGTTGTGGTTATCTTAATTATAAGTTTTTCAGTAATTATTTCTCCGTAAATTAACTTTTGAAATTGACTCAATATCTAATTTTTTCATATGGTATCAGAACTAAACTCACTCAACATCTATTTTGGGCAAAAGGTGAAGATTTAACTTTATTTTTCCAAGAATATTTAACTGAAAATGTTTATTAACACTGTCGGTGGATACTCAAATACATGTATATTACTAACATATTAATAATGTGGTGATTCAATAAAGTGTTTTGAGTAAATCTTAAGAAACCGTTATTGGTGTCTATCTAGTAGGTTTAAGCATGATAAATGACACAAGATTCACTATAGCTAATGACTCATTTGTCTCTATTAGTGCTAGGCTAGCTTCTCAAAATTCTTTGAGATGGACAATTATTCTATTGATTATACAAGGGAAAAGGGTCTGATATACCCCTCAACTTTGTCATTTAGAGCTGATATACCCCTTATTATGAAAGTGACTCATATATACCCCTACTTATAAACAAATGGCTCACATATACCCTTATCCTCTAACGAAAATGGAAAAAAATATAATTTTAATCTAACTTTTTATTATTTTTTTCTAAAAAATATAATCCCATATGAGTAAATTTAATCCTCGTCAAACATATTTTTTTGACTTTTTTTTTGTTTCAGTGACTAATTTAGAATTATTATTTTGATAATCAAATTTATTTGTGTTTAACTAATATTCTTGTAAACTTATTGTAGATGACCAAATTTTTTTCTTCGAATACAAAAATCAAATTACAATATAGAAAAAAAAAATAGTTTAAATTTTTTTTCTTTAAACTAAGGAATGAAAGAAAATAAGAATAAGAATAAGAAACTCAAATAATTATAATAAAAGAAGTCAAAAAATAATTTATGTATGAAAAAAATTAAAATATACCTTGAACTTTGATAGAAGAATCATATATACCCATAAATAATTTTTTTAAAAAATTAAAATTAATAAATATAAATTTAAAACTAATTCTTTTAACTTCCGTTAAATGAAGGGTATATGTGAGCCATTTTATAACGGTGGGAATATATGTGAGCCGTTTGTATAACGGTAAGGGCATATATGAGCCACTTTCATAACGAGGGATATATCAGCTCCAAATGACAAAGTTGAGGGGTATATGACCCTTTTCCCATTATACAATTACAATATATATAAGTCAATTAGCTAGATGATGGTAATTGTACTTTATTTCATTTTTTCACTTTCACTTACCTTTTGTTGAGGAATTATTGCATATATATATATGGGGCTAGGGATCATAGAAATAGAGGTTGCAAATACATTCAACACCAATTGAGTTAACGAGCTTGTTTGATATTACTGTTAAAATTGTTTGTTTCTAAAAATATTTGAAATGGATGTTTTAAAATGCTTTAAAAAAAAGTAATTTGTTTTTAGCTTAATAATTTGAAAAGTGTTTTTAATAAATAAATTGTGTTTGACTAATTTTATAAAAAGTAGTTTTAAGAATCTAATTAGAAAAAAGAGTAAGTATCAATATATTCTTATTATTAAAATTATTTTATAGAGGAAACTATTTATTATTAAAATTATTTTATAGAGTAAATTATTTAAAACATCTATTACAAAAAATTAAATGAAAATTTTATTTTAATGAAATTAAAATACTCATATTCAAATTTTCAATCAATATCATACATACATACATATATTAATTAATTAATTAAATATTAATATAATGTTAACATGATGATTTAAATATAATTAAAATTATTAAGCAAAATAATTTTAAAAATCATTGCACAAATTAAACTACTATATATAAAAAATTCACCACAAAAATAAATAAAGTCCTTCATATATTTAATACTACAAATATTATTGTTACCTTTGTTTCTAATTCGGTAAAATAAAACGTAAAATAATATATAATAATATATAAACATAATTTTTTAGAAAAATCAGTATATAAAAATAAAAAGTAAAGTCTTTGAATAAAAGTTCAACAAACCTATGAGATATGCTAATAAATTAATAATGACTATATTGATAAATATGTATATATGAAAAAGATATTTTAGTCTTAAAAAAATAATTGTTTCTCCTTTTTCTAATCAACATAAATTTTTACCTTCTTCCACACAACTGAAAATTGTTTCTGCTTCAATTTAAAAGAAGTTTTCAGGATTAATCAAACACTTAATTTAAAAAAAAAAAAAAAAAACTTAAAGCCTCTCAATAGCAATGTCAAACAGACTCTACATCCGGAGTTATTAAAATTTTTAGCGATATTTATATAAAGTAATATTATGTAATTATTGCTGCTAAATAAACTATAGCAACAATCATATTATTATCACTAAATAATTGTCGCACAATCCTTTATTTATTGTAAAATAGTGAAATATTCTCTTTTTAAAAACTTTTTCATTAACTAGTTTTGTTTTTATTAAACATAATTAGTAGAATTTGGTGTGAACTAATCCTTCCTTTAAATACAAGGTCGGCTAACCTCAACATCAAGTCTTCCTTTGTCTCCTCTCTCTTTCTCTCTACACAGACAAAAGTCATTAACATATAATCTTTGTGTTCTTTCTTAAATATTAGTCACATTAATCCTCAATTAGTTTGATAATTAATAAATAATGGGGTGGAAATTGGCAGCAGAAAAGCCAAAACAAAAACACAAGAAGGGATTATGGTCTCCTGATGAAGATGATAGGCTCAAAAATTATATCATTAAGCATGGTCATGGATGTTGGAGCTCTGTTCCCATTAATGCTGGTTAGTTTAATTAATACTTTAATCTTTCTTCATCTCTAATTTAAAATATCTTATAATTTTCTTAGTAGATAGACATATGTTTAGTTTTCCATCTTTACCAAATTCAAATGTCCAAAGTTTTAAAGGTTGAAACGTTAGAAGAATTTAAGTTATACATATTGACAATATATATATTTATCATTATATCTTAATTTGTAGAGATGGAAAGATTTTTTTTTGTATTAATTACATCCATGTCAATGATAACAATATATGTCATGCTTTTGAGGATTGGTGATGTGAGCATTAATTACCATGATTTATAGTGTTAATTAATCCTTTTTGTCCAATCATGGTTAGACATATAGGTCTTTTTTTATAGGGAAAATGCATAAGTAACTCCGCAACCTATGCTTGAAATTTCAGAGACACTTATACTATGCTAAGGTCCTATTACCTCTGAATTTATTTTATAGATAATTTTTACCCCTTTTCGACCTACGTGACATTAGTTTAAAAAAAATGTCAACACACGCTGAGCCCACAAGATAGTACCACGTAGGACGAAAAGGGATAGAAAATTATTTATAAAATAAGTTCATGAAAATAATAAAACCTTAATATAATATAAGTGCATCTCTGAAATTTCAGGTATAAGTCGAGGGAGTACTTGTGCACTAACTCTTTTTTATTTATACTATAAAAATAGTAATTTTTCACTCATTTTTCATCGATAGCTCATTTGGTCAACACACAGTGAAAAAAATTCATATTGAAATGTTGAAAAAATTTAAAATTTCTATATATAAAAACACTACTGTTTTTTTTTTTTTCCTTTTCGATTCAATGATAGAATATATAAAAATAGCAATGAATATCTTTCAGTGAAATTTTTCGATGCAAAAATAGTGATTTTTTTTTTAGTGATTTTCGATATTTTATTATGGATGACTTCAATATTCCAGCTGCGATCAAATTGCCAAATATACAACGTACCATTGTCTAGTTGACGAGTGTACTTGTATAAAAGAATAAAAAAGTTGTCCCTTTTTTTAATGTGTTAAAACATTTGAAAGTCTTAAATAATAATACATCAAAATACCCAAAAAAAAAAAAAAAAAAAACTTCTACAACAAGTTCATTGGCTGAGGCGTATTTTCTCGTTATTTTTGGCGCACTACTTGGGAATAAATTTTAGGAACAATAACATTAAGTCAACAAACAATACAATTCTATTTTTTTATATATAATTGAAATGAAAAACTCAATATTAATACATATGTATAATCGTTGACATGAATTTGTATTCTTGTTAATATAATTTACTGTCAATTCTACAGGCTTGCAAAGAAATGGAAAGAGTTGTAGATTAAGGTGGATTAATTATTTAAGGCCTGGCTTAAAGAGAGGGGCATTTAGCTTAGAAGAGGAAGACACAATCTTGACCCTTCATGCCATGTTTGGCAACAAGTAAGAACAATTATTTTAATTTGTGTGTTATCGATAATTTTATTTAAAGTTTAACGTATTAAAATCAGGCATAATATATAGGTGAGCCCTTTAACTTGACATTATTTTACATTTTTGCCTCTAATTTTGGGTGTGCACAAGTAAACACTTAAATTTGTATAAAGTCGAATAAGTAGACATATAAGTCATACGACATATGACACCACTTAGGACAAAAATTATCATGTAGAAATCCTCGTATGACGCATTTGTTTATTTGTTTAACTTTATAGAAATTTAAGTGTTTTCTTGTGTAAACACAAGCTGAAAGACATAAATGTGAGTTAAATCCAAATTGAATGACATATTTACATATTATGACTAGAAATTACATCCAATAAATTTTACTATAAGTCATAACAAAAAAATTTATACTATTAGATCATATTTATCTGTAATTTCAACAAATACATTGAATGGTTCCTCTTATTGATTTTCTTTTCTATGGAACATAATGTATAATTACTCTTCTGGAATTCGAAGAGGTAGTAGTCAACTTTGACTATCTAACACCATTTTAAATTAGAAAAATAGTACTACTATATGGTGTTGACTTCAAAATAATACTACTATTTCAATAAAATTCACCTACTAGCTAGGCTGCCCATTTAACAAATATTGTTACAATAGTCGGTAGACTTTTTCTAATAAACATGTAACATGACATTTTATTGTCGATTTAACTTCTATACACTAATAATAACGTCATATCTAATTACTAATTTTTTGTACTAATAGATGGTCTCAGATTGCACAACACTTGCCTGGAAGAACGGATAACGAGATAAAGAATCACTGGCACTCGTATTTAAAGAAACGAGTGTCCAAAATGAGAGAAAATGAAGGGCACACCAAGTCTGGGAAAACAGATTCTTCACCTTCTTTAAAGAAATTGACACCACAGAATTCAAGTTTGGATTCATTTGAACATATAGAAGGATCATTAGCAGATTCAGATCAATCTGTTTATCGAAGAGAGACTCAAAAGAGTAATTTACCTAAAGTATTATTCGCGGAATGGCTTTCGTTGGATCAGTTTAATGGACAAGATTTTCCAAACTCTGTGTGTTTTGAACCTTCCAAGAGTAACTTTGGGTATAATAATGCAGAGTCACATGACATATTCATGCATAGTTTACCGATGAACAACGATGATGGTAGTAGCTATGGGAATGGCGTAAATCAAGAGGTTCACAATGATATTTTCCCACCACAACTCAAGTTTGAAGATACCATGTCTGGTAACGGATTTGAGGAGTTTATGTCAGGGGAGTTCAACATTAACGACGATGTGATGTACATATGATGAGTTCTATTTTTAGAATTTTATAGAAAAAATAGAAGAGGTAATAAAGTAGGAACCATACTGTTTGGTTACCTGTTTAATTTCTTCATCAGCAAAAGGTCTAGTTAACGCGCATTTTTACTGTAGATGCCTTCTCCTTTTCCTTGTATTTCATGGTGTACAAAGTCTAATTCATCCCATCTGTAATAATAAACTGAGAATTAAGTTGCAAACTTGATCATCTTTCCATGTTGAGCATTTATCATAACGAAACTGGATAACTAAATGACGATCAAACAAGTTGGACGATATCATAGTTTCTTTTATTGATTTCACAGATGATGTTTTGCACAAGGTGCTACAAGTGCTAAGTAGTCTAATAAGTTAACAACTTAAGAATCAATACATTATGTCCACTTTCTTGACAATGGCTTTAGAAAGTACAAAGTTGAGTTCACCATTATCGAAAATCATCTTGGAGGATTAAGCCAGTCCATAGAAGAACAGAAGCAACAACAAGAAGGATTGTAATTGGTGTCCATTTCAGCGCGATGATCTGGATGCCAACGAGTAAATTTAGAACCTATTTGTATAGTTGTGTCAAATATAACAAGATTGATTTTCATTGATCAATGTTACCACATAATACCTCAAGCCTTTTAGACTTCCAAACTGGAGAAGTACTTATATGAGCTTCCATCATTCGTTCCATCATTTCTACGAACATTTTTGTAATAATCGAATGAATTATATGATATAATTCAACTTAAATGAAACAGAGTTTTAGTATGACCATACGACAAGCTTACCTACTCTTCGCCTTCTCTCTGTTATTAGTGATAATTCCTCTGTCGCGATATCTAAATCCTTTTGACGATGAGCATTTAGTTTAGATAAATTTGCCTGTGTTCTTGTATCCACATATTGCTTCCTAATGTTGCCAATGATAGTGTCTGTAACACAAAGCCAAACATGCAAAAAGGAACAATAGATGCAATGAAACATAGAACAACTTATTGCCTAAACTTTAGGCTTAAAACAGAGGAACACTCTGTACTTAAAACTAATGCAACTCCTATAAACTACTCCCTCCGTTTCAATTTGTTTGTCTGGTTTGATTTGGCTCGGAGTTTAAGACAGTAAAGAAGACTTGTTGGATGTACCAAAATGTCTTAGAATCTTGTCAAACAGACTAGAAAGGAAAGTACGACAAACTTAATTGAAACGGAGGAAGTACTAAACTATAATGAATATTTAGTATATTACCAAGTTTGATGAAGGTATATGGTTTTGTTATTGTATCAACAAGGGTGCTGTCTAATCTTTCAAACTCCTGCTGCAAATCTTGTAGATAATGGAATGCAAGCTTTCTTGGGTACGACGATTCGCATAACGTCAGGTAGCAAATGCCATTCTCAGCCATGTAGCTAAATATTAATTAGTAGTAGCGAAATAAGGACACAATTGTAAAGAGCTAATTGTGGAATGTAAAACTACAACATATGCTAAAAGCAAAAGGTGACAAAATAAACTGAAGAACCAAAGGTAACAGAGAAATGATATTATAGTTTATGATAACTGAGAAATCTTCAGGCCTGTTGGTGTATAATTCTAAAAAAGTGTTAGAGTGGATTAGAGTTCCATATCAGTTAGAGAATGGTTCGACAGTCTGCTTATATGAATTTGTGCAATTATTTCTGGGCTCAAGAGGAGTTTTTATGGTTGAGTTACACTCAGGTGTCATATCTTTCGCAATACAATGTATAAGGGATCAACCCTCTACTATCCGTCTAATTCACACAAACATATCATGCACTACTTGTCTACTTCTACCGTCTAATTCACACAACATATCATGCACTACTTGTCTACTTCTACCGATGAGTCAAGACCCTGAGGTATAAGGTTGACTAAAGGATAGTCAGTTGAATATCCTTTTCTCGTATAATATACTGTGCATACAAAATATTACTGCAGATATAAGTAAAAAATTACTTTTATAAATTATATCTTGGATACCCTTGGAATGCTAATATATACCAATTTACTTAATGTTATTGCTCAAGTGAAAGTCTTTGTAAAATAACAAATAAAGGAAAGTCACACTCTTGAGAGACCATTAAAGAAGTTATATTAAACTTGGTAAGGTTGGTTTCATCCCTAACCGGAGTCCTTAGGATTGAATCCTGAATATGATATTTTCCCTCCTAACGAGGAACTTAAATCCAAGGTAGATATCGGACACCAGAGAGAAAACTAAAAAAGATCGACATGCATAAAAAATGAGATGAGATGTAATTAAAAGTATATGAAAGAAAAGAATACTTCTCTCGAATTAAGGTTTCCGATTGGATTGGTTATAAGTCTACCATACTCTACCATACTGTAGAGAAAAGAATGCATGTTCATCCGGACATTGAGAAGGAAGGTCAAACCAAATCCGGTGTCAACACTTGACTGACCGGAGGACCTAACTAGCTTCAACCGAGTTTTCGGTAGGCTAGGAAGCATTTCTTTGACTCTTCTATGTCTATTAAGTGTTTTGATCCTTGCGCCGATTCTCGTCTTTCGTCTTTTCTTTTGTGTGTCGAGCGAGTTTGGAAAGAAGGTTCCCGGTTGGCTTTGTATGGAAGCAATGGTGATCTACAAGAATGGTCATCTTGTTAGATGGCAAGGCTTGTAAAGAAATTTCCTTGAGAATGAACTCAGCTTGTTTCTTGTAAGTTGTTATAACATCATTATTCTCTTCATGTGATCTTGGACCTTGTGCTAAGGGCATCCCATCACTTACCCTCCCTATAATTGTCACCTTCACCATCCCTTAATTTACTACTACAAAGTTCTCCTTTTTCTTGTTAGTCTTTTTATCTTTTTCTTTGGCTTTGATTTGTTAGAGAATTGTAGCTAGTTTTTGGCAATTAATATAATATGGTCAACATAATTAATGACTTGTTGGTTTTATAAGGAATAAATGAGGAAGGAAATGAGATTAAGAATATTGAAGGGAAAAAAGAACTTGGGAGTGAAGTTATTCTTTGATGTGATCAAAAGTTGTGTACACGCGGTTAAGGAAAAAAGAGCCTAATCCCTAGCTAGGGTGGCCAAAAAGTTTACAAGGATCCATAAGGAACAAAACAAAATGCAATACTTTCTCCGTCTGAATTTATATAATACAGTTTAATTAAATATAATAATTTTTTAAAAAAACTAATTATTAAAAATTTGTAATTTATTATATTAAGTCATAAATATTTATGTGATTAAAAAACATTTTAAGATCAGTATTTGTGTATACGCGGTTCAGGAAAAATGGCTAAACAAGTCCCAAGCTACTAGCTAGGGTGGCCAAAAAGTTTTAGGAGGATCCAAAAGGAACAAAATAAAATATATTTGTTTAATTTACTTTAGCTCCAATTTATTTATATATATATAAATTAATTTTTTTATTTTAAAACATTTAGTTGATTTAATTTATTATGGGACAGAGAAAATTAAATAGAAATATTGAACAGTTATCTATTACTTTTCTACTATTTTTTTTCTTCTTTATGGACTTGAGGAGAAAAATTGCGACCACTATTCCAACTCTAAGAAATAAGCTGTTGACCGAGGTAAAACCATGTTATTTTATTATATTATTTTCTCTGTTATTTTTATTTATTCACTTTAAATTTTATACGTGTTTATTCTAATAATCAACTAATGTTAAAGTAATATTAAATAATTATCTATTTTTTACATTAAAAGTTATAAATAAAAATTTAGTTTTAAAAAGTGAACTAAAATAGTAGTTAAATGATATTCCTTTGTAGGGAGAATTACGTAAAATGACAAACATTTAGAGTATATTATGTAATATAGCTATAGTTTCTATTATTTTTAATATGTGGCTACAGTTTTACGAAATTTTGCTCATCGATTTCCTAATTTTATAAATTCAGAATTTGTATAATTTGAATTTTAATCGTATTGATTTATAATTTATATATGCTTACTCTATCTATTTGTATACGATTTATGAATAATTCATAATAAATTATCATGTTTGTATATTGGCAAGCGAAATATACAAACGAATTTTTGAAAAATTCTTAAATGAATAAATACAGAATTTATTTATATTTAACATGTTATTCATGAACAAAATATACAATCACAATCTTTATAGCAAACAAAATTATAGTTATAACCGTAATTATCAAAACAATCTATAGCAACTTATTATATTTGTTTTTTTCAAAATTTTCTTCCTTGTATTTGCACTTACATTATAAGTGCAAACAATTTGTTTTTACAAGTTTATCCAAATAAAGAAGAAATGGGGCCTGTAACGCGTCGCCACTTTTGGGCCAAGGTGGGCTTGACACTTGACAGGAGCATTCTTGGGGGCCAAGTTTTCTTTGATGTTGTACATTATCAACTCCGATGCATTCATGTTGTCTTAATTTATGTGATATTTTTTATATTTTGAGAGTTAAATAATTTAAGTTAGAAAAAGTTACGTGATTAAGCAAATTTATATTATTTAATTACTCATCATTGTTATAAATTACTATAATTATCACTGACGACTAACAATTATATATCAATTACGTGGGTTGACTTTGAGTTTGTTTAATTAGTCACGTTTGTATATGTATTATTCGCAAGAATATATAAATACATATGTATAATATACAATTATCTAACCGATATACATATACAGTTCACCTCTCTCTCACTCTTTGCCATCTCTCTCCCAGTTTCGCTCGCTTCTCTCCTTCCTATAACATGTAGCTAAAAATTATAATTATCAAATGATAGTTATGAAAAATAATTTGGCTATTTATGAGTGGTTATATGTGAAAGTTCCTCTTTAAATTAAATAGGAAACTTACACATAAAATATGTGTAAACTACGAAAAAGTACTCTTAACTCACATAATTGATAATTCAATAATTAATAATTTAAAATATTTAAAAAACAAATAAAAAATTTACTATTAAAGATAAACTTATTTGAATCTAGAAATCTAAAAAAATTCCAGAATGAGATTTCAAAGTTTTATTTTGAAGTTATTTAGGTAAGCTGAAGGAAGATTTATTTATTTATTTATTTATTTTATAATGCCTTATTTTTTTAATTACTTTTTTACAAGCAAATTTGTTGTAAAGGGAGCTGTATAAGCAATTGTTAAAGTCTTAGGGTCGTTTGGTAGGCTGCATAAGAACAAAATAGTCTATGGATTATGTAAGGTATTATTTAATACCATGTTTGGTAGGAATTTGAGTCTATGTATAACTAATCCAATATGGTATTATAGGATGTATTACTAATATCTTTCATTTGGAGGTATTAGTAATACATAGGATATAATACCATGGGATAAGCTATGTAAAGACAAAAATATCCTCAATCATTTTAATTATTTTGTGTATTTTCTTGATTTTACTATTTATATTTGTACAAGTAAGTTTATTTAAATAAATTAGCTTACAATTATTTAGAGAGAGTTGTTTGTTACTAATAAATCCAATATAAATCAATACAAATTTGAAATGTGAGTTGTACATTTGTATATGCGGTTTGTGATCTAAATTTAATGTGTGTGTGTATATATATATTTGCTTGGTTTTCTAATTATTTATATTTTAAACAATTTAAAAAATTTACATACATATTAAAACTAAAACTTGCAATTTTACATGTAGATGGTTTATTCAATTTTATCATTGTTGACCGTCTTTTTGATTATAAAAGTAGATGATTTATCTTTTTTAATTGAAAAATGACCTTTTGTGAGTGATCAATTTATTAAGATAACAATTATTTATCCTCAAATAATTCAAGTGAAAAAAATAACAAACAAGACAACTAAATTGTTCTTCCCATAGCTAGTTAGAAGGTTATAAAAAATAATATTGTCCAACAATTATCTACTTTGATCCAATTACATAATAATTCAAGGGTATAATTGGAAAGAAGCTTTTTATAGAGCTATAATCCAAACACAAGATGAGGTGGGAAAAAATAAACCAAACACTTGATAAAAATAAACTCTGCATTACTAATCCATGCACTACTTATTCCTGCATTACTAATCCCTGCATTACTAATGCATGCGTTATGAATCTTTGTACCAAACGACCCCTTAAAGACACATTCTTTTAGCTCCTTTATCCTTTTTCTTTTCTTCTTTTTTCTTAACACAGGCTTTATGTATTATTGTCCCTTTTATCTTTTTTCTTTTCTTTTAATTTTTTATTAGGCATCAAATCATAAAATAATTTTATACCATCATGTTACTTAAAAACTAACTACAATTTTCTTCCCTCCTTTGCTAGCCATTTCATATTTTGAGACTTGAGAGTGTTATTTTTAGTGTGAATGATAAAATGTTGATGTGTGGGGTGTACCAACACTAGTAAAAAGACGTAATGGACAAATTATCCGATACCTTTTACCTTCCATCAACACTTATACCAGATACGCAAATAAAAGATCAATTTACTAGGCTGGTGTCTGTATCTAATAAGATTCGAACTTAGATTTCCAAGATTGTTACTCTAAACTCTTTGGCCAATAAGTTATCAAATTCAAATGTGTATATATTGTGATTGCCAAAAGAAGACGCGTTCACAACATGTAGGTCTAATTATTGAAATATATGGTTTTTTTCTCTATGAAAATGTATAAAAGAAGTGGAACTTTCCATAGAAATTTCCTCTAAACCAGAGCAAAGATGCATTGCTTTTCTTCCAATCCATGACTTATTTATACTTGAAGTTCAATTTTGTAATGCTTTAAACTCTTCTGCAATGTTTTCCTTCCCCTCTTTCTTCATTTTCATTCGTCGAGCATTAAAAATTTTCAGGTTTGGTTCAATAGCCTCCCATTCTACAGGAAGAAAAGATTATGACACAGAGAAGTCTTGGAACTCAGATATGAAGAAACTGGTTCTTAAATATTAGTCTCAGCCCTCGGGATAAGTGGTGGAGTCAGGATTTGCATACCAGGAATTTAAGCATGTGATCTCGCGTCAAGGGGATTCAACAATTTTTATATATGTCACAAGACTAATGTCTTATCCTATTTGTACAGTATATGGATTTAACTGAAGCCCCTTCTTCCAAGCTAGCTCAGGATAGTCAGCA
Source organism: Solanum sitiens (assembly GCA_016801875.1). NCBI lineage: Eukaryota > Viridiplantae > Streptophyta > Magnoliopsida > Solanales > Solanaceae > Solanum > Solanum sitiens. The sequence goes on from JABWTJ010000060.1 coordinate 2,162,815, forward strand.
AGTTCTTCGTATACACAAAGTCTTAGTTAGATCAACGAGGATCATTGGAAAAATTACTCCGAGTTTGCTAGGATCAAGGACATTACTATGCCCAGAATATTGAACATAGTTGTATAGAGTTTGAAACTATTAAGTTAATTTGAACTATATCTTATACGTCTCGAAGCAAATTGCTTTGCAGCTATGCTAAGCTATTCAAGGATTCTCTTTATATGATTGTCACTAACTAAAGGTTTGGTTTCTGTCAATACTTTCTGCATATAGCTCCTCCTTTGTTCTTGTTTTTGGCTTGTTTCGACATGATCATCAAGACAGATTACGCCTTCTGTAGGCTATAAATTGAAGCAAAGTACTGTACTAAGTAATTCCAATCTGTCCACCAGTTGATAATAGCTTACTAAGTGTCATAGAGTATGCAATCCTAACCATAAAGGTAAAGAGTTAATAGAAAATATGACTATCTATGAAGAAGAGGAAATCGTGGCGTGTACCTGTAATTGTTAAGCACTCAACTTCATTATAAGATCTAAGGCACTAGTTTACACTAACATGACCTTCATCATTCTTATAAAGTCTATATGAGGCAATTGGAGGACTAGAAACATGTACAGGAGAAACAAGTAGGACTCGTAATAACTTGATCCAAGTACCTAATCGAGACCTTGGAGGGCTCGAACTTCACTGAGTCACACAACACTGCATTACTTGCCTTATTTCAACATGATTACTGCAGTTGTAAGTTTCTGTAGTAATTGGCACCGCGATGACAGCCTCAGCTGTCTTACTAAAAAAAAGAGGCTTTCGTCTTTCTGCAAGAGTAGTGTACTAACATGACGATTTCCTTCAACATTTTTTTTCCCCATACAATCCCACAAAGTTAAATCTTGTCCAGATGCTATATACACTGGAAATACATTACTATGCACACGTAACAATAAACAATAAATGGTTCTAAAATATATAATCACACAAATGTAATCTAACAAGAAGAAAAAATCCAATTGCACAAACTTTACAAAATGCAACTCCCAATCACTATCGATGCAGACCTGGTGCTTGCTGCTTCAAAATATTCCAAGGATTTTCTTTGGAGCAGTTCCAGTGGCACGGTATTTTGCTGCAAGCTCCTCTGCCTTGAGAAGATCTTCTCCACGTTTAGCTTCAATCATCGCTCTCTTTTCTTCTGCTTCCTTGTGGAGTAGAGCAATTTTGTTTTTCATTTTCTCAGTATATTCTGCCTTCTTTTTCTCCAACTGTTCCTGCTCACAACAAGATATAGAAGATTAATAAAATGGGAAATTCTTGAGAAAATATTCCTCAGTTAAGAATACAAAAAGTTCACAAACAAAACCATCACAAATAGAGAACGGATGTCCTTGTGTTGTTATCGAGATAAGTAGTAAAATCAACAAAGCATTGATCTTTATCATCAAAATGACAATCAAATAATGTATGTCATACAACTGACTATATCGCAAAATTGAAGGATTGCCACTCACCTCCATCTTTTTGAGCTCAGCCTCTAGGTTTGCTTTCTTGCTGTTCTCCCATGCACCAATTGCAGACACCTTCTTCTGAGCCCTGTCAACAGATTTAAGTTACCACAATCAGTAATACATAACACTTCCGTAAACTAAGGCAATGTTTCGCTATAGTTTGCGTAAAAATGTAACTATTGCTCGTTACTTTTAGGAGTACAAAGAAAATGACAGAGAAGGTATACGCATCTCCTTAAATTGGCTGCAGGGCTTTCTCAATGAACAAGTCCATGGGATAGATAATTACTAGCACAATGCAACTCACGCTCCATGTATTATGCAAATTTTGCAACAAAATATAATCATTTCATACCGATTGAAGAAGATTGTTAGTGAAGCAAATGAATACATTGTCACAGCCATGTCAATCCATAATCAGCAATTGCACATACTATTGTTTAGTAATTTACTTAACAAGTAAATTTTGGTTACTCTCTCAAGCTCAAGGCAAAAAGGAATGATCAAATGTGCAGATGACATAACCAAGTGAAGCAACTAGGGATAAACTATCAATGTCTCATAAAAAGCAAACAATAGTTCTGTAATCAACATGATTTTAATTCCGAGCAAGAACATGTCAAATTGCTACTAGTGTCCTATTTGCAGTTAACATGATTCATACAATTATCGTTCCTTCACAAGCTAAACCAATTCATGCATATTTATGTATGTGAAATCAACAGATACATACTTGTTTTCGGATTTTGATTTCTCACTTTCTTCCCATGCTTTGATGAGTGATAGCCTCTTCTCTGTTGCAACGCGTGCAAGAACAGCATCTGAGGATTATATACATCAAAATTAAACAATTCATGAGCTTTAAGGCAGTGAATGAACCAAAAACAACCAAAAGAAATAGAACAATCCTAATTACCTCTATCAATAGATCCTTCTTTTTTCTCATCAGCAGCTTCTTCTGCTTCTGCCAATAACAAAAGTATGCAAAAAGTTAGGTAGACCATAAAAAAGTGAGTACAAGAATTTGACAACACAGTCTAAAGCTAAGGACAACAAAAGTAGTGAAATTGATCAAATTTTTGAACAACACAAAGCAAAATTTTCACAAATATAAAAATTAATCTTTTCCCAATATTCTTTTTTTCCCCTTCCAGATATCTATTAATTCAACAAAAAAATAAAATTAATTCTTAATAGCTCACTTGTTGTAATTTGTGAGCGTTGAATTCCTCATCTTATAATCTCCTTTCTCTCTCCCAATTTTCAAAAAATTAAAATTAAAACTAAGCAAGGCAATTTTCTTCATAGTAAACATAAAATTCAGCTGAAAACATATAAAAAAAAAAGGGCATAAACATATCAATATCAAGATGAGAGATTATACTAGTTTCGACAACAACTAGTGCTTTCGAGTCATCGGGTTTTCCTTTTTCTTCTACAGGAGGAGGCAGAGCTGGTTCAACTATGGCTTTCTCATCAGCCACCACTTCTTTAGGAGCTTCAACAGGTTCTGGTGCAGGGGCATGGGGTGCAGGGTCCACAATTTCTACTTTCTTAGCTTCCAATTCTGCCATGGCTACACACAGAATCAAGAAAACAGAGAATCGTTGAAAAAAAGAAGATAGTATTTTAGTAGTTGGAGGAAGGTAAGTGTCACCCTAATTGATTGGACATACTATATATAAATGGACCATAGAAAACAAAGAGAGAAAAAGGGACTATTTTGGCTTAGCTGGCTTATCAATTTGTACACTCTTGCAAAGGGGGGAACTCGTTGGCCAATGGTGAGCTGTCACTTGCCATTACACCTTTCGGAGACATACCCTCCGTTATACTTTTGGGACGTTGCTGTTCTATCGTTTCAAAATTAGAGCATATATATTTTTTATATTAAAAGATATATACGTATTATAATTTCATCCACCGACCCAATATTTATTAAATATTATATCGACGGATAAGATTGTGTCACGTGTCCATATTTAGTCATGTGTTAGAGTGAATGACATATATACTCTAGTTTTTGGACGAAAGGGGCACCAATGTCCTAAGAATATGACGGGAGGTATCTGCATACTATTTACGTCAGTTTGGGAGTATATTCGTCATTTTTCCTTTTCTTTTTATTTGATGTTCGATATTTATATTGAAATTTCACTAATATGGATCAATTCAAGGGAGGTGCTCCTTGTCAATTTTTTCGATATTTAGAACTTGAAATCAAAATTTTTAATTAAGTGAGGAACAACCTAATTTGTTCCAGTACCTCTCACTAACTTAGCTACATTATGGTATTCCTTTCTTCTCATATTTTGTATCACATTAGTTGTTTATCTTAGCAAATCAAGAAAATATTCATTAATTTTTTTATATTATCCTTGCAATTAATTTTTTTTGAAAATGTTCATATTTGTTTATAAAATTTCCAAAAGAAAAAAGTTAAGTGATGAATTAGTAAAATTATTCTTGTTTATGAATTTTATATAATATACTCCTTTAAAAAAGAATGATTTCATTTCCTTTTTAGTCTATTTAAAAAAAAATAACATCTTTCTTTTTTTGGTAACAACTTTTCATGTTGGCATGTTTAAGGCCACAAGATTAAAGGACAATTTTGTACATTTGACATAACTTTAATTTAAGACCATATGATCAAAAGTCCTATTTATTTTCTTAAACTCCGTATTAAGTTAAATTAAATCATTTTTTGTAAAACAGAAAAACTATAAAATATAAAGTGATAAACAAATATGGAACAGATGGAGTGATGATGACAGAGCCGTTGGACTAAAGTAATTTGGAACAAAATAATTCTCTTTAACCATCATGTTACTTTTGATATACTTGCAAAAAATTATGTGGTCCTTAGGTCCAATGTTATTTTTATCTTCCCATGACCGTTTCATCTGAAAAGATCTAAACTATATACACAAGCAAATATTATTAGAGATTTTATATAGTTAGGCAAATTATAATTTAATTACACATAAAATTTCATGATAATTATGGTAGTAATTGATTAAAAACAATGATTAATCTGGTACAGTAGATTAAACTATACCAATAAAATAAATTTTGACTTTCGGGTCATTATCAATCTTGTTTTGAGATTTGAAACTTGTACGTATTACTCTTAAATAAATAAAACTTCTCTACTTACCAAATGAAAAAAAAAAGTTTCAAGAAATGCTAATAAGAAAAATAATATTTGAAACCTTCTTTTTTTACATTTTATATCGAGATTAAAATTTGTTTTCTGGTCCTATCGAAGAATAATTTATATTTTGTCCATAATAAAATCTTGAAAAATCAATCTTGGTCGAATGTCCAAAAAAGTGTTAAGTCCAAAATTAATAAGCAAAAAAGGACAGATAATAGAAAGAGAAAAGAAAAAGTCTAAATGAAGGTTTGAAGATGATATACATTAGTAAGATACGCAAAATATTCAAAAGATAATTAGATAGATATTAAATATTGTCATGGTAGGGACTCTAATAGACTGTGGTAGTAGTTATTTTTAGCTTGAAAAATTATAACAAGTGAAGGAGTTGGTTGAAAGAAAGTGTTAAGCACGACTTCTTCCACATGGATCTATTAATTGATTGCCACAAGAATGTATACACTCTCAAACTCACCAACCAAACAAGGCTTCACTATTACAAATATAAGCACTAAGAGAAACTGCCTAATTACATGAATATTTCTTTTATATTTACTATTTTTTTTAATAATTTGAAATAATTATATTTTATTTCACTAATTATAGATCAGATTTTAAGTCATATACATCTAGATACATGTTTTGTTGATACTAGATACACTGACACTACATAAAAAATGATCATTAGCGGCAATTGACTTTTTCTATATATGTCCCTAAAGCCGTTAACGACATTGGTTCTAATGACACTTAACTAATGCCTGTAAAGACTTTAACACTCTTTATTAATATCAATATTTAGTGTCGCTAAAATTATTTTTGTTGTAGTGTGAATTCTGAAATAGGAAGAGAAGTGACTGAGAACAGGAGGGAGGCGAGCAAGATTTATCAATATATCTCAAATATACATGTGAATCACACTAGAGACATACATGTATCTGGAATAACAGATATGCTAGTGAGAATATGAGGGTGACGAGCAAGATGGGAGGGAGGCGAGGGACATATGTCTAATTAACTCAACTTTGAAAGTCAATTTATGAGAAATGAGATTTGATCAAGTGGTTGCTCAGGCGAGGGACATATGTATTAACTCAACTTCGAAAGCCAATTTAGGGTAAGTGAGATTTGTTCAAATGGTTAATTAAATATATTGAAGGTTCGAATCACATTGAAAGATAAATGAAAACACTATTCACATGATTTTTTTAAGACAAATGAATATCAAATTTTAAATTAGGTTAAAAAGATTAATTGTTCAAGATCATATAAAGAGACCAGAAAAACCACCGAAGTGGAATATCCAACGAGGAACATAGTCTTAGTCATAATTTTCGATGGGAATTAATCTTATACTATACTTTACCATTTAGATTAGTGCGTATTAAAGGGATGTTCATAACCATTATTCGTCACTTTAATAAAGCACTCTAATAATTAAGAATCAAACTAGATACTTATATATATTTATTTTAAAAAATACAAGATGGAGTTCCCTTGCCGACATTAAATTAATGAGAACGCAAAAAATATAAAATTAAGGGCTCAATTATTACGTTAATGATACGGTAATTTACAATTAACAACATTTAGAGCTCATAAAAAAAATAATAGTCTTTAATTTTTGGACGAAATGAGCTGGAGATATATTTATTGGCAAGTCAATTTATGCATAATTCGAATTAACTCATTTTAAAAAGTTGGCTCAATTTGGACAATCTATGTGGCTCAAAATTGACCTATAAAAAACTTATTAAAGCAAAAGAAAAAAGACTGAGTTTAATTAGTTATTAGTTAAATATAAAACATGGTAAAATATAAGAAAAAGGGTTTGTTAGTCTCATTTTGTAATATTGAGATCGGATTTTCAGAGTTATCAAATTAATCAATGAAAAATATGGGTAATGATTGAATTGTTAAAAGAATAAATAGATAAATAAAAATTGTTCTAAAAATTAAGTTTGGATTATGATTCAGTATTTCATAAAAATTGATCCACCAATCTTGAATTAACTAAAAAAATTAAATAGACTATGACCCAACTTGCTAATCAATTTAACTCAACTATTTAATTTTGAAAACATTATTTGCAGTAAAAATTTTAAGTTTATTCATTTTGAAATAATTTTAGATACCGTTTGAAATTTTATAAGATTGAAGTTCAAGCACATATGATTAACGTTAGACACATATGTATGAATGAATTTTATTCCCTCTATTTCAAAAAGAATGAATTCATTTCTTTTTTAGACTGTTTAAATAAATGACCTCTTTCTTTTTTTGGTAACATTTTAATATCAGCTTTTCACGTGGCATGTTTAAGGCCACAAGATCAAATGACAATTTTGTACATTTAACCTAACTTCAATTTAGAACCACAAGATACAAAAGTCTTCTTTATTCTCTTAAGCTCTGTGTCAAGTCAAACTAGGTCATTCGGGAGTATCATTTTTGCTTGAACTTTGTGATACATATATGACAAATTATCGCAAATTTAAATTTAATCAAACTGTAATATCGATATCAAACATGAAAAAAATGTGAGTTGGCAAAACGCAAATAAAAAGGATGGCTTATGATATCAAGAAAGTGTCTTTACTTGGCTGAATAATTGAAAGGGTCAGGTCCCCCCAAAAACACATTAAATTAAAGCAATTTGGCACAACCTATTCTCTATTTTTCCTATACAGGTAGATTGATTGTTGCTTCTTTGCTGGCCAATTAAATGGATCCTTTGTTCTCACTACCAGGGTGTAACTATTGTTTTTTAAAAAAACATTACTCTGCTAAGTGATAACACGATATATAGAGACTTAATTTTATAATTCTATACTTCACAAATATTCTATATAACTAAAAGAACATTCGCGATGATGTGTCTCTTAATTTATTTTAAAAGAAGGATTGTTAGTTGGTTATGGTGGAACCAGTGGTACATGTATAACAGCGTGGAGTCTTCAAAACAAGACTTTACAACTTATATTAGTTGTAGCCTTTTAAAACCAACAGCATTTATAACTTTGATTGTAATAATATGAACATCCTCTATCATTTATTAAGTACACTTTTGACTAGCTTTTATCAAATAAGCAAGAGAAGTAAATAACAATTAAACTAATTATCAAGTAAATCACATCTTTTTTTTCTTTTTTTTCTTTTTTTTAATTTTTCATCATACTGGAGCTTCGATTAATTTGAATTCAAGTCTTACAGGATATTAATATATACTACTTAACCAAAAAAAAGAAAATCAATTCTCAAACTCAAAATTTTTATCCCACCACAATCATTGTTTATAGTTTTTTATTTGTGTCCTCTCAACTACTTTTTACAAAACATTTTTTAACCAAATACGAAGATAGTTTTCTAGTTATTGAAGAAATGGTATAAAACTATTTCATAAGATAAGAAAGTACTTATTGTATGATAAATATTCCTTACTTTCAACTTTAAGATTACGAGTTTGAATTAACAAGAGAGCAAAAATAGGAACCCTTGTAAGGGAAAAAAGACTATTCAAAAACTACTTGTGACTAGCCTTTGAAGTTTTCCCAATTTCTTTAAGAACTTAAAAGGACTCCTTTATTCTTACAATACAAATCTTTATAAACTTTTTTATATTTTCTTATAAAAAGATTTTCTTTTTCTTAGATTTGAATTCAAAACTTTCGGTCATTTTTGACATTTCAAACCTTAGTAGGTTAAAAGAGGATATCGATCACAATCATATTTTGGATCATTTAACATGCAATCTATCAGCCGACAAGGAAATCGAATAGACCTTTGACTAAATGTCGCCGATTCGAGTTTTAGATATGAGATAAATTTTATTGAGTCACTGATTGACGTGCTAGATCCAAATTTAGTTAAAATTTCAACGCGGACAGCGAATAGGAAACCAAAAAAAAAAAATTGAAATGTTAAAAAAAATGGTTATATTGTGTTAGGAACTTCTGATAATTTATATACGAAAGAAAAATTATTTGATAATATCAAACTAAAGAAATAGAAAATCAATTAAGTACGTACGTTGTAAAATCACGATCTTTTGTTTCATGGTAATGCAAAACTTTCTACTTATATCCATAAATCTATATATAAAATCTAATGAAAATGTCTCATTTTAAAACTATTAAATAGAACAACTTTATCATGCGATTGTTTTTATCTAGAAATTTCCCTTGTCCTTAGCGAAGTAGTTTATCTCTAAAATTTTACGAGAAAATACTTGATCACGAATACTTATATTATTTTTGCCCCTCAATCCCTACTGACCAAATTCCAATCTGCATAGCAAGTGAAATAAGAAAAAAAATTGCATACTAATTAACCTAATTTGAGGATCTAATATTTTCACCTAAAATTTGGGAACTATCTAATAACTTTGACCATATGATGATTCGAAACTTTTATTTTAATCTTTTAAATTGAATGACGAAATCAGTTGTTAAAAAGAAAAATGTTGACTAGCTCTCAATATTAGCATTTTTTGCAGCCAACATTTTGTCAATTGAAAATTAACTTTTAAAAAAAAAGTTCGTAGGTAGGAAATAATGGGATGCTCAATATTTTTGGTTATGATAGAAGATGAGAAGATATATTTTGGTGTCAGTTTAAATATAACTTCACATCAGCAGCTAGTAGTTATATTAAATAAGGCAGAGTCAGAATTTTCATTAAGAGGGTTAAAAATTTAAAGAAGCCAACATACTAACTAGCTAAAGAGGGTTCGACATTTACTATACGTAAAAAAGAAAATTTTTCATTGGCTCCGCCCCAGATTACAACAATTCAAACAAACAGATAGTTAAAATAATCCATTCAACCAGACAATTATTTAAGAAAATAAATTTGAATAAAAAAGAAGTATTCAAAGTTTTCATGGCCTCCCACAACAATCATCTATACATGAATATTTGCTTTCATGTACTATATATATATATATATATATACTAACATAAACATCAAGATTGTGCTCATCATGAATACAATAGTAGTAAGAACTGAGTCTTACTTCACTATACAAATAGGTATATATATGATCGAATATATTAAAACAAGATGATCAAAGTACGGAGGATAGTGGATAGATCTCTGCTTGTTCACGTTCTCAAAAGAACGCGATATGCAATAATAGCTTACCTGAACTCAAGCAATGGCAGAGTAACTGTGATCATCTGCAGTGGGACCCTGAGAAAGAATGGTCAGAAACACAAAGACTCCGTACAGAACGGTAGCAATGGCAGTAAAGTTAACTAGGAAGGCTTCGGAACCATATTTAGCCAAACCATTAACTTCCAGGAATGTGAGTTTCTCAAGGAATCCTAAACACGCATTGCCAACAGCCACGACATATATAAACATTCCCAAAAGCACATGCCAGGGAAGTGAATCGCGTCTGATTTCAGAACTACCTCCAGGGTAGAAGAACACCAAAAATCCATAAATCCACTGCAAATGATATGCCATCGAGTAATGAGAAACAACTCGTGATCATCAAATTTTGTATTAAAACAGTTAAACATTGGTTAAGTTTCCTCTATGAATACACAAAGTCTTTTGGCAAGTTTTAGTATATTTTGAAAACTTGTTCCCCATTGAGTACATTAAGATTAATGAATGATTAAATACGATAAACCAGGACATCCAAGTAAGAAGAAATGAACATTGTGCTCGGCACGAAAGTGCCTTAAACGTGCGCTCTAACACAAAGTTTTGAAGGTTGACATCTAAGTACTGTGTTTCCTCGTCGTAAACAGCTACAGTATCATTTATTTGTGTATGGTTTATCAAGAAACGTAAATTGAACAGGAACAATTATGAAAGGTCCGACCAAGAAGTAACACCGTTTGGATCAGAAGTACATGAAAGAACCTACTTGGAACTTCAGCTCAAGACAATTTACAAGCGTCAAACTATTATTCCTTCACTCTTCAATTAGATAAAAGGAGTCATAATGGGATGTTTACCTGAATGCCATAAAGAGTAATAACTCCAATTCCAATCCAGGAATGTAAACTGTACATGTTGGGGATGTTGCTTTCATTGTGATTTTTGAATGCGGTATAGATTCCAATTATACCAAGTATGAGCGCGATAGCATGTAAAACTAGATGTATTTTTTTCTTCACCTGCTTCTCCAGGGGGAAAGATTTGTAACTTATGATGGCTGTAAAATTTTGGATTGACAAGGCATTAATAATCAGATGGCATAATAAAGAAGAAAAAGGAAATAAAGGGAAAGATGTCTATAAACATCTCGATTACCTTCTCCCCCGAGAATAATGAAGCCAATAAGCATAAGTACAGGGTGAATCTGGAAAACAAGTCATAGAGAAAAGATGAAGATAATACATTCATGAATATATCATAACCAGAAAAGACGATGCTTTAAGCAGCAGTATAAGACTATAAGTAGTACTATCTGGAAGTGATAGTTGAGATTGTACCCGCTGAATCCGTAACACAAAAGTCTCATAATCTAATTTTCTTTGTGGAAGTAATTCAGTAACTTTATCGTTACATTTCATCTAGCAGTATTGTGCAACTACAAATTATCCACTACTATTGTAGGATGGACACACGAGCCGACAAATAATTTTCATTGATTTGTATTTCTGCAGTCATAAGGTTCCCCCAAGAAGCATTGAGTGTTAAGTATGTCTTAACACTAGAACAATAAACTCTCTGATTTCCCTCTATTTTGAATCAATTAATGATTGACAAAATTATGTCAGAAACAACCTCTCTACCTAACATGGTAAGAGTTAAGGTCTGTGTATACTCTACCCTCCCTAAACTCGTGGGATCATATTGGATATGTTGTTGTTGTAACAAACTCTCTAATTTCCATGACGAATGATCACTACTTCTATGGTGTTGGATCACTGAAAGCACCATGATGAATCAGACCTAAGTTGTGCAGACTCTTCACTTACGTTGTCCCAACCGTGTCGAATTCTTCAAAAATACACTACTTTTGGAGAATCTGACACGCACCCTAGACTTCGTTGAAGAGCCCTAGCAACATAGAATCAGATCACTCATTAGTTCAATCCAGTGTTTCCTATTTTAGAGTCAACTTCCTCCTTAACTATTACTCCATAAAGTATGAATACAACACAGTGAAGTTGTAGGTAGGTAGGTAACCAAATGTTTGGCATAAACACCAAATAACCAAAATACATTTAAAAAAAAGAACACATCATAGCATTCAGACTTTTCATAAATCAACATAACATACAAACAACAAAAAAAATAAAAAGCTTCTTGAACAGAGAAGATTTCTCTCAAACTAAAGACTGTAATTTCCAGCTGTAATAATCTCAAATATTTTAAAAGTAAAAAAAATAATAAAATCATCAGTCTTGAATAGAGTTGACAAATTTGCAAAACCAAATCTTGATTACACCCCATAGAACAGAACAAATAAAAATAGCCAACAAAAAACACAACAAGATGTCAAATCAAATACTATTCCAAGAAAAAAGAAGAACCCCATCAAATTTCAAGAAAAGAGGAAAGAGGGCTTACATTAAAGATGAGATTTTTGTTTTCAGCTTCCCAAGCTAAGCCACCCCTAAAGTGAATAGACCAAACTAAGACCATAATAGCAGCAATTAAGGCAAGAAAATGTGCCCCAAATGAAAAAGGCAGTGCCTTTAGCCCAGTTGCCATCTTCTCTTTTGATGATAACAAGTGCAAATGCAAATACAGAGCAATGGATAAAATGTGTGGAGTGTTATCGTAATTTTATCAAACTGAATTTGGGCTATTTTAGATGGAGACCGAGGGAGAGAAAAGTCTTTTCAAATACTACTCATGTTGTATGTGTGTGGTTTTAAAGACCAGAAAAAAAACATTAATCTAGAAAAGTTTTTAATTATTTTATTGTTAATTTATGTTTTAAGATAAAAACATTTTTTATTGAATATCTATTTTATTTATATATTTAGCTTCTTGATGTGTTTCTGTTTTGTTCCTATAATATTAAAGTACTATTAAGAATAAAACAGAAAAAATAATATTTTTATTTACTCAGGAGTTTTTGAAGATTATTTATTTTCTCATGAAAAATATTTGATTGTTTTAAGCTTGTATTCTACTTAATTGTTATTATACTTCAAGAGATTAAAAAAATTCAGGGAAAGATGTAAAAAGAGATTTTTGAGGGGTAATTTTATCTTTTATCATGCTAATAACACATATATTAAAATTATCACATTGATAATATTTAAAAATTCATGATATTAGCAACACAGACCTTAACACACAATAAAATATATAATTAATATCTGCTTAATTATACATATATATATTTTTTAAAATATCAAATAAAATACTAGCAATACACGAGGACCCGGTAAATGATGACAAAACTATCTCCATTATATGTGGATCATTTACACGTGGCAAATTTAGATTCGTTCAGACCGTAGCCATGGTTTCGTGTTGTTTCCAGATTCGTGGTGTGATTTTTTTAAAAATTTAATCTTCTTTTTTTAATAAAGAGAATTTTAAATAATTAAGAAATTGTTATAAATTTACACTTTTTTTAAAGTTACTTATCATGAATAAATTCGTAAAAATACTTCTCAGTTTTTAGGAATGAAGAATTTTACATAATTAAGAAATTATTATTATAAAGTTATAATTTTTTTAAAAAGATACTCCCTCCGTTTAAAAAAGAATGTCCCTATTTCCTTTTTAGTTTGTTTCAGAAAGAATGACCCCTTTTCTTTTTTGGCAACATTTTAACTTTAATTTTTCACGTGTCATGTTTAAGACCACAAGATTAAAGGGCATTTTGGTACATTTGACATAACTTTAATTTAGAACCACAAGATTAAAAAGTCTCTTTCTTTTCTTAAACTCCGTTCCAAGTCAAACTAGGCCATCCTTTTTGAAACGGAGGGAGTACTTATCACGAAAAAATTCGTTAAAGATGGTTTTTAGTTTGTAGGAATGAATAATTCTTTTTAGACGTGTGCCAAAACTAAAAATAATACTTTCTCTATTTCATATTAATTGAATTTGTTAATCAATATTTATATATTAAGAAAGAAAAGTATTTGAGGACATAATTTAAGTCATAATTTTCATTATTACACTTTATGAAATCATATATATAACTTTATAAGTAGTGTAATTTATCTCTTAGAGATATAAAACTTTAATAAATAAAGAGCAAAATGAAAAGAAAATGAAACATCTTGAACTTTAAATAATTTAAATATTTTGAATAATAATAAAATTTTAAAATAATAAGTTAATATAAAATAAAGGGAGTATTTATTTTGAAATGGAAGAAATAATTCTAAATGGCAATATAATAAATTTGGTTTTCGATCCACATTCCAAAAGTAGGTGCAATATATGTAGAAGAAAGGAACACGTTGGTTGGTAGGTGGGATGCCTTGGGCGTTTTTTTTTTATTGAAATTCTGATATCACAGTGTTTATTTTTGGTGATGTTTTTAATAAAATTTTCTCCACTAAAGCTCGATCTTATTATATTCAGTTGAGGATGGTATCAATGCACCACAACTCATGTTAATGTTACTTATATTCAATGAAGTATTTATTTTCAAACTATATGTTTTGACAATATTTTGACTAAATCCCCTATACTTTTTAGTTGAATGAATTTTTTACCTAAACAATAACGTTCCAGCCATATTTACAAAACTGATCTAGGAAACATATAATTTGAAAAAAGTTGTAAATAATAAAATATGAATGTCATGTAGTAAATTCAAACTTCATGACTTTGGAGATTTTTCATGACTTTAAGGATTAGAAATATACTCTTACTTTCTATATATACTCATATTATAAATAGACACAAATACATTGAAAGATTGGAAAGAAAATATTATTGCTCCTTCTCTAAATTTCTTTGTTATTTAATTCTAATATTTTATTTTATAACAAAAAAGTATAATCTAAAAACTTATGGATTTTAAAAAGAAAAAGTGTATTTTTTTAGATACCAACTTTAAGATTTTTTTTTAATTATTGTATCCCTCTTACTCTGTTCAAGCTTCCTTTTCAGCTCTTTCATGAAAATATTATAATTTAGAATACGTATAAGCTTATCGAAGCAAATTAAACTTTTTCCCCATAGCATTAATTGAAAGAGAAAATAATGATTTATTCATCTGCATTCGAAAAGAGTTCAGCAAAATTTTTATTTTAAAATGTTTGAAGTCCGAACATGAGTTTTGAATCTTAATTATGAATTATAATTCAAATATTTTTAATTTATTTCATATTCCAAATATTCAAATAAATATCTTCCATAATAGAATTATCTTTATCAAGATAACCACCTCTATTAGGAGTGATTAGCTAGCATTGTAAATAATAACAAATAATCAACTTCAAGAGGTCAATTACAATAACCTAAAAAATAGGTGTTTGTATTTTTAAATTTTATGAAATTATGGATAAAAGAATAAAATTAGAAAAAATAATTATGTGAGACTCTAATCTGCGATAGGAACAATAGGGTAGCTGAAGTACGAAATTGGAGGATCTAGTAGTTGAAAGTAGAATGATGCCATCATTATGATGGTCCATTGACCAATCTTCTTCCATCAATCACGATCCCTTCATTTTGTTTTTATCAACTACCACGTCCTTCATATGGGCCATATTAATAAATAATAATTAATAATAATAAATAGAGAATTTGATATATCAAACGATATGGTATATATCTATCGGTCGATTCGGTTCGGTTTTAAAATTTATCGGGTTGATTGATTGGTTATCGATTTATAGAGATGCTAAATCATTATAAAACCATTAAAATATTGGCTTATCTGTTATTGGTTTATCGGTTTTTGATTGTTATCGGTTCGGTTATCGGTTTAACCGTTAAGATTTGACACAAAGGAAAAAACATTGAAAATCACTTAGAAACAAGGTGATAAACCAAACAAACCATGCACTTGCGTTCACAAGTTACATTTTGTTCAAAAGCAAACACATTACATTGTAGAATAACAAGTGTTTGGAGATAACAAAAAATAAAAGTAGGGTCAAGGACTTCATATACAAAATGGTATAAAGATAATTGTTTAATTTACTATCGGGTTATCGGTTAACCCGTTAAGAAAAAACTTCAAACCGTTAAGAACCGATAACCCCATAACAAAAAAAATCAAAACCGTTATCAAAACCACTAAACCAATACTATAAACCAAATTTTTTTTTATCGGTTTGGCTTATTGGTTTCGATTCGATTTTGAACGGCCCTAGTATACTGGATGAAATTATTCTTTTTAATCAGAGATTTCAAATTATAAGTCATGATTATGAAAAAATACTTGATAGTGATTGTTTTCCCTCAAAAAAGGCCTTATACGGTGCAAATATGATATAATCAAATTTTAATATAAGTACCAATCGTAATAAAGAAAATAAATTTCATGCCATATGATGAGTTTAGAATATTAAATGATGGCAAAAAACAGTTCAAGTATAGAAAATCAACATCAAATAACTCATATTAAGGGGCAAGTACAAGTATCCTCTTGGTGAAACAATTGATAACTTGTGGTAGATTGTACAAAATCGAACAAAAAATTGAATTAAA
Organism: Solanum sitiens; assembly: GCA_016801875.1. Classification (NCBI taxonomy): domain Eukaryota; kingdom Viridiplantae; phylum Streptophyta; class Magnoliopsida; order Solanales; family Solanaceae; genus Solanum; species Solanum sitiens. Next base: position 2,179,072 of record JABWTJ010000060.1, read on the forward strand.
TCGCAAATTGATTTAAATCGGAAAAAAATTTGACTAATAATTTGGTTTGACTTGGTTTGGTATTGAAAAAATCCAACTATATTTGGATTGATTTGGTTTTATTAACAAAAATAATTCGAGGCCAAACCAACACGACATTATATATGTAATTTTAAAATTTTATTTTATATATAGAAATATTTACTTTGATATCATTTTAAAATATTTCTTATACTATTTCATAGTCTTATCTTTTAATATATTCTTTCAAGTTTAAAACTTAGAATTCAAAATGGTTCAATAAAGATTATAGTTCATAGATATTGATAATTACAATAAAACTTAAATCAAAATAAAATTGTATGCGAAAAGAAAATCAATTCAACACTAAGAATGACAATAATATTGAATATTTGTTCTTTAGTTTTACATTGCTTTAGACAATTCAAATACATTATCTAATTTTAATTTTTCTTAAATATTTAGTAATGTAACTAATACTTATTAAACTTATTTTAGCATGATTTAGTACTTTTAAATTATGATTATTTTCATTATGACTTTACAATTTTTTTTATATGATGATTTCATTATTATTTTTATTGAATATTTTTGTGTTATCGATACTCATCTCATATTTTATGTTTTTTTTTAAGAAATACCTTAGATAATTGTATTTTAGTTGGACTAAAGAAATATTTGAAGCACAAGTTAATTATATGTTTGTATGCACAACTTTACCAAAAAAATCCGAAGTTTATTAGTTTGGTTTGATTTATAAATTTAAAAATTCGACACAATGGTTTGGTTTGGTATTTGAAAAATTCGAACCAACCCGAGGTTGAAAACCCAAAAAAATCTGAATTTTATTAGTTTAGTTTGGTTTATAAATTTAAAAACTTTTCATGAATGATTTGATTTTATATTTGAAAATTTTGAACCAACCCGATCATGTACACCCCTGACTTGTGATGACCACGAGCACACAAAAAAGTTATCATTTTTTTTTTTTTTTTTAAAAAATTAAATTCATTTTAGAAAGTGTATTTTTGTTTTGGTGTCTTTCATTTTAACTTTCTACACGACATGTTTTAAATTATAAGTTTAAATGTAATTTGGCATACGTTTCATATATTTAGTTTAAGTATACAAAATTCAAAAAAATAAATTATTAAATTTCATGTCAAATCAAAATCAATTAAATAAATTGAAATTGATAGAGTAATTGTAGATAAAAGCAGAAGAAAAATATAATTTGAGAACCCTTCTTCTAGCCCAAGATCTTTAACTAAGATCAGAAGATTCAATTAAGGAAGAAGAAGCTAGAAAGGAGAACTGGTTTATGGAAAAACTCTTTTATTTGGTTGTTCTTAGGCTGCTTGGGTTTATTACAAATGCTAATGTCAACCATATTTATACTTATATAGGGAAGCTTTTAGAAATTATTCTAGATACACATCTACAAGAAATATCTGGTATACTTTATCTTCTAGATATCTAGATATTTCTTTAATATAATTATCCTAGATATTATCGTAGACTATTCTAGATTTTTTCTTAAGTACAAATATTAAAGATATTACTCAATAAAATTCAAGAAAGTTCTACTAAATATCTAAGATATTTTTTGTACCTCCAAAAAATTTAATTTAAATTTTTCACACTCCCCTTTAAAGTAATTTTTTGAAAACTACCCCACACTTGTCGTGGACGAACTCAAAGGAAGTTTTGCGCCATGTCTTGGTGAGGATCTTAGCAATTTCTTTCGAACTCCTCTTCTTACTTCAAATGATAAAGATTTTTCACCATTTGTTGATCCATGTAGATTATCTCCTTGTTGAGTTCTCAAACTCCCCCTTTCTCTTAACTTCTCAACAATTATATTATCTAGAGAAACATTATCAATTTTCTGTAAAGTCTCAACACTAACATTAGAGTCATTGTCATATTCTCTTATCATCCCCTCAATAGACTTTTTGACAACTTTAGGCCTTTCTAAGATCATATAGTTTGCCTCCAAGACTCCAATATCAGCTTTTTTATCTATTTGGTCATCATTTTCTCTATTTGTTTCCAATGTTCGATTTAAGCCAGTTAGTGACCTCGATATGACAGATGATTGACAAAAGACTTCAACTGTCAATACATGTCCCTCAATGCTTTCTCTATGAAGGTCTTTATCGACACATACTCTTAAACATTGCTTGTTCAGGAGCTACCATATCACCGGTATGAACATCTTTAAGAGCTTCTTACGTCATTGTCTTACTTCTCCACGTAATCGACTGCATTATATTATAAATCCTCAATTCAATATCTTTCAAATTTGAGAGAGATCATAGCATCTATTGCTCAAGCTTCAGCACTAAACACTTTCCCAGTCTTCTTCTTCTTTAGCAACTTTTTGAGCTATATCGTTCTCTTTGGCTCGGCAATATCTTTGTATGTGTCCTACTTTGCCATCTTAGAGACTTCTTGCCATGATAGTTAGAAGGCTCTTCCTTATCTCTAGGTGAGTGTGAACCACCTGAGGATCGAGAGTGTGGCATATCTCTTGTTTTCCCTTTAAAGTTCCTCTTGTTGGCTACAAGAGCATTTTCTTCCTTTGACAAATACACTAGCCAACTACTTGGCTAGTAGTTCTTGTGACGACAATAACTATTCAAACTCCTCCAAGGACGGTTGTTAAGCTCATACTTAAATTGACGTCACAAATGAAATATATTTAGGCTTCAACCGAAGAATGATTATTCTTCTCATTCGTGCTTCAAAAATAGCCTCTTCCAAATTTAACAAAGATGTCCCAAAAAAAAGTTCTTAATCTTCAAAAAAATACTCAGAGATAGAATGATTATCTTGAGTGGTGTTAGCTAATTCATTCTCCAATATTTGTAGCTGAACTTCATTCTTCTTGTTCAACAAACGATGAAGGTCCTCCATATTTCATGAGCTTATTTGCACCTTATGATATGATCAAATAAATTGGATGATATTGGCCTCTTTAGGACAAACTCCGTCTTAGCATTAATCTGCTTCCACTTTTTGTATGTGTTACTATTCTCTGGTCCGTCAGCCAGAGGATTTGTGTTACTCCCACTAACAACATCCCACAAACTCTCACCCACGAGGTATAACTCCATACATGTCCTCTATACCTTGTAATTGGATTGGTTCATAGCACGACTGTTGAAATCCTATAGAAAAACCAGTTGAATTTTTTACTAACTCGATCTTGAATTAAAAATCAGAAGCCAGTGTGTGGTTATGGCTCTGATACTATGTAGAGAATAGTAGAAGGGTTCCCAAATTGTACTTTTCTTTTGTTATTCTCTACAGTAATATGTATTTGGTAGTCTTTTAAAACTAATTTCAACTCCTAACCCACGTGAAAAGCGCATATGATATTGTAATTTGATATGAAACAACACATTTTTTTTTATCCTTTTGTTTGTTTTAATGTCTATTCGCTCAAAATAGTGCTCATGATATTATGATATTGTTAAGAATAGAGAATCAAAAAACTTTTTTATTTTCTTAAATGTCGTGTCAAATTAAGACCAATTAAATAAATTGAAATAGATAGAGTAATATGCATTTGATAGTCTTTGAAAACTAATTCCAAACTTCTAACTCACATTAAAAGCACATATGAAATTATAATTTGATATGAAACCACACAATATTTTTGGACATCTTGTTTGTTTTAATGTCTTACTCAAAATAGAGCTCATGACAATTCAAAGTGTTTTAACTTTGAAACTCCGAGCTTTAATAGTTCATGTAGTTTTAAGTTTTGCACATTAGTTCAAAACTTTTAAAAAAGCAAATACAACTTCTTTCAAGCACAAACAAACAATAGTTTCGATCCAATTTCAATTAATGTACTGGAAATTCATATTAAGCATTATGTTCTTCCACAAATTTCAATGAACAAAGCATTTTCTATCGCTAAATGTATATGAAATATATAGAAAAATATCTTGTTATATAAAATACATGTATAAGAAAAAAATTATCAATGCTATATGGATAGTAATTGTATCATTATTGTATGAAATGTATAGGAAAATTATTTTTGTTATATAAAAAAAACATGTATAGAGAAAATAAAACAACATTATATGGATAGGAATCGTATCATAATTGTATGAAATGTATGTATAAAATATGTGTTGCTATTGTGTATATTCTTCAACTTTATCACTAATGAGTTCTTACACAAACTAGTGATAAAGATTCGTGTCTTGCACGGACTTAATATTTATAATTAATTTTTTAAGTAATTTCAATTAAATAACTTTACATTTTAAAATAAGTTATATATTTATTTGGTAATAAATCATTTATCTTTAATAACCTACATAGATATATTTGTATAATGGCAAATCATCTTATAAAGAATAAAATAAATACCTTTTAAATATCGTAAACATTGTATATTTTAAATAAGGTTGATTAAAATAATTAAAATAAATATAGGGATATATATATTTATTTGACAACAAATCATCTCTGATTCTTTTGTGAAATATAAAGAAGAAATTATTTTTAAAAAGTAACTGTCAATTCCTAAAATACCCTTACAGGAAGTTGCCCTACTAATACAATAAAGTAATTCATAATTCCTAATACCCTTACAAGTGAAAGCTAATCTACTTACTCCCTCTGTCTCATAAAGAATGACCTATTTTGACTTGCTACGGAGTTTAAAAAAATAAAAAAAACTTTTGATGATGTGGTCCTAAATTAAAGTTATGTCAAATGTACAAAATTTCCATTTAATCTTGTGGTCTTAAACATGCCACGTGAAAAGTTATTACCAAAAAAAATATTATTCTTTTTGAAACATACTAAAAAGAAAAAGAGATTATTCTTTTTTAAACGGATGAAATAATATATATCTTTTGTTTTTCAACTTTTTACCTGCTAACTTCACAATATGCTTTGATTTGTTCTTTTAACATCATCACTATCGAGCTCTTACACAATGGTAACACACTGATCTTACAATGAAGAAAATAAATCTACTTTTGATATAAAATCAAGATGAAATATTTGGCTAAGCCGATTTGATAGTCTATAAATTGAAAATATAAGAGTTTGGCTAACACATCATTCAGATCTAATTAATTAACACGAAATATTAATTAATCCTTAGCTGGAATTGACTTAAAATAACAAACGTTTTAAATGTTAGACACTAGATAGTCAAAATTCGCGTTAGGTAATTTGGTAAAAATATTGTAATGTTATTAGGTATATATAGTAAATATGTTTGCTTAGTCATATAGTGGAAATGGACCCATTGAGGAGAGTAGGGATGTACAAAACCGAACCGAAAATTGAATCAAATTATAAATCGAGTCAAATCGTAAAACTATTCAACTAGTGGTTTGATTTGATTTGATTTGGTGTTGGAAAAAAAACGCGACTATATTTGGGTTGGTTTGGTTCAACTAAAAAAAATCAACCCGACATTATATATATAGTTATAAAATTTTATTTTATACGATAAAAATACTTACTTTGATATAATTTTTAAATATCTCTTATACTTTTTCATAGTTTTTATAATATATTTATTTCATGTTTGGAAGTTAGAATTCTTAATGGTCTAATAAAGATTATAGTCAATACATGTCGGTAATTATAATAAAATTTAAATAAAAATTAAATTAATACTAACGCAAAAAAAATAATCAATTCAACACTAAGAATGACAATAATAGTGAATATTTATTTTTTAATTTTACATAGATATAGACAATTAAAATACATGATCTAATTTTACTTTCTTTTACTATTTAGTCATCTAACTAAAACTTACTAAACTTATTTTAGCATGATTTAATACTTTAAATTATGATCAATTTTATTATGACGTATTAATTTGCAATACTTGTTTTACGCGATTTTATTATTATTTTTTTGTTGGATATTTTAGTGTTATTAAACATATCATATTTTTTGTTATTTTCTTGAGAAATAACTTAGATAGTTACATTTTGGTCGAACTAAAAAAATATTCGAAGTACAAGTAAATTATATGTTTGTATGAATATTTTATTGAAAAAACACAAAAATCCAAAAAATCCGAAGAAACCCAAAAATGGGAAGTTGAAAAACCCGACTTTTATTGATTTGGTTTAGTTCAAAAATTAAAAATTCCAATACAAATAATTTGGTTTGATATTTAAAAATTCCGAATCAACCTGATTATGTACACCCCTAGAGGAGAGTATGCATATACGAATTGGGCTTTGCATAACTTGGACTATTTCCACTTACACCTATTAAAAGTTAAAATGAACACTGGCCCAATTCTCCACACTTGATGGCCCAAGTGTATATTAAGGATGAGTTTGTCTTTGGAAATATATATATATATATATATTTTTAAATAGATTTCTGAAATCACCTTAAACACCTAAAAATGGAATTACTTAATTTTTACCCACTAACCATGATAATAATTTTATGGGAAACTTTAGCATATAGGTATTTAAAAATAGCTTAATTACACTTTAATAACTATAGTATGCTAATTACGATTCGTAGCTACATGTTATAGCGATAGAGTGACGAGCGAGATTGGGAGAGAAAGGAGAGAGGAAAATTATATATGTATATCAGTTAGATAATTGTATATATGTAAATGGTATATATATGTATTTGTATTATTCGCGGGTACGTTTGTATAACTCATGTGTTTTTGTATAATTAAGTAATACAAAGCCTGTAATCATACAAATATGATAAAGAATTGTTAATTGTGAATTATATAAATTTGAAGTTAGTCCACGTAATTAATGATTAATGTTAGCCGTGAATGATAATTATAGCAAACTATAACTATAATGACTAATTACGTATTATAAATTTGTTTAACTGCGTAATTCTCCCTAATATTTTTTATATCCTTTCTCAAAATTATATAATATATAATTGTATTCACCTAACTGATAATCTTTTAGGGAACATTTTAAAAATATATAGCCTCACATAATACATTGCATTTGAGTAGTCATATTTTCAATTTACATTTGTATAGTCGAACTTTTTTTCGCAACAATGATTATACATATTTATATAATATTATACAATACTTATTTGCTTATACAAGCAATGTATCTCTATTTTGTATGATACTATATAAAAGTATATTAATTTTGCATAAATGTGTATGATAAATTATAAGAGCGTATGTATGTCACTAGGTACAATGACGAAGTCTTTTTATAGTAGTGATTTTTAGGCTTTTTTTTTTTTCTTCTTCAAAATCAGTCCAAAACTCCATTAAAAAAATTGAAATTTTGTAAACAAATCTCATTAGACTATTTCCAACAAGTCTAAATAATACCCACTCTCAATGTCTAACAAAACATTAAATTCTAAAATTCAAACTCAATTCCTTAAGCTACAATGATGGATTACACATGGTTTTTAGCATTTAAATCCTACAAAAAAAAAAAATGAAAAAAATTACCACGATTTGAACTCCAACTCCAACTATAAATTTAGGTTTGTCAACTAAAAATTAACAGGACTCATAACTTTTAGATTCAACTTTAAATATATGAACTAAAAAATTTCAACTAATAAAAAAAACAAGGATGAATACGTTGCTTAATTAATGTACTCTTATTGAGTTAGTTTACTGCTTTATGGGTTTTAGAATTGGAGTTATATTGCTTGCTTGCTTGGAATTCTAACGAGTATAATGGTAGATATACTTTTTTTTTATTTTAAATTTTATGATTTATGGTTACACAAACAATTTGGTTAGAACATTGGTAGGTATGTAATTATTAGTTTGCAAATCTACATATAAATATAATTAGTTTTAAGGGAATACTGGTAGGTATATTATTAGTTTGGTAGAATACTGACAGTTATCACAACCTATAGTTAATAGAGAAAATCTTTAAAATGATTGAATGGAATAACAGAAAATTTTAGATGAAATACTTTATAAAATTGGGGGACTTATTTGTTAAAAAAAGAACATAAATTCTACATTAGTGCTTAATGAAATAGACGAACACTTTATTTTTAAGGAAGATATTACAACAACACCAATTTGTCTAAATTTGATATATGACCTATTCTAGTAGATGGTATAAATGTGTTTTCCCTAGTTTTTTTGTTGAGGTAGAAATAATATTAGATAAGCATTTTTAGTAATATATTTGAAGTATAAGAATATTTTACAAATTTAAGAGTGTTTTTGTTTCTCTTCGCGTATAGGATAGATAATATCTGAATTTATCTAGCAATATTATTAAATTTAATTTATCGATAAAATTATTCAATTTAAGATTATTTTTCCTACAAAAATTACTCTTAAGACCGTTCAATATAAAGTTTTAAGCCGTCACAAATCAAATTAGCAGGCCTAGAGATCTCTAGTTTGAATAATCAAAATTAAAATTTCAAACCTTTAAATTTGAGGTTAGTTATGCTTGGAGTCTACTTTCTCTCAAAGGTCAAAAATTTTAACTGCATTCATATGAAAGTTCAAACTTTAGACCTAATGTTTGAAATTTGATTTTGAGACGATAAAGTATTTAGAACTTTGTAAAATTTAGGCTATTCTTAAAATAGCAGGTATCCTAAAAAGGGGATATTTGTCCACTTTACCCGTTTTTTGAGTAAGTAATTTGCAAACTCAGTTTTTTAATTTATATAAGAGGTGTCAAATGAGTTAATTAGGTTGAATTTGAATGGTTGAAATGGACAAAAATCAGGTTATAAGTATCAAATGAAAAACATAGTAGTTTTTATCCCATGTACTTTTATTCTTCCAGAAAACTAAAAGATATCTGTTTTTTCTATTTGGAAGCAATGATTCTCCTTTTACCATTATAATTACAGAATATATGATAACATTTATTATAACAGAATTTATGAAGAACGTAGACAACATATTAACGTAGTAAATATCACATAATTTTGATTTTTGTCTTGCTTAGCTCAAATTTTACAATTTATTATAATAATAATAAAAGAAATTAGAAACAGAAAATGAAAAAATGAAAAAGAGATTATAATCAAGAAAATTCCTTCGAAAAGAAAGTTGGAGGATAAGATAGGATATTTTAATATGGAAAAAACAGAACCCCCAGAGGCCCAGTGTGATCGGTTTCCTGGGTGAGTTCAATTAATAAACGAAAATTTAGCTAACTAGTCAAAAAAATTAACTTATTTAATGATAATATCCATACTTTAATAATATTAGTAAACATGTCAAAAATGTCATTATTTTAAAAATAAATAATTATTCTGATATTATTAATATTTTCTCTCTCATTATTTACACCTTTTTTTTCTCTCATAAATTACACATTTTCCTATTTTTATGTAATTGGATAGATATTAATGATATTTTAAATTTTATCTCTCTTTTATTAACCTTATCAATTTCTCTCTCTTTTATTAACCTTATCAATTTTTCTCTCATCTCTCTTTTATTAACCTTATCAATTTCTCTCTCTATATTTATTCATAATCAACTCCCCAGATTTATTCTCTCTTTTCTTACGCTTCTTTTTATTTTCTCTCTCTAACATTCTTTCAAAATCAATTCCACAGATTCTCAAATTTTCCTATTTTCTATCATTCTCAATTAATTTCATTTCAAGGTTTGATTTGAAGATTCACATTGATTTGGGTATTATGTTCTTCATATTCCTTATTGATTTACTTACTGATTTTAGTATTTTTTTTGTTTTGTTTTGTTGTTGTTCTTAAAATATTTTTTAGGGTTTCATAATAAAAAATTATCTCTTCAATGGACTCTTTCAAGAGAGTTACTAGAGGTATTGGACAAAATAATCTAAGTTCTTCCGAGTTTTCATCGTTAATTTTTTTTTCACTCAAGAAATAAACAACAATGTAGGTTCCGCTTCTAAATCTAAGGAGGATATACGATGGGAAAAAATGCCTGAATTCGTAGTTGTGCAAAATTCCACACAAATTCGTAACCATGAAGTTGAAGAAGATCAATTTTTTGGAGAAGAGGTTTTTTTTTTTTTTTTTGCATGTGCTGTGTATTGCATGATTAGTTTAATTTGTTTAGTAATTTTTAAGATTCAAAAAAATAAATGTTACAATGCGTTTGGAAGTGTATATGGAATTTTTAGTCTGTTATAGTTACTATGTATTTTTGTATTGGAAAATTTTTTAAAATGTCATATATTTATTATATTTTGTGTTCTGTTTTTTTTGTGTGTGTTAGTTGTCAATGTAATACATTTAATGAGCTTGATTGTGTATTTACTATTATCGAATACATTTGTAAGTGTATATGAAATTTTCATCCTGTTATAGTTATTATTTATTTTTGTATTTTCATAGTTTTAATGTTTTTTGTATTCACTGTTATAGTTAGCATGTATTTTTGTATTTAATATGTTTATTGTATTTTCTGTTATGTTTTTTTTTGTGTGTGTAAGTTATGTCAATGTAACACATTTTATAAGTTTGATTGTGTATTTACTATTACCGAATAGATTGGTAAGTGTATATGAAATTTTCATTCTGTTATAGTTATTATTTATTTTTGTATTTTATAGTTTTAATTTTGTTTGTATTCATAGATTTGGAAGTGTATATTGAATTTTGTTGATGTTTTAGTCAATATGTATTTTTGTATTTCATAGTTTTATTGTATTTTTGTATCCATAGATTTGGAATTGTATATTGTGTTCTGTATTCTATCAGTATATATCCATAAATTCATTTTGTATTATGTTTTTTTTTTGTGATAGTTATGTCAATGTACCACAGTTAGTATTTATTTTTGTATTTCATAGTTTTAATGTTTTTTGTATTCATAAATTTGGAAGTATATATTGAATTTTGATGCTGTTTTAGTCAGTATGTATTCTTATATTTCATAGGTATATTGTATTTTTGTATCTATAGACTTGAAATTGTATATTAAACAATTGATGCATCAAATACGTATTCTGTTGGATATATAATTTTTTATACAAAAGTTAAAAAAACTATTTCAAATCAGAATACTCTTTATTTTAACAATATATCAGTACATCTGGATTAAAAAAAAAACAATGTCAACAAACACAGAAAAAAAAAATAATTGCATTGATTAAAATATATAATAATTCAAAACGCAAATACATATGAATAATTATTATACAAACAAAATCGCATCAATCACAGTCAAAACACAAAACATATAAGGATTAATTAACTAAAACATTCCTGATTTTTGACTTTTCGTTTGTGTTTATTTTCTAAAAATCGTTTACCCAGTTTATTCTTCAAAACATAAACCTCGTAATAATTTTTTTTTTGATGAACATCATGAATAATGAACAGATATATCGTTCAGATTTTGAATAAATTGTAACTGATGTTGAGAGTTTTAAGCATCTGTTACTTTTTATAATTTTTCTCTCCCCTAAATAGCTCCAATTTGTTATATAAATTATGTATTCTTTTTAATTAAATAAAATAATTAAAATATAATTAAAATACATAATAAGGTAAAATTTTGACATTATCACTAAATATTGAAAGTGTTGACACTATACCCTATTAAATACTAAAATAATGACATTTTAAAAAATTTCCCATTAATAAATGCAACAACTCACATGAATAGCTGTGTCCTTTGTTGGCACTGCTGAGGCACGTGCTCAACATTAATATCATTATTCCGCAATTAAAGCCTGTCATTTACTCCCTACATCTCCTAGTTTATAACGGACCTGTATCTTACTAAAAATATTTTTGCTTTAAATTTATAATTTATAAATTAAATAAATTATTTTAAAATATAAATATAGTAAAATTTTAAAAAGTTTTTTCATTATTAATCTTGATATGATGAATATGACACATAAATATTAAATTAAGCAGTAAATTAGAGCTATAAAATATAAAAATAGACAAGTAATACAAAACAGAAGAACTAACCAGTATTCTACTTACAACGTATACATCTACCAACGTCCACACAAATTAAGCAACAAAATAATTGTCAACATTAATAAACGTGTAAGATGGATAATCGCCAACAGAAAATAAAGACAATAAATTACACGTTACAATAGAAAGAGTACCTCTATTTTTGCTGCTGCTATGAAAGTGATCTACGTAATTGCGCTGGATCATCGTCCATCAGAGACTCAAAAAACATTTTGATTTAGAATTCTTATTCTTCCTAGGTCATTGTGCCACACGAGACAATTAAATTGCCAGAAAATGAAAATTCAATCAATCAAAAAAAACAATCAACAATCCAAATTAGTAAAAATTAACATATGAAGATTCTTTACATATTCGAGGATGTATATCATATTTTAAAACTTGTCTTCACCATTGTGAAAAAAGAGGGGATAATTCTCTTCTTTTTTTAGGGTTATGGTGGAGGTAGGGATGCCATGTTACATCACGTGAAAATCCGAATTTACAGATCACAATAGCAAGGATGAAAGAACCAACAATAAGAATACCGTTGTTATATGCAATTAATTAACACAAAGAATGGTATAGACTAAGAAGTCAACAGGATTATAGTCCAAACAATGTCCTTGTTGGGTCTTGGGGACACATCTGGAAAAACCCAAACCAGCTGAGTGATAGCATTATATTTTACCTACCTACACTTTTTTTTCTGGTCATCTGTAACTTTAAAAAAAAAAAAAATTTGTAAATATCAGAAAGAAACCCAATAACTATAAACTATATAAGCCCTTTTCAGCTTAACACGAAAAGCTTAAACTAGAATGAAAACACTGGCATCTCGACAAAAAGCAAAATGTCTACTAAAAAGTGAACTCAATATTGAGTAAAGATCTTAAATTCTATGGGTATTAATGAAGGTCCCTTTACAACTAAAAGTATACATCATTTGGGTACAAATTTAGGTCACTTCATAACATTGAAAATATAGACGAAAAGTAGTTTGACCTTCATGGAAAAATATATATTTTACTCAAATGACAGTCTGGATTGGGATCAGTCAGTCCCACATAAAGAAAAAGGAAGACAAGCTTGTGCAATAGAGGTATTGCTGCGTGTCATAACAAAGCACTTACTCAAGATCTCTTTACTTCAACTAAAATAAAGGTATTGATTATTTTATGCACTCAAAAAAGTAGGAGACATTTAGCTGTTGTTATCTGATACTCACATTGCATATTGTATTATATTTCATTTCCTTTCTTCTTTCAACTTGTACACCAAGCAAAGCATCTGCATCCTTCAACTAGAGCCTAGAGGGCAGGAATATCTTAACTTACAAACCAGAAACACGAAATATAGAGTAAAGTGAAGCAGTCAGCTTTCTCGGATCCCAAAGAAAGAGGCCAAACAAATTTCTTTTCTGATTTAACAATCATGTTCAAGTCTTCAAAATGGAAAAAGGAGAAGATCAAAGCTGTATTTCAAATGCAGTTTCAGGTGACACAGGTATGTTAACAGGATGGTTAAAAATTGCTTTGTTCAGTTTCTTCTCAAATGCTGTTAACTGCATATATATTATTGAGAATTTGATCTCACTGAGCTTACGAATCTCTCAATCATGATGATTTCAGGTGCCTAAGCTAAAAGCGAAAAAACTGATGATTTCACTAGTTCCGGCAGACGCTGGAAAGCCGACAGTGAGACTAGGAAAAGCAACAATTATCGAAGGAAGCTGTTCATGGGAAAATCCTATTTACGAGACAGTGAAATTAATCAGGGATCCAAAAACAGGAAAATTAAAACAAAACATTTACTACTTTGCTGTGGCATCTGTAAGTAACAGAAATGCAATCTCCATGTATGCTCTGACCACCTTACGGTTGGAACATTTGCTCACTACTCATCGACATGATGTCATCTCAGGGATCATCAAAATCAGGTTTTCTGGGAGAAGTTGGTCTTGATTTTGCAGATTTGGTAGAGGCAACTGAAAGCTTAGTAGTATCCCTACCCCTAATGCCACTGGAGACTGGCGCGATTTTGCATGTATGTCCTCTCTCTCCTCTCCACAACACACACACACACACATACATACAAACTCTTCCATGGTAGAGGACTTCTGACATGACTGCTGATCAAGGTTTACAACTTCCTTACTCGACACCTCAAATGGGAAAGGAAACAGAAAATAGATAGTATTAGAATAGGAACTTTGTCATAATGTCTGCTAACTGTGAAGTCCCAAATTGGTTGAGGGAAATGGGTTATGGTCTTTTAGTCTTAGGCAACCTTCCCTCATGAGCTATCTTTTTGGGTCGAATTAGGTTCAATATCTATTTCTTAACATAGTAGCAAAGCCAAACCCAGCAATCCCTATTATTGTGTTTCTCAATGTTAGGCCCCCGTAATCCATGCTCCAGTTGAATTTAGAGCATGTGGGGGAGGTTATCCAACATTGGTTGAGGGAATGGGTTGTGGTCTACTTATGTCTTAGGGAATCCTCACCCTCATTAGCTAGCTTTGGAGGTTAAATTGAACTTGAAGTCCATTTCTTATTACTAACAAAGTAAACAAAAGTCTTTATGTTTAACTGTGTTAGTCTAAAATATATATATGAAACAGGTCGCAGTACAGAATATGCAAGGAGCTCAGGAAACCAGGTGATTTAGCATTCAATGCCACGCTATACATGCTACCAATTTGGCTTCAGTTATCTACAAGTTTGGATACTAAAGTAGAGTTTTAACAAAATAATTTCAGGCCTACTGAAGATAGTGATATTTCAAGGACAGAATCTCTAGATCAAAGCTTTGAAACAGAGCTAGGAAGCAATGGCCATTATGGAAACGGACATTGTACATCTACTGAAGTAAGGTCTCATATTTATATGCTTTTGCATTTCTTCATTTCACTGCATACAGTATTATCACATATTGAAATATCCCTCATTTTGGACCTAGTTTGTGGAACTTTAAGTTTTGAGTGTATAGAGATATGACACTTGGGCCTAACTCAATCCCAAAAGTTATCTCATGAGGGGAGGATTGCCCAAGTTCATATAAGCAAACCATCAGTCCATTCAACTGGGGACTCTAAAAACTCTTAACACCCCTTTCATGCCCAAGCCCAACTGGAGCCCAAATAGCTTCGATATCATGAAAAGCTATGGCACGTGGGCCTAACTCAATCTCAAAGCTAGCTCATGAGGGAGGATTTTCCAAGTCCATATCAGCCTATCACCGTAAAGATTCACTTCTCAAATAACAGTGACACAATTTCTGATATAGTTCTTAACTTTTGCTCTTTATAAATGATCTAGAGGCAATAGAAATCAAACTGGAACCTTTGTATAAACTGTTGTGAAATATTCCTTACACCCCCCAACATGTGTAACTGGTCCGAGGTTCACTTGTGGAGTGAACATTGGTTACAAGAAAGAGGACTGGTTTAAGTTTCTAATACATGTAAAAGAATCTGAATGAAGTCTTATGTGACGGTTTTGCCCAAAACATTATAAACACTTTTGGAACTTCTATAAAATAAAAAATAAAAATAAAAATGGGAATGTTGTAAATCTCTAACAACAATACTATCATTATTGATACACTCTAATTATATTATTTCAAGGATGGTTTTCTGTGTTGTTTTCTTTTCATCAGCTAGAAATAAGAATCATTTCAAATCCCCTATGCTTATATTTACTTTAACGTCACATATTTTCAAATAGAAAATTTCATGACTCATTTGAGAGACGCTAAAATGCAGATGACAAAGGCAATCAAATACAACAATTTGGATAGAGTCAAATGTGGCGTGTAATCCCTCGATTTCTATACATCTTGGCCAGTGGTGTCCTAGTCAGATAGAATATAGCACTTTAAACATGTTCATGCTTCAGACAAATTATTTGCATCTCATAACTGAAACTTGCAATTAAGCCTTTTTGATTATTTTCTACAGGACGGAGAGTTGAATGAAACATTTCATTATTCCATGCAAAATAGTATCCCGCGTGATCCTCAACCGAAAAACAGTCTTGTGAAACAGTTCACCTCACAGAATGCAATTAATCCCCTTGAGAGACATCTACATCAGAGATCATCCACAGATTGCTCTCTTGGCTCTGATTTAGATGGGAGTGTAACTGACACAACACACAAATCAGAGGAGGATCTTCTGAGAGACACTGCCCAAGAAACTTCAAGTAACAGTTTTGAGTCCATGAAAAATAAGATCATAATGCTCGAGCGTCAGGCAGAAATGTCAGAAATGGAACTACAGACACTCAGAAAGCAAATTGTGAAAGAAACCAAAAGGGCGCAGGAACAGTCGAGACAAATTTCTAATCTAAAAGAAGAGAGAGATGTCCTTAAAAACAAATGTGAGAAACTTAAGCTGAGATGTACAGATGAGGTAAATGCAGTAGCTTCACATAATGCAGAAGCAGATGACAAAAAATCGACAGCTCTATTGGAAGAAGTCAGGCATAAACTTCAGAAAGAGAAGAACTTAAATAGCAAATTGATGCTGAAGCTGCAAAAGACGGAAGACTCAAATTCTGAATTGATTCTTACAGTAAGAGATCTCAACAAAATGTTGGACCAGAAAGATAAGGATATTTCATATCTTTCTGAAAAAGTTAGGTCCAATAAGGATTTGCTAGAGGCCGCTGCGGAGAGAACCCATCCCAAGATTGGTCAGACTGAAGATAGAAAAGCTAAGGAGCTTAAATTTGCTGATGTATCTCAATCACTGAAGCAGACAATTGAAAAATTACAGGATGAAATAGAGGTCTACAAGAAAGACAGCAATGAAATGAAAGCACAGATGAACCAGCTTGAAAGCCATTGCCAAGAGTTGGAAAATGAAATAGAGGTCTACAAGAGAGACAACAATGAAATGAAAGCACTGATGGACCAGCTTGAAAGCCATTGTCAAGTGTTGGAAGATGAAATAGAGGTCTACAAGAGAGACAACAATAAAATGAAAGCACTAACGGACCAGCTTGAAAGCCATTGCCAAGTGTTGGAAAAGGAAAATGATGATATTAATCATAACCTAGAGCAATGTGAGCTGCAAAACCTGAAAACGCAACAAGAACACTCAGAATCTTTAGCCTCTATAAAGCACTTTAAACTCCAGGTGGAGAGACTGGAGGAAGAAATGAAAACACAAACGTCACAGTACTCAAAATCATTGGATACAATAAATGAACTTGAAACACATGTTTCAGTGCTGGAGAAAGAACTGGAAACACAGTCGCAGGAATTTGAAGAACATCTGGAAGCAGTCACCCAAGACAAAGTTAAGCAGGAGCAGAGGGCGATAAAAGCAGAGGAAGGATTGAGAAGGGCAAGGTGGAGTAATGCTAAGGCAGCTCAGAAACTTCAGGAAGAATTAAAAAGACTATCAGATGAAATGACATTGAAGATTGATGAGAAAGAAGAACTGGTCAATGATGCAGTGACGGAAGCAAATGTTCTGCATGAGGAGAACAAAGTTTTAGAGGAATTACTGCAGAAATCTGAAGAAGAACTTAAATCAACGAAAGAACATTATGAAAGAGAAGTTCTTGAATTGAAAGCTTCATCAGTGGAGATAGGAAGGCTAAATCTAGCAGGGTCAGCGCACTGCAAACAAATGGAGCATAGAGAAGAAGTCGGATATGATACGGAGCAAATGGAAAAATCAACTGCTGAAATAGAGGTAGAACGAAAAATGACCATACAAAAGGAATTGGAGAGGGAACTAGCTTCAGTGAGGAGGGAAGCAGAAACGTTTCTGGAGGAATTGATTCCCTTGAGGACTGAAGTGGATGAAAAGAAAATAATTGAAGAAACCTTACAATCAGAAGTAGAGAAGTTACACCTACAGAATGAGGAAATGAGATGCAGTACAAATCAACTGAAGTTGGAAAATGAGAACCTGATGAAGCTGGTGCTCAAATTACAGGAACAGGTACTTTGCACTAATAAAAAAGTTAGACATTTAAAACTTTATGGGATTACGCATTTCATTATAGAAGACCTGAATAGAGAAAAACTGTTTCTCTTAATGCTCTAATGTATCCCTTTCTTCAACAATGATATTCAATGCCTAGAGGTGAATTAAATTCAAAGAATCATAATGATGACTTTCACTAACAGGTTGTCCTTTCTAGGTAGTATAAGCATTCATCAGGTTGATAGAAAATTCTCTCCCATTTTTTTATTATACACAGCCTTTATAGATATTCAGAATTTTATATATTTACTACAAATACTGATAACCTACAGACGTTTTGCATGTTCCAAGAGTCCAAATTCACGGAACAGGTTCGTATATAAGTATGAAATCAATGTTCCTGTAGAGCTTCAACAAACTTAACAATTCTTAGCACCTTAATCTTTCTTCTACAACTGTAAATATTGCATGAAAGCCCATCTTCATCCAAGTCAAATTGTCAATTCATATAGAAGAAAGAGATCCCATTAAAAACCATTAAACCGTTGACCTAGATTTGAAATAACATATTCACAGACATATGGAGTTGATTCCACTGAACACCAACTTGTTGACATTTCTGTCAAGTTTTCTTCACCTAAGAATCCTGTATTCTCATTCGAGTTTTTGACCCGATTAGCAAAAGACTCACAAAAAGCCTTCAGAAAGCATCACTATATTTCTAAAGGAACTGCTGATCTTGACATACAGGAGGATGAACCACCTGCAGAAGCAACTCAGGATAGTATTGTAGCTGGAGGAAGAAAATGTATGGGGAAGAACATTCATCACCAAGGGAATGGCTTTACAGAAGGAAGAATTGTGCAGAATGGATCCAGAAAAATTGCGAATATAACAAGGTAAACCAATAGAACTTTTACTGAACCATTGCTAGCATCTATTCAAAAAAAAATGTCAACAGTGAGAAACTGCAGTTATATGGAAGGATAAAGAAGAAAAGGAACTTAATTTTATATTCCTTCTGCAGAAGAGAAGTTGATTCAGGAAGAGTGGCAGAGACGATCAATGGCCAATCCCAAAATACACATGATCCTGAAGAATTACGGGGTCAAGTAGATTTATTGACTGAGAGAAACAAACACATGGAGCATGAATTGAAGGACATGCAAGAAAGATACTCAGAAATAAGTCTTAAATTTGCAGAGGTAGAAGGTGAACGGCAACAACTTGTCATGGCTTTGCGCAATTTTAAAAATGGAAAGAAGTAGCTTTTCAACTGGTATATGATCCAGTCATTAGATTTTTGCGCAAGTCAACCTTCTGTAGAAGGTAAATGAAGCAGTGGAGAATAAGGTCTAAAAAAGTAGATTCCCTGGCAATAAGATGCTTCAAATCCTCGAACTTTCAACTTCCAGGCCATAGACAAGAAACCTGTCAGAATATCTTGTGATCATTATCTTCCATTCATTTTTGGCCAGCACAATATGACTACTTACTAGATTATTTGCGAGCAGTTTATCGAGGTTTCATTCTTCTGTAAAATTTTACACAGGATCTGAAGATCAGTTGATAATATTCACAAATTTTCACATAATAGAAATGTAAAAGCATGTTAATTTTCCTGTACATAGCAGATATTATTTTGGTCTAGAACCAGAAGAACTAGTATGAGTCTAGAAGCAAGTTATTCAAGCTTAAAACGTGGTCCTTTACCATGATCATGCATGGTCATTAATTTCAGATACTGCTGATGCAGCTGGTCAATTTATCAATGCAAATTGAAATTAGGCTGCACATATTATTCCACGTGGTATAGGTACCTCCCAGCACCCCCACCCCCACCCACCCCACCCCCAAAGGCTAAGAAACAACATACCCAATGTCATCCCACAAGTGGGGAGGGCAAAGTGTACACAGACCTTACCCCTGCCTCGTAGAGGTAATGAGGTTGTTTTCGATAGGCCCTCAGCTCAAGAAAAGCAAATCAAAGCAGTTTTAGAAAAAGCAATTACGGAAGCAAATAGGCCATGACAAATAATATAAGAAGCATTTAAAAAAAAAAAAAGGAACAGTAACAACAGCTAAAAAGTATGATAACCTAAGTACAAGAAACAACACATAGTAATGGACAAGGGACTACAGCAATGATGCTAGTACTACTGGTAAGAAGGTGAAGATGCGGTGCTCCAAACCTCCTAACCTATCTGACAGGGAAGTGAGACAACATTCAATTACAAACTCTACCCTAATCTGCAACCTCCATAACCTCATATCTAAGGTCATGTCCTCAGAAAGTTGAAGATGTGCCGAGTCCTGTCTAATCACCTCTCCCCGAAGGCAAAGAAGGGGGAAATTATTCACAATAAGGTCATTTTTGTAATTTTTTTTTTAAGTTCCAGGTTTAGCTTAGGTTAACCAAAAAGTCTCAGACAGAATCAGAAGCCTTGTGTGCCCCCAATTATAACATTGTCAGTTAACTATTTATCTCTCAGTACTCTAGTTACAAGTATCGTCATTAGGTTTCTTTAGTCATAACATGTTTAACATGTGCTTACTTCCAAAAAAGGTCTTACATATCTTGATATTGTTGATTGCCACTTTACTTCCATAATTGGCTGAACTCACAAAGCAGAGATGCTAAAGAAGAAAAAACAGATTCGGTACATGGTGAATAAAATTTCTCCGACACCAGGAATGCAGAATTATGCCATATGGATTGTAAATGATCATGCAATTTGATTAATAATTGATGTCCTAGGAATGTAAGGTCCTAATAAATTCTATGATTTACACTTACTGAGGGCTCAGTTGTATTGGCCCAGTATACCTCATATGTGAGAGTTAATATCGTCTTCCCAATGTATGAGAGTTCTTGTCATTCCATACCAGTTTAGTTTGCCCTCCATTTCCGCTTGTTGCAAAGGATAGCTCCTGCAAGTTAGTCATACTATGAAGAATTGTTGAATGAGGAAAACAAACTATTTGAACAGAAAGGTTGAATTCAGCTAAAGAAACAGAAAATCATTTCAGGCATACCCGTTTTGCTCTTTTATCAATGGGTGTCCATGATGAAACAGGACGATCTGAAGCCTTCTCACTAGAGGATGCTGGTAGCTGCACGCATTTCATACGCCTCTTTCTCCTAGTTGCTGCCTCTTGGAAACTGTTTCCTTGGTACTTGTAGAGTTCCAGAGTAGATGGACTCTTTCTCTTTATAACTTTTGATGGTTTCCCAGGGTACCCATAACAAGGAGCAGATAAGTCACGTGGGACAGATTGCTGACGTGACCGACTCTTTTCCCTGATTCTGTTCAGAAATTCAATTGTCCAGGGTGATCCTTGCTGCAATGGAGTGGATTGAAGTGCATTTGAGAGTGGTGTTTCGCCATGACTGGCTGCATTCTTTTCTTGCTTCGCCATGACTGGCTGCATTCTTTTCTGGGACATACCCTCATCTGGGACCCATTTCTGGTGCTTAAATTGGATCTTCTTATGATTGAAACCTGCATTTAAATGCTGTCCCATTCCTTGCCCAAGGTCTCTCACAGAAGTGCAGGCATCTAGGCTAGAGTCAATTTCCACAGTATTTAGAAATTCTAGATCACTTGCTCCAAAAAAGAGTTTTTTAGCAGCTGTATGAACTCCTGTTGTAGGAGTCTCCATTGCATGCACATGGGTAGAAAAGGACTTGTATTTTGCACTATGAAAGGCTTTGCCAGATCCGACAGTATCATCAATGTTAATAACCTCACCTGTGATATGATCTGTAAAATTTCCTGAATAGCTGTTTTGTCTGCCCAATTGGTTCATCATACCCACATCAACTTCCTCTCTTGGATGCAAACACACATCAATTTGTGGAGCCCTGAATTTATTTATATCACCACCTCCCATCTGTGAATTATTAGTCATCTGGTAGTCACAGAGATCAGTTACTTTAAAAAGATCTTTTGTCGGATATGTGTCTAATGACTGCCTGTGAACGCATGGTTCGTTGTCAAATGATAAGCTAGACTTCCCAAATTCATCAAACAAGTTGATATCATCTGAAATCAAAGAATCTCGCAGACCAGATGCTCTGGGATGAAGTCTGCCTTCAGAAAATGTTCTCGGTGGATCAAGATCATATACTTCCCTTGTAGGTATATTCAGATTCTCAACATCCCAGGTGGTTTTTCGTTTCGTCCTCCCATAGGTTGTTTTGAAATGAAGACTTTCAGAGTCCGGAGCAGAAGAAACTGAAGAGGAGCAATCTGTCATTACCGATTTAGAATCCTCCCGTTCCCCAAATCTGCTCAAAGCACTCAGTAATATGATGCTTTCATCAGGAACTTGATATTTTTGAACTGCATGAATTCTATGTTCACGAGTCCATCCCAGAAACTCAACAAGCAAGCCTGTCGAAGACAATATTGCATGAGCTGAGAGTGAATTAATTGAAGGAAATGCAGTAAGGAAGGATTCTGCCAGCGTTTGTGACTCAGGCATCTTAGAATAGAGCCCTCTGCTTGTCCTCGAGGAAAGTTCGATACACGATAATATGATCTCATCAGTCATCTCAGAAGAATATGAATAAAAAATCTGTATATCCATGCCCAAGCTAGCAGCAGCAGCGTAGAGCTCATCAGATGACTCCATAATTCCTGATATAAAGTCGCTTTCTCCCTCAAAGACCTAAAGAAGATGACGAAGAAATACTATATATCATGAACAAAACATTATGTGTAAGCAGGGTTGATGCTAGACTATCTTGGTCTAAAACTATAATAAATAAGTGCTCTTATTTACATTTCCAGTCACTGCTACTTCTTTGAAGGAAACCCCTATTCAAGAATGACCATGCAATGAAGATCATTATCTTGTGCTTACATCATCATGCCGTAGACAAGGTAACTTGAGGTTGAGAGATGTTACATGCACATGGTGATCATACTCAGTTATCAAACTGTTCACCGAGAAAAAAAAGAAGGCCTATCTCAAGTTGGTCATTGGCATCACATCTGCAATGCAATTGTGAACATCTGGAGCTAAGGAACAGGGAAGAACCGGGAGATTGGAAGCGTAAAGAAATAAGTCTTGAGAATTAATATTTGAATTCCCCTTTAGCTGATAAGTTCATGAAAGTTTCTCAATCTCCAGGAAGTAGTAAAATAGGTCCACCAGAAGAAGGACCTACTAGATACATAACTCTTGCAATTTCCAATATCAATTTGCCACCAGCCTACCCTCTATCACCAGATCGTCATAATTTTTCTTACTCCTTCAATCATGTTATTTCCAGTAAATTTGCATGCCTTCGATTGTACCGAGTACTACCAAACGACCATCTTGAAGAATATTCAATACTTTGATATTAGAAGGAGTTAAAAGTAAGCTAGAGATAAAAGAACACTATGATGAAATGATGGTTGAGGGTGTCAAGACAAAGCAAAGTAAAGATCATTAATGACATAGCTGGAATTAGACTCTGGTACATGGCGAATTGTGACAAGCAGCACTGATGGAAGAAACTGGATACTATAAGCAATCAAGGAGTGTGTCTATCTCTCGAAGGGAAAGTAAGGCATTTCATTTTAACTCATTGAAGTGTATGTAAGTGGAATGTCATAATTTGTAGGAATCACCTTAAACTCTTCAAATTAGTATTCTCAACTATCTCAGTGTCTCACTATTGACATTTTAATCCTGATCAAACAATTGCTGCAAGTGCAATTAGCTGAACACAAAGCAGGGCATGAAAAAATGTTTAGATTTTTCTCAAGTGGATTGCAAACTTTTAAGACCCTAGAAAGCTACATAGAATGAGCTTAGACAAGCATGAAATATTTTTTTTTAACAAATAATGAGGGAAAAGTCAAAATAGAAACGACATACTCAATTTTTGAACAATCCTTTTCTGCTCTCAAACACTTGGTTTTGCAGCTAATAATCTGTATATTTCCTATGTTACAGGGTGGAAAATCATTCAGATATCACTAGTCCGTTGTTTGTTTGTTTTTGGTTTTCCAGTGCTCTTTCTGAGATAAATGCAATGCATACCTTACATCTAGCACAACACTATGTAGGTGTGAGCAGTTTGGAAAGAAAAACATGGTACTTACGAGGATGCAGCCACTGAAAGCAAAACTGAGTGACGTCAAAATACTTGCTGCAATATTCTCAATACACAGAGGCAAGCAAGAGAAAGCTTCATCGGGGGCAGTAGCTTTCTTTGCAATGTTCTTGCAGTCATACCAAGCAAGGCAAGCTGATGCACTGACTATAATATCTACAGGCTGACGTAAATCACGCTCTACAACCTGTACTCCTTTCTTCTCGAGCGCAAGAATCTTTTGGTATGTAGTTCTCCTTGAAATTACCATTTCCTTATCAAAATTGTGTGTGTTAACTATAATGATTTTCTCAGGACAGCCATCTGTGCTTCCACGATTTTGCTCAGATCCTAAACTGAACACTGCATGTTGAGCTGCAGCAGAGCATGCTTCATTTCCCAGTAATGTCTCCACACTTGCACCCTTTAAGTTCTTTTCCACTGGAAGGAAATTCAGCAGTTCTTCAACTGTAACGTCAATCTCATTGAGAGCAGAGAAAGAGTGAGGACCTCCCCCCTAGAAAACGAGCATGTTAGAAGAAGTTCTAAACTTTGAAGCCTCTAGGAATGAACAAGAGGAGTCTTTGCTGCATATTTGAATTATCTACTTCTAGTCTGATCGACAGCATAAAATGTTGGATGCTAAACAATGCTCTTCTCTTCATGCAGTGATCAAAGTTAAGGTTTTAGGGCGATTTTATCAGAAGATAAAAGCTCATACTCCAACTGTTGATAATTTACCAGCATATAACAGAATATGACTTGGATGGAGAAAACCTCAGTACCATGTAAAAATGGAAATACATCAGGCCACAGTGAGGTAAATCCCCCACACGGGTAGCTCAAACAGGGAAGCAAGTCAATTGTGTTGAAGAATTATTTCAACCAAGCAATAAAAGGCAGACAGAGCACCAAAAGAATGAGGAAGGGAAGAAACCCAATTTCTCAGAAGTACAAACTCATACCTGCAAGATGAATAACTGACCATATTCTAACTTAAAGAATTAACAACCACCGCGCCTCTCAAGTTTGGATATCATGGTTGTTAACACTTCAATGCAAACTGAACCGTATAGTGTGACTCAAGAAAACAGAATAGATAAACAATAAGAATATTGAAAATTTTGACAGTCTCAAGCTTTTCATTCCATTTACAAAAACAATTTTGTGTCGTGCATTCCTTGGAAGGAAACACAAACTATGTGATATTTTTCAAACTGATAGACATCAAGCAAAAGACAGAGACTTGCCATATTAGGTTCGTCTGTGTTGGGTATGTCAACGCCATCACAAAGTGCTTTTGCAACACTGGGGTCCTCCAGCTCCACCTTAAGGAAATGAAGAGGAGGAACTCTATCTGACTTAGGCAAGATGGAAGATACTTTAGATGATCCTTGTGAACCTCCATATTCCAAGATGATCTCAAATTTTTCAAATGGAAATGAGGCAGACAGATGCCTGGAAAAAAATGGAATATCAATTCATTTCTTTAACTCTCATTTTAAATTTAGGAAACTTGTCAGTAGAATTGTGGTAAACAGTATTAAGAATAAATAAATTTGAACCATCTCAATGTAGCCAAACTATATGTTGTCTGTCATGATACCATTATGGTGGACTTGAGATTTCAGCTCTGAATTCCCATCAGCCAGTTTAAGATTTTGGTAGAAGTTCAAATTAAAGTAAATAAGTAGCTTCATTCAAGCATATTAGAGAGCAAAGATCTGATAGACAAGACAAAAGAAAAAAACAAATTAAATATCAACCAAGACCATTAGATATTCAACAATTTATAAGGACCGCAACAGTTCAAACTCAAGGTTTGTCTGTGAAGTCAATGTTCTTTTCTGGTGGTACTACCTCAGCATTCTAGGGCAATTTATCAAAGAAAAAATATGATTCTTAAGCAGTAAGCACACATTCAAATTCATGAAAAGTAAATTCATTCAAATACTCCCAGATATCTATAGATATTTTTTTATTTTTTCTTGTGAAATTATATAATTACTATGCATCACTAGGTAATAACTATTTTGAGAAC
Organism: Solanum sitiens; assembly: GCA_016801875.1. NCBI lineage: Eukaryota > Viridiplantae > Streptophyta > Magnoliopsida > Solanales > Solanaceae > Solanum > Solanum sitiens. The sequence goes on from JABWTJ010000060.1 coordinate 2,205,063, forward strand.
TTTTTGTATAAATACATTTTAATGGCAAAAATCTGAATGCCTCTCTTGCTGTTAAGCATTGTACCATTTACACAGCCAAACTATCTTATGAGAATTAATATCTTAGTTTTGCAGCTAAAAGGAACTACCTAGCTTTAAGTTTAGAATACTTTTCTCCTAGAGGCACCTTAACACCAGAATTTTACAAATCACCCAATTAAAAGCTCTCTTTATCAGAAATAAAACAGCAATTATTATAGACTACCAAAATGTCAAAATGGAGTCTGAAAAGGTCAAAAATTACTAGTAAGTTTCCAATATGGTTTAAAACAGATAACTTAACTATGTGAATCACTAAGGACTAAGCAGGCCACCTGTCAAAATGTTATAGTTTGTCCTGAACACAATTGGAAATAACAAGCAAAGACTATATCCTAAACACAAGGATATGGCCAACATACCACTGCAAGTTTGAACAGCCATACTATTAAACAGGCCAATATCCAAGCATATTTTATGTTGGAACTACCACTTACTCTTGGGTTACTAAACAGCAGTGTGAGATCATTTGCATGCTGGCATCTTCTAATTTGTAAAAATCATTCTTTTGTCCATTATGTGGATGGCTAAATGCAATATTCATGGAAGTTAATAGTTTCTTCAACGACCACCAGAACACTGGCTCAGCCACAACCAATATTTTTGAACTACCCTTGCTCACAAACGACTGCAGTACATCTTTAATAACAGAAAGTGATGGATGGAACTTATGTATATCTTTTTCACCCTTCTGATGCACATCTTTTATGAAGTTGTAGAGGAAGTCAAGTTTAGAGTTCAATTCCTGCAACCTTCTGTACAACTTTTCTATGTATAGATATGTTGTATGCAGACCATAGTAGCACAGGTACCAAACCATCTGTTTGATTGCGCACAATGTGACCAATGATATTGTGTTATCACCATCCTGGAACAAAGACGTCCTGCACAGAGTTCTTTTCTTAATCAAGTTGATGAGCTTTTTCTTTGAAAGGCGGAGAATAGCAATATCATCCACAGCTTGAGATGGATCCTGAGTCTCAATTAACTCTCTCCGTCTTTCAAAGATAACTTGAAAGATTTTCCTAAGATCGTCAATTAGAAGTAGAATATCAGAAGACAACAATATTTGATGCACCTTGATATTCGATTGCTGAGGTTGTACTAGTGTGGTATCAGAAGAGAGAAACCTGCTCTGGCCCATGGTATTGGTATCAATGGAACTGTCAGCTGGTTTATAGTCTTTGTCTCTACCATACTCTTTTGGATTTAAGAAAAAATCAAGATCATTAAACTCTGACCAGGAGTCACCAAACAAAGATGCCTTTTTAGAACTACATTGGGATGATACTCCTTCAGTAGAGAACTTTCCATCCTTTAGCAACTTAGTTGACACTTCCACATTATAAGGCATGGGAGAAACGGGAATGGCATTGGAAGGTAAACTCAACATTTCTTTGCTCTCCACTCTGTTTGGTTCTTGTGGACTATCACTAGAGAAAAGAAAGTCTGATACAAGCATCTCATTGTCGACGAAGTTCAAGCAAAGGTCAATGTTGTTAGCATCTATCTCTCCCGATAAATTGAAGAAGTCTTCTCGACACTTGCATTTCTCCTCTTCCATAAAATGCCAATCTAAGTATAATCCATCAGACATGGAGGAAGACTGTGGCTCCAACTCAGATAGGATTTCCTTAATACACAAGTGCAATGACTTCATATTTCCATTCTCAGAAATTAGTGGCACAGGCAATGATCTGAAAGAATTATCCACAGGGATGAGCTCATGGGAAACAATCAATTCGTCGAAGTTCCTGAAATTCTCAGCCTCCCTCAACATCAGGTCACATGTATCCTCAACGTCTACTTTTACTTCAGACAGCAATTCACAAAAAGTATAAAGGTCTGTATCAAAGAATTGCAGTTCATCAAAAATGATAGGGCTACCTACCCATATTGGACCATCATTTTCTATGCCTTGATGAATCACCGAGTTTTTCTCAAGTTCAATAATACTTATCAAATTCATCTCCAAAGAGAAATTCAAGCACGGAACCTCAACTTCAAGGCAGTCTGTTGCTAAACTGCCATTTGACAGGTGTTGCAATGTATCGAACTTTGTGGAATCCAAAAGCTCATTTATGTTGCCCATTCCTTCACTTCCTGGTGTCTCACGGTGAAGCTCAATATTTTCAAAGATTAGAACTTTCTCCTTCATAGAGTTTTCTCTGACAATATCCAAACCTGCCTCATCCACTTCGAGAAGAGGAAAGACATATGTACTAGAATGATGTTTCCCCTGACTAGAACCACTATCTTCGAGCCAATCAGAGCTTTTCTCCAGAAAAGACATAGAACAGATGTCATCCACTGAACAAATTGATTGCAGAGTATCAAGGGAATGTTGCAGCCTAACTTCAAAACCGGGCATATCCTGCAATAAGTGAACAATGATGGGCCAAACCAGTTAGTGAGCATTAACAAAGTGAAAGTAGTGCTTAGTTGGCTAGGTCCTTCCTTTCCTTCATGCAGTCTGAGAAAAGTAAATTAACATGTTGGCAATGGAGTACAATTTCTTCACAGTCCTCCACAATGAACAGACTTCAATAAAAGGTCACTATGTCTATGTCATTGTGAGAAATATAGGAAAAGAATATTATTGAATTGTTGTTGTATCTACATTATTACATGAGACCCTATTTATAGACCATAGAATACAATCCTTTACCAAATAGGATACTATTTAGTAGTCCTATTCCTATTCTAATAGGATTATATAAACCTATTCCTATTTTAATAGTATTGTATAAACTATTCCTATTCTAATAGGATTGTATAAACCTATTCATATTCTAACACTCCCCCTCAAGCTAGTGCGTACAATTCATGCATCTAGCTTGTTACAAATGTAATTAACACGGGGACTGATGAGGGGCTTGGTGAGAAAATTGCAGACTTCACAAAATTGACGATCAATCTTAATGTGCTTATCTTCTCATTAAATACTGGATTTGATGGATTTGATGCATAATGCCAGTAAATCTCAATGTGCTTAATCTTCGCATGAAATACTGAATTTGATTCATAATGTTGGTGTTGAACTTCCCAACCCAAGCTTGAGAAAAATTGTTCTAGACCATAGAGTGATCTGCACAATCGATGACACAACACAATCGACATACGAGGCTACTAAACTCCCCCTGAGCAACGAAGTGCTCTAATCTAATATAAAGTATATGGATCATGTTGGCATCAATGGATGAGTTAATATTAAATAAGAAAGACACCAAAAAATTATTGGAACATGCTCATATGCCGTAGTATTATATTTGATGGCTAAAAATGGTCACAATCTAAGAAATAAAATTATATAGGTAGGGTCGGAATGATGTCACGACCCAACTAGAAAATAGAAATTATATAGGATAGTTGGAACGACCCAAATATGGGTAGGGTCGGAATGATGGCACGACCCTAATGAAAAAGAGAAATTATATAGGTAGGATTGGAATGATGGCATAACCCTACGCAAATCAGATTTGAGGAGTCACCGGAAAAGACGAATGCAACTATGAAAATCAAATCTAAGTTACTGAAAAGACACATGATGTTATGCAACTCAGATATGAGAAAATAGTTCGGAAAAAAAGTCCACGGTGCTACACAAATTCAATATGAAAAGTAGTCTGGGAGATGCACGGTGCTACGCAAATCAGATATGCAAAAAAAAGGTAGTCACCGGAAAGATGGGATGGTGCTACAAAATTAAATATAAAAAAGTAGTCACCGGAATGATTGGATGGTGCTACAAAATTAAATATGAAAAAAAGGTAGTCACTGGAATGATGGTACAGTGCTACACAAATTTAATATGAAAAAAGTAGTCACCAGAATGATGGCACGGTGCTGCACAAATTAAATATGAAAAAGTGGTCACCGATATGATGGCACGGTGATACACAAATTAGATATAAGAAAGCAGTCGCCGGAAGAATGGGGCTGTGCTACAACAATTAGATATGGGAAAATAGTCACTAGAAAGATACACGGTGACCCAACTTTTGCTAACATAATCATTGGCCGGACGGGCGGCATATATGAGTAATAGCCGCCCGCCGACAGTTGAAGCTCTTTGATTGTTTACCAAGATTGTAGAGGCTCTGATACCATGTGAGAAATATAGGAAAAGAATATTATTGAATTGTTGTTGTATCTACATTATTACATGAGACCCTATTTATAGACCATAGAATACAATCCTTTACCAAATAGGATACTATTTAGTAGTCCTATTCCTATTCTAATAGGATTATATAAACCTATTCCTATTTTAATAATATTGTATAAACTATTCCTATTCTAATAGGATTATATAAACCTATTCATATTCTAACAGTCATCAAGCATCATTATCCCTTAGAATCATATGGAAAGGAAAGATGTTTGATACTGAATGATGACACATATTGACACATGAATGGTCTTGGTGTTGCATAAAATATCCCAGCAAATTGTGTTTAAGAACCTTATTACGTGATTCTTAGATTTCAATAGTCAGGTAAGGGAATCAGAAAACAGAAAGGAAGAAACTAGTGATATAGTTTCTCAAATGATGATTGGGTCCGACAAGAAAAAAGTTAGAGGACATTGTCTTCACAATCAGAGTCACCAGCTGCATATATATTTAGAAGAGATGAAAGAACAGACTATCTTAAGACTTGAGAGCTTCAACCCATGCATGTAACTAAAAATTATATCATATTGAAAATGACCAAGCTTCTTCCATCAATATGAACCACTGGCTTTTCATTTCTGACGACTTCTTCCTTGACCGAAAGGAAGGAAATCGTAAATCCTATCATATGTAGTTAATCATCATCACAAAAGTTAGCAATATAAACCAAAAGCATTTCCCTGCAATCATAAAAACTTGGATGCCAGAAGAAATATGTAATTCATCAAAATATTACCAGCTTATTTCCATCATCTGAAATCTCAGACGGAATCAGCATGTTCTCCTTTCCAAAATGAGGGATATCTTCTAGCTGACAACAGGAGAACAGACAAATGCAACTGTTTCACATGAGAATTTAGCTAGTAGCATATTAATTATATCTGCTTGATTGCCGGGATGGTTTACCAATTGAATTGAGGATGAATCCAGCTCTGGAATTTCAAACTGGACCATTTCGAGATTGTCCTTCCCCTTGCCATAGGAAACCAAAGTCTCCTGCAATAATATAAGTATACAAGCAGCCTAAAACAGACGTAATTTTAATGAGGTAAGAAAAAAAACTAGTAATACTCTTTTGCAATCAACTTCTACTCTATCTCAGTTGAGATTAATTTTCTTTTTGTTGCAATAACCTCATTAGTTTTCTGAAAGACGATGCAATTCATGTACGCTTTTACGTATAACATTTCAACATAACATTAACTCATAAAAATAAAGTAGTTACCAATATAACAATACTAACTCGGGCAGTGCTGTCTTGGTGAAGCACACGGAACCATCATGAGAAAGTCTTCCAGGAATCTGAAATCTTAAATTTCTAAAGACTTATTTTAATTTTGAAAACCTTGACCTGTAGTTGTATGTTTGAGAATATTGGAAGGTTGTAGGGATGAATATGAGTTTTGAATCATGCAACTTGCAATCAATTCTCTTATTATCATCACGTCTGCACCATAGGCCCTCCATTAGAAATTTTCAAAATTACCATAAATGAAGAAGAAACATCTTAAAATCCTAATATAATCCAATCAAAATTCTGTTAATATGCAGTATCTTTTAAAATTATTTCCAAACTAAAAGTGCTAACTATTGAGTCTCATATTCTAGACTTCAGCTGCTTGCAGACGGGAGTGAGTGCCTGGTTAGTAGCCAGTTTAGTGACGAGTCCAGTGTACTTGATGGCATGAAACTCCCGTTGGAAGTGATAAATCCTTAACTAAACCTAAAATTGACAGCTAAATCGATGCAAATTCGGGAGAGATTTTCAATCAACATAAGCATTCATTTTAATTCGACACTACATTTCATAAAAGCTTTACGTCTAAAACTCTTCACTTCTAAGCAAATTAGATTCTCCTTGTAATATCAGCCTCTTACCAGATGCATCAATGCATCAGATAAGTGAATATTTTGACGATGAAGTTAATGAATAGCATTTAAACCCTAAACAAGTTCGAATTATGCTCAGCATTTACCTCTGTAGTAATTCCGCTTGTTTCCTCGGGACTGCAACTTCCCTGCTCATCAACGTCAAGTTTTCCGGCGAACGGCCGAGGATCTGCGAACTCAGCAAGTTCAACATCAATCCTGTGCGGAAAGACATATGAGAAGAACCGAGAGAGAGTTTTCTCAATCGGAAATCTGTCGATTTCAACATCGATACTAAGTGTTGGAAGTCCGTGAAAACAATGAAGGTGTTCAGAAATGGAGGTGTTCGAAGTAGGGAGGTGTGGAATAGGGAGGCGGAGGAAATCGCCGGCTGGAAATGGAGCGGAATTGAAGTAATCCTTGCCGAGAAATCGAGTTCGCATGTCCTTGATTACTGTGAGGTTTTCTGGGAGAGAGAAAGAGTGAAGATTTTGAAATGTAACGGATTGTAATTGAAAAATTGAAATGGCGCCGACGGTGTAAATATATTGAGAGAAAGAGTGAAGATTAATGTGTTCTTTCCCCTTTCTCTCTTGTTTCTTTTTCCTACTTATTGAGATGATGATCAAATGAAATAATGTTGAGCATTATTTGTCATTTTCGTGATCTAAATTTTTTTAAAATAAATTATATTATGATTATAAAATATTTTTAAGAAAAGTCATATATATAGTGAGAATTTGAATTTGTTAAACGTGAGATTGGAGGTTCCTTAATCTAAAGAAAGTAGGTATGTTAGATAGCAAGATCAACTGATCTATCGATTTCTTTCGTAAATTCATGTGATTATATAAAGTGTAGCACATAATTAAAAATTCATGTTAAAATTCTAATTTATTTAACTTTAACACACTCTATGAACTAAATATGTGCTTTGTAATGTCTTTGTCCAGAGCTTCCATTCCATCAAGCTCTTTGAAGGAATATGTATATGAAAATATTTTATGTAAATCCTTCATAATTTACATATTTATCTTGAATAGTTGCATATTAGTTGAGAACCTAACTCTACAAGAGTTCAACGAAATCGTAAAGTGAGCACACCTAGTAAACACTGAATTTAAATTTATAAATTATACTTAGATATTTAAAAATATAATTTACAGTAATACTTTTTTTTGTAATTTTTAATTATTTAAATATAATTTTTAATAACATGTAAAACGGTTCGAGATCCAGTCATATCAAGGCAGTTCAATTATTTCCAACCCCCTAAAAAAAATGGCAGTTCAATTATTGAGTATTAACAATTGAAAACCGCTTCAACGCGAGTAATATAATAGATCGAACTTAGCGATCGATGTATTAAAGTTTGATTTAATTTGAATAGTGCGATATATTTTGCAGTTGGGCCAATCACGTAGATATAGAAGGCCGTAGTGTCCCATAAAGTTCGTTCCACGCGTCCTATAACAAGAGACGTGCTTCGCCGATTAAATACGTGTATCCTTCAGAGAACGCCACTCTCATGCAAAGGTGGTCAATTACTTCAATTCTCCACACTATAAACTACTCTTATCCTTTCCTCTTTTTTTCAAAAAAAAAAAAGTTATCTTCTGATCTGATTATACAGTGTGTACACATTTCGTTCGAAAGCCAAAAAATTAACAAAATTTGCTAAGACATCATGGAGGCACAATTGCACCGTCCACAGGATACAGGGTTGCACTCAGGTGAGAAATTGTTAGTGAAAATTGAGAGAAAGTGTTGTGTTTATTTATTACGATTTTTTTTTTTTTTTTATGATTGAAGGGGAAGGACATGGTCAAGTTCATGATGAAGGTGAACATCATCATAAGCAATCAGTGTTGAAGAAAGTTAAGGCAAAGGCAAAAAAGATCAAGGATCATTTAAAACATGGTCTTGGACACGAGCATGGTCATGAACATGAACACGAGCAGCATTCACAAGATGAAACTGATGAAGAAGAAATGGAGGAAGGTGCAGAAGTTCATGGTGGACCATGTATGTTCTCAATAATTTTAGCAACGTTAATTATTACTTAAGTAGTTGTTGTTTCCTGAATTGTGACTTGTAACTTATTTTGTTTTTGTTGCAATTGATATATTAGATGCTATTAGGAGTAAAGATATTCCAAAAGAGGAAGTTATGCCAATGGGCAATTTAGAGAATCCAACTAGCCCTAAAGAGGATCGTTATGATTCTAAGATGAAAAATGAAGATGTGCATAAGCCAATTTTGCAGAGGCAAAACGAATTTGCGAGGCCACCGGGTATTCATTTCCCCGAAGAAAGGACTAAGGGCATTGATGATCATGTTAGTTCCGTTGGAAAACATGAACATCAAGGACATGAAAATATTGGAGTATCACCAATAGGCTTAGTGGATCATCATACCACTGCCGCCCACAGACCTATTACTACTGCTGCCGAGACTAAGGGCTTTGATCATCATGTTACTGTCCCTGGAACACAAGGTCATCAAGGAGTGCAGGGGCATGGAAATATTATTGGAGCACCAACAGGCCTAGTGGATCATCATGCTGCTGCAGTCCACAGACCAATTACTACTGCTGCTGAAACTGATGAGACTAAGGGCTTTGATCATCATGTTACTGCTCCAGGAGCACAAGGCCATCAAGGACTGCAGGGGACTGAAAATATTATTGGAGCATCAACAGGCTTAGTGGTTCATCATGCTGCTGCAGTCCACAGGCCAATTACTACTACTGCTGAAACTCATGAAACTAAGGGCTTTGATCATCATGTTACTGCTCCAGGCCATCAAGGACTGCAGGGGACTGAAAATATTATAGGAGCACCAATAGGTTTGGCGAATCCTCACGCTTCCCACTTACATGAACAGATGCATAGGCCACCTGTTGTTACTGACACAGGAGCTCGTGGCCGTGGGGAACTAAATGATCAAGGACTGCAGGGGCACAAATTTAAAGTATTAACAGGTTTAGAGGAGGATCCTAACGTTCCTAAAGACTATCTAAATCCAACAAACTATCAAAGCAAAGTTACCGATCCAACAGGCCCAAGTAAGTCTTACTTCTCTGTTCAAATTGCTATTTGACTAATTAATCCTGGTGTAAAGTAACATAGATGTTATGTATTTTGATTGTAAAAGATAATGAGGAGGCAGGAGTTAGCCCACTTGTTCAATCGTTCGGAAAAATGGGCGTGAACGATATAAGAACAGAGCCAAAAGCAGGGGATTTTCAATTTGATCAAGGAACAGAACATAGCCAGTATACAGGATCACATGATCAATTTGCTCCGCAAGAGGCACCTACTGTTTTCCCGTCGATTCGTGAAGATACTGAATCAATTCCTAAGAGTATGAACCCGAGCAATCCAGAGGATTTACCTCAGGACACACTAACTGGGAAACCAGGTAGCTATACAGAACAGCTTTCATCGGCAACATCAGCAATTGCTGATAAGGCGGTTGCTGCTAAGAACATTGTCGCCTCCAAACTCGGGTATGGTGGAACAGAGGAGGGAACTCAGGTAACAGGAGGCGACAAAGATGCAACAAAAACAACCTCAGCAACTGAATATGCACAAAAAGCTGCAAGCACAGTTGCAGAAAAACTTGCTCCAGTTTATGAGAAAGTAGCGGGTGCTGGTAGCACAGTCATGGCGAAAGTTACAGGACATGAAAACAGGGGAGGTGTTGATACAGAGCATGAAGTGAAGACAGATAAAGGGGTGTCGATGACGGAGTATTTAGCAGAGAAATTCAATCCTGGAGAGGAAGACAGAGCACTTTCTGAAGTGATTTCAGATTCACTTTCAAGACAGAAGGAGAAAACAGAGGAAACAGGGGAGGAGGCAAAGCCAATGGGGAAGGTGACCGAATCAGTTGAAGTTGAAAGGCGATTGGGTCCTATTGAACCCAAAAAGAAAGAAGAAGTAGTTGGTGCTTCTGGAGAATCAGAAGTTGGTGAAAATTTGGGACAGGGGGTGATGGATAGGGTGAAAGGTGCTGTAAGTACATGGCTTGGGAAAGGTGCTGAAGCACAGGCAAATGGTAAGCAAACAGATACTTTATTCCCCATTTTGATATCTACTGGCATTGTAAATTAATTTTCATTTTTGGGTTTTGTCTACAGATTCTGCTGCCAGTGGAGGCGCTGTTGTTGGGGGGAGGGGTTGAATGATCAACAATGTTTTGCTAAATCTTCAGCACAGCCGGGCTATAAAAGTAGTTATAAGTTATAACTATGAATCTTTTGACTTCTATATGTGTTTTCGCCTAATTTTCTGTATTTTCTTTTTGTTGTTTTGTTATGGGAAAACTGATCAGGTTGCTGATAAAGTTGTATCTTTTGCATATTTATGTTTGTTTTGTAAGTGTGTGCTCAGATAATACATGTGACTTTCTGTATCTATATATTGGTGGTCTGTTCCATTGCTTTCTAGTATTGAGTACTTCCTTTCAACAGTATTTTCCTTCCTAAAAGGCTCTACTTAAAATTTGAAATTGAACTGATTATATATTTGTTCAATTTGTAGAAACACAAATACCTCCTCCACTTCATAAAAAATGATCTTGGTTCGACTTGGCACGAATATTTAAAAATATAGAGATAGATATTTGAATTTTGTTGTCTTAAAATAAAGTTAGATCAAATGTATAAAATTGTTCTAAATTAAAATTAGGGAAAAGGGTCAAAAATATCCCTCAATTTTTATTTATTGTTTAAATTTATCCTCGCCGTTAAAATAAAGTTAATTTTACCTATCGCCGTTAAAATAAAATTGATTTTACCCCTCTTATTACTAATTTCATCAAATTTATCCCTCATTAGACGGATTGACTCAAATTGATCAGAATTTACCTCTTTGACATATTTAATGGAGATTTGGGAGAATGGATAAATGAGTATAGGAGATTTGGGAGAATAGGTCGGGTTATTTTAAATGATCGGGTTAATGGATTAAAATAAGGAATAGGTTTTATTTTTAAAATTCGGGTTAATTTGAATCAATTCATCTAATGAGGGGTAAATTTGGTGAAATTAGTAATAAGAGGGGTAAAATTAATTTTATTTTAACAGCGAGGGGTAAAATTAACTTTATTGTAACGGCGAGGGGTAAAATTAACTTTATTTTAACGGCGAGGATAAATTTAAATAATAAATCAAAGTTAGAGGGTATTTTTGACTATAAAAATTGTTCTTTAATCTAGTGATTTTCAACACATACGGAGAGCTGAAATGTGCAAAGTTGAAATTAAAATGTGAATTTTCTTAAACTGATTGAAAAAAAAGGATGTTTTTTTTAAAAAAAAACGGAGGAGTATTTTATATGGCACGGCGCTAATTTTCGTTAATTAAGTGTTCTAAAATTTAATTTTGGAGGTTGGTAAACCAACATTTTGTCAGTAGTTGTGGTACTGTTATGCATTTTTTAGAGAGGAATTTGATATCCGTAATCACTAATTTAAAGTTCATAATCGCTAATTAGTTGACATTCTAAGTTGGTGATAATTTTTTGAGTTATAATTTCCACTTTAGATGGTGTACACTATTATTAAATGAGTAAATTATGGGTGAACGAAATTATTTAATGGGTCGAACAGGTTTGGCATTTGTATGTATTCAGATTGAGAGCTAATACACACTCCATTAATAAGTTATTTAGGCTAATAAATAATAAGCAATATGAGTCATTATTACGCAAGTACAGAGTCTCTGTGGTCTATTAATGAAAAAATTGTGCTGAACTCTAGAAGCCATCAGAGATATAAATGGAGTTTTTATTCAAAAATTAAAGGGCCTACAAAAAAAATGGTTAAAGGGAATATTGTTTTACTAGGAAAACAGTACAACTAAATTTGTATATGGGTTAATGATATGCGTTATCTATTTAGGGGTCGTTCGATACAAAAATAAGTAACGCATGGATTAGTAATGCATGATTTAGTAGTGCAGAGATTAACAGTGCAAGGTTTATTTTTGTCAAGTATTTCATTTACTATTTTCAATCCCTGTGTTTGTATTCAAATTTTTTAAAAATCTCCTTCCAATTATATCTTTGAATTATTATGTAATTGGATTAAGGTAGATAATTGTTAGAAAATATTTTTTATGGCATTTTAACTAGCTATGAGAAGAATAATTTTGTTGTCATGTCTAATTTTCTACTTGAATTATTTCAGGATAAATTATTTTCATCTTAATAAATTGATCACTCATATAATGTTAGTTTTAAATTTAAAAAAGATAGACCAACTACTTTTAAAATTATAAAGACGGTCAACAATAGTAAAATTAAATAAACCATCTATATTTACACATAAATTTGCAAGTTATAGTTTTAATATGTATGTAATTTTTTAAATTGTTCAAAATACAATAATTAGTGATATATTTATATTTTAAGTAGTAAATATTCAATAACTCACATTTCAAATTTGTATTGTTTTGAATTAAATATATTTAGTATCCAATAACCCTCTCTAAATTATTTATAAGCTAATTTATTTAAATAAATTTACTAGTACAAATATAAAACATAAAATCAAGAGAATGAAAGAAAAAAGATTTGAAGGATATTTTTGTCTTTAATAAAATACTACATATGGCCTTATATTATTTGGTCAATACAAACGACTTTAATAAAGTAATCTTTTTACATAACGGACAAACAACTTTAATAAAGTAATATCTAATCTTATCTCTTCCTTTGCAAATTTTTCAAAGATTCCTATCTTTTTGTCTGCCACCTTTGTGATCTTATCTCCTTGTAACGTTATCTTCTTGCAATATTTCTTTCTTCTTTGTCTTTTTCTTTATTCCAGCTTCTTCTATTCTAATTGCACTTCTGGAATGTAATTATCTTCTCCTTCACATTTTGAGCATAAATGGTCAGGATATTTTTGTCCTATTAGTTTACAATATCTTGTCATTAGATTAGGAGAAATAAAATTTTTCCTAATTGCTCTTGTTGTAGGTGTTTGCTCTAGTCTTAGTAGACTTAATATCCATTGTCTTAAATCTTCCATATCTGCTGCTCTGATTTCTCTGCAGTTGGAGTATATCATTGTTTGTTCTCTATTGTAGTAGCTCCAAATTGCATTTTCATTTAAATAATTGTTTGCTATCTCGTTTAGTATAGTAGCTATCCCAATAATTCTCTTGTTTGCATAAAAATCTGGAATATCTACCTTTTGTATTTCTTTTTGTGTATCTATCTTTTCAGGGATTATCATTTCCCTTGTTAAACCAATCTTTATAGCTTGTATTATAAGCTTGATCTCATCATATAGTATCTCTGCTGTAGCTGAATAGAACTTTATATAAAATAAAGTTCCTTTAGTTATTCTTTTATATTGTAAAAATGCTTTATATAATTCTGGTATTTTAGATATTTCTTCTCCTGTTGTTGTATATACAGTATTTAATAATCCGTAGTTGTAACAAGTTGCTACTAAATTTGGATTTGTTCCGGCTTGTGCTATTAGCTTGTTATAGCCTTGTAAATATTGGGTTATGTAGTCTTCATTTGTATTTTTTGGATTTTTTGCTCTGGAATTTTGGTTTAGAAAAGTTTGTATTTTGTATATATTTTCAATATATGTTCTAGTAATGTGGTTGTATATCTGTGTTTGTGAATCTAGGCTAGCTTTATACGTGTTTATCTGTGGAGGTATAAGTATTTCTTTTTGGGTATTTTGAGGAGTATATGGTTTAGAAAATAGTTTGTTCAGGTTTACATTTGTATATTTTACCTGAGCTTCCTCCTTTTTTTTAGATGATCCTGCAATAGATGTACTACCGCAGCTGTATACATTGTTTTGTTATGGGTTTTAAGGTGTTTCCCAACGTCACCTTCTAGCTCCGCATGTTTTAAGTCATGCTGCTGACTTAGCTCCGCATATTTCAAGTCATGCTGCTGACTATTAACTGTTTCTTTTAATACTTGTACTTCTGTTTCTATTTTCTCCATCTTTTGACAAAGATTTGTCATCATAGCTAATATTTCCTTCATTGTATCTTTTTCTTGAGAGATAGTCTGCAATAATATTCTTATCAATCTTAATTATCTCAATTGTAAATGTAAAATTTAATATATTTAATACTAATCTCCTTATTTCTTTTGTCGTAACTGAATCATCTATCTTTCTAGTTATCCACCATTTTACTTGTGTGTTATCTGTTCTTACAATAAATTTATTATAAACAATATATGGTTCAAATGTTAATAAACTTTATATAATGCAAATAATTCTTTTCTATTTATTTCCCATTTTATTTGTGCTTCTGTATAAGATCCTGAATAATATCTACAATGGTGTTCCATTTTTTCATTTTCATATTTATATTTTAAAACTCCTCCATAGCTATGATTGCTTGAATCTGTTTCTACAATATAAATAAATATCTTATTTTCATCAGGTAAATAAAGTTTTGATAATTTTTTACATAAGTTCTTAATATTTCTTATATGTTCTTTATCTTTTTTATCAAAATAATATTCAACATCTTTTTTAAGTTTTTGATGTAGTGGTTTTAAATATTCTGCTAATTTTGGTATATATTTTCTTACTTGGTTTACTAATCCTAAAAAAGATTGTAATTTCTTTTTTGTATCTATCTCTTCATCAAGATTAATTATTTTTTGTATTATGTGAGTTTGCATTTTTATCCCATTTTTATCTATTTGTATTTCTAGAAATTCTATCTGTGATTTCATAATTTCTGCTTTCTTTTTACTTAAACTTATACCTGATTGTTTAATTATATGTATAAATTTTTCTAATAACCTAATATGTTCGTCTTGTGTTCTAGAGAATAATAATATATCATCTATATAAACTATGCAATTTTCTAATTGATTAAAATAATTATCCATAAAATGTTGATATCTACCTGGTGCATTTTTATATCCAAAAGGTAAAACATTCCATTCATAGAAACCTTGTGGTAGTGTGAATGCTGTTAATTGTTTAGATTCTTCTTCTAGTTTTAGATGATAAAATCCTGATTTACAATCAAATTTACTAAAATAGTTATATCCTTGTATCTGTCTTATTTTTAATATCTTATTTGGTATTGGATAATTATAAGTTTTAGTTTTAGCATTTAGATTACGATAATCTATAACCATTCTACTTTTACCTCTTTTTTGTTCACTATGTTTATTTACTATAAATGCTGGACTTGTATGTTTACTATTACTCTCTTGTATGTAATTATTCTTTAATAGTTCATCTATATGCATTTTAAATTCATTTAAATCATCAAAATTATATTTTAATGGTTTTTGCGTTATTATATTATTTTCATCTATTAATTCAATTTTTACTTTTGTCTTATGCTTTTCCATCCTTCTAATGGATTTTCGCTATATAAGAGTTCTAATTGTTCATTTATTATTTTAACCTTATCTATTGTAAATATAATGATTTCTAGTTGGTTTATTTGTTTGCTATTTATATTTTCCATTTCTTGATTTATTTTTTCACTTCCTTTTATCCATTCTTTTGATTTTCTTTGCTTATTATTTACTCTTTTTGCTCCTATTTTATATCCACATGGTGTAGTAAACCACCAATGGATTTTCGTTATAATATGAGGATATAATTTATCTAAAAATGGCATTCCTAATAACATATCTTTTGTTGTAAATTCAAAATTATACATTTCTTCTATTGTTAATATTTTATCCCATATTTGTATTTTTATATTTTTTGCTTTATATGTAATCATACTGCTTTCATTATTAAATCTTGTTACTACCATAGGTGTTTTTAATTTTTCCTATTTATCTTCTGGTAAACAATTATATTTACATATATTTGTCTCTGCTCCTGTATCTATCATAGGTGTGTAATATCTGTTGTGATATCCTTCTACAATAATTTTTGCAAGTATATATATCTTCATTACTCATTTTGTTCTTTTTATAATTATTTTCTTATTTTGACAGGTTATGATTAATTGTTCATCTTCTATTTTATATGATTTAAATTGATCTAACCATTTTATTCCTAAAGTAATATTTTGATTTCCTTGGTAAATTTTAAATGGTATTAATAATGATATTCCTCCTATAATTATTTCTTTTTCTACTATTTCTTCATTTATAGTTACAATTTGACTAGGTAATCCAGGGCATACATGTCCTATTTTTATAATTTCTGTATCTAAAACTAATTCTCTAATTATGTAATTATCTTCTTGTCCTGTATTTATTAATATCCTGTACCTTTTTTTTTTAATTATTTCAGTTATAAAATAATGATTTGGTGTTTCTTCTTCTGTATTTAATATTTTAGAAATTTCATATTTTCTTTTGGACGTACTGGCTCTTGATGAAGTAGTTCTATTTAATATATTTGGTATGCTTGAAGTACTTATTCTTTCTTTTACTATTTCTAAATCTTCTTCCATGTCAATTTCTTTATAACTATAATCATTATTATCTATTATTGTAATTACTTGGTCAAAAGGGTTTTCTATTTTTATTCTATCAATTTTATTTTTTGCCATTACTTTATGTTTTGTTGTTAATATATATAGGTTTTTACATCTTGCTGTAAATATTTTACTTCCTGGTGCTAATTCTATTCCTGATAATTTCCAATATAATACTAATGATTTATCTATGTTTCTATCTGTTAATGCTATTGAGTAATTTGCACTTATTATAAATTTAAATTTTTCGTATATTAAATTTCCTTTTACCGCACTAATTATGCTTTTTTCTATAGGGTATATTATTCTATCATCTGCTAAATATATTTCAATAGGTGTATCTATTCCTTCTCTAAAACATGCTTTATTAGTATTTCTGTTCCTCCTAAATTTACATATTGTATAGGTGTTTTAGCTTTTATATCTTGTATTTCTTGATTTATTATTCTTTTGTTTAATATAGGTATTTGTGCTTTTCCTTTTGTATATTTACAATCTACAATATGTTCTTTTTGACTAACTACATAGTATTCTTCTTTTTGTCTTTTAAACCAATTTTTTAAAGTAGGTATTTCAAGTACTTTATCTACGCTTAGATCTAATTCTTTATTTTTTATTTGTTGGAAAATTGTATTATCAAATATAATTTTTTGTTCTACTGATTCTTCATTCTGATATTCTTCGTTAGATATTATTTTTATATCATTTTCAGTCATTATATTTCTTCATTTATCATTTCATTATTTAATTCCATATTTATTTCTATATCTTCGGATTCAATGTCAGATAATTCATATATACTATCATTTTCACTTAATTCATAATCTATGTAATCTATCTGCATATATTTTTCATTATCCATAATTATTTCTGCAATTTGTTTACCTTTTAAATTTTTAGGTAATTTACAATCTCTAGCTAAATGTCCTAACTTTCCACAATTGTAACAAGTACAATCTGATAATTTTCTTTTTGGTCTATGTGGTCTTTTTATTTTATAATTTTTTACATAATATCCTTTTCTTGGATTTTTATCTTTGTATCTGGTTTTAGTTTTTCTATAATTTTTATATTTTCTAGGTTTTTTTATAATATTTATCTTTGCAACCAAATTGTGGTGCTATCTTGTTTTTACAACATGCTAGATTTTTTATTAATACTTTCTCCATTTTTAATTTTTCTTTTTGATTTTCACATAATTGGATAAACCATTGTTGTAAAAATTTTATTCTAGCTCCTAAAATATCTGTTATTCCTTCATTATTCCAATCTTTAATTATATTTGTACTAAATGACTCTGGTAATTTTGTAAAATATTGTTGTCTTATTTCTTTTGCTTCATCTATATTATATCTTGCTTTGTAATAATATTCTTTAAATGCACATGTATATTCTTCTATGTAACACATATTACATATTGCTAATTTTGACATTAGTTGTCTATTTATTATTTTTTCCTTATTTTGTTCTTTTATTTCTGTAGTCATACCTCCAAATTCATTTCTTATGGCTAATTCATATTTATCTAATATATCCATATTTGTTGTTGATGTTGATCCATCTATTTTTTTATCACTCCTAAGTGTTGCTATACTTTCTGATGGTAAATTTTCTATCCATAATTTTGTTGTTCCTACAAATGTTCTTTCTATATATCCTGGTGTGTCTTTTACTGTTATTTTATTATCAACTAGCTGTTTAGATATATTTCCTACCCATAATAAAATCACTTTATTTATATTTGTAACACAATCTAGATCTAAAAAGTTATATTGTTCAATTATCGGTTTAGGTATCCATTTTTTATTTAATATGTTATTCCATATTGCATTTGCTCTATCTGATCTTTCATAATTATCTGTATAATAAGTTGGTGTTGTTCTTCTAGGACTATTCCTTCTAGGACTACTTCTAGGACTATTATCTGGGGTTTTAACTCTTGATGTACCTGGTATATTTATGTCTCCTGTATTTATTTCTAATTTTTTCAGTTTATCTACTTGTTCTAGAATTTCTGTATATGTTTCACTTATATCACTTATTTCTGAGTTTTGATCATTCATTGTATCTAGTTCGTTAATTTCATCATTGATTTCATTTATTTCAAGATTTTCATTTTCATTTAATATTTGTTTCATTTTATTTATTTCACTAGTCAATTCAACTTCTTTTTCTTTTTCTTTTTCTATTTGTTTTTCTTTTTGTTTAGTTTCATATAATAATTTTAACTGAGTTAATTCTTTTTCTAATTCACTTATTTTTGTATTTTTTGTTTCTTCTATCTTTTGTACTTCTTGTTTTGGTTGTGATTTTATTTTTTCAATCTCTTTTGCTTTATCTATCTCTTCATTTTCTTTTGTTATTCTTATCATAGCTGTTAAACTATCTTCTAATTTTGCTGTTTCCCTTTCTAAAATTAAATATAATTTGTCTACTATTTTTTTATATCTTCTTCCTAAATTTGAGAATATTATTTTTATTACTAGTCCTTCTTGATTTTCATATATTTTTTCGTTTACTGCAAATTCTTCTTTATTCATTATATGCATTATTATAACTTATATCATGTTGTAATTTATATTCTAGGCAATTTATTTGTATTTCTAACTCAAATAGAACTTTTCTTTGTATTGATATTAGTTTACTACTTACTCCTGCAAATATATTTTCTTCTATTCTTTCTTTTTTAAATTCATATTCTTGTCTTTTTTCATTTATTTTATCTATCAGTTGTTGTTTATATATTTCTCTGTCCATATTGTTTTTTCAAATAACAAATATATTTATATTCTGTTTTAGAAATTAGATCTATCAACAAATTTTCTTTAGTAGTATCTTTTTTAGTAATTTTTAACAATTCATATTTCATATATAAATTATTTAACTTTTTCTTTATCTTTCTTACCTTTCTCTCTATATTATTATTTACCTTTTTCATTTTTTAAGAAAATATTTTTTCAAATATTCTTTTTTAACTAAATTTAATCTTTGTATTTCTTTAGCATTAGTTTCTATATATTCTAAATATTCTTCTTCTCTAAGATATATATATCTATTTACATTTTCAATTAATAATTTTTCTTCTAGATCTATCTTTTCTTTAGTTTCTTTCCATAATTTCAAATATCTATAATTTATCATTGATCTCTATATAATTCTAGATCATCATATAAATAGTCAAGATCAAAATCATCTGAGATAATTAATTCTGACCAATCATAAATTGTTTCTCCAATTATTTCATATGTTACTAATCTATCATAGATTATTCTTCTTATATCAACATCAAGATCTTTTAATATATAGAATAATAATATCATGTAATTAACATCATCATTTAATAAATAGGTAGTCATTTTATCATATTTTCGCTAAAATTTTATTCCCTTTAACCTCTTCACAGATTATACTTATCTATTATGTAATAATAATAATTTAATAATCATCTCATCTAGTCACTACTATGGTTTTCTTCTTCAATCAGTTACCCTAACAGCGCCTCAACTCTGTGTACTCCCCTAAACGGCCTTCTATTTGCCTACCGGTTTCCACTTTAGGATGACATAGTCTGGGCTTACCTACTCTCAGAATATTTCCATAGCAAACCTTCTAAAGATAATTATTATAACATTATTAAAGCATAATAAATACTTATAATCAAGAAGAGATTATCAGGAATAAAGCAGTTTAGCTACTCATGAATAAAAATGAGTATACCTGTTTTTGTAGATTTTCCATATCTGATTTGTTTTTCATAACTAATATTTTATTTACTAGCTAGCTCTGATACCAATTTCGCCATCATCTTGGCCCCTCAGCTATATTACCTTAGCACTAGGTGCTAAACGGTACTTTTTACTCCGAGGGAAACGTATACAAGGATGCAACACCGTGACTTTCGCATCGGAGGGTTCACTTGTATAGCTGAGTCATCACAGTAGGATAAACCTGACTGCTCTGATACCAATTTGGGGGGTTGGAAGCGGAATGAGAGAAAAGAGTGGAGAGAGAAGTTTCTTGGAAGATATTAGTAATACATCTATGAATTAATTATATATATGCTTAAATTCTTATCAAACATAGTATTAAATTATACCATAAATAACATATGAGTTATTTCTTTTAATACATCCTATCAAACGACTTCGTAATCTATAACTAATTATTAGTAGTTAGAATATTGTGAAATAAACTAAAGAATCAAAATGCGGAGTACAGGAGCTATGAAGCTTTTATGGTTCGGTGTTATAGTAAAGTTGAATTTAAGGAAATTTATGTATGATTTTATGCGAATTAAAAAATAACATAACTAATACCTATATTATTTTAAAATCACCTAACCAAGGGTCACATTCAAGCAATTGGATGAGTAAAACAAAATTCTTTTCATAAAGTCCGATTACGTGATATCGAATTCAAAGAAAGGGATGTTACACGAAGCTACAATTAGGCTACAATTGTCCAAAAAAAAAAGGACGCACAATAAACAACTAAGCATTTATATCAAAGCTATGGTAAAATAACATATAACACAGTGTAAAATGTGTCATTTTACCAATTTGATCAAAAAAATAATAATCTTATTGTATGTTATTATTATTTTATATATTATCATAGTTAATAAAGGTGCAGAATCACAATTGCAATAATTTATGCATATGGTTCCAGTATATTCTATGTATAACATAAATTTACTAAAACTTTTGTTATATGAACTCATAATTTTAAAAATATGAATATGTCCAATATAAGTCTTAAAATATTAAGTTCATTAAAGGCAAATTTCAAATTTACTTCAACAAAAGTGATTGTACACATATAAACACTTTAATATAATGTGCATGCCAACATATTCATGATTTTCCCATTTTTCTCTAATAAACTCAAGAGAAGAAATAAAATAGATTCCATATTTCCAACATTATACCACCAATAAAGTTTCTCTAACATTTTATTTTCTCTTAAAAAAAAAAACCAAAAAAAGAAAAAAAGAAAGCCAATTCATAATTGCAATTTGAAGAGTTCAAATAGAGATAATATTTCACTTTGCTGCTTCTTTTTTCTCTTCTTTCTTTTCCTCCTTCTTCTCTTCTTTTTTTTCCTCTTTTTTTTCTTCTTTTTTCTCTTCCTTTTTTTCTTCTTTCTTCTCTTCCTTAGCTGGTCCCACTGATAATATATCTACTTTACCAACAGCTTTTTTCAATTTCTTCACCACTGCAACTGCATCCATTTCCCCTATCACTGTTAATTTTTGCTCCTTTAGATCTGCTGCTATTGAATCTACACCTGTTCAATTTAAAATTAAATCAATTCTACTGATACTAGATCTTCAAAATCAGGCAGGGGCATTTTAGTCAGTAAATACCTAAAATATCAGCTGCAGCTTCTATGGCTTTCTGCTTTGTTTTTTCATCAGACATGGTTAACACCTTCATTACAACTTTCATCTGATCGATTCACAAAAAACAATACAAATATTAATTATTTGATAGCTCAATTGGTCGATTATCTGAACTTTTATCTTTTTCCGCCCGGTAATTCTCAATTGAAAAAAAATAAGAAAAGGAAAGATCTATTGGAGTAGAGCAATCTATAAAAGGGAATTAAGTTAAAAAAAATAAAGAACATACAAATATAGAATATGTTTTTTATTTTTTTACAGTACCTGAGCCATTTTGGAGAACTCGAAGAAGTGCTTTGGATACTTTGTTTGACGAAAATGAAGAAGCTTTAAATTCACGCCGTTATTATTATATAGGGGACAAAACAATGAGATGTCAAAAAAATAATAATTTTTTTTCATTTTAAACAAAAAGATTTGGTACTCGTATTAATTATTAATTTAATAAAATAATACATATATTTGTACCTAATTTAATTAGATCTTTTTTACTAATCTTCTCACAAGTCTGTTTGAACATAAAAAAAATATTCTTTCTAATATTGATTTGGTTATAAGTTATAACAATAATAATATATCTAGTATAAAAGAAATCATTTTCAATAAACCTTGATTTAAGTAAAGCTATTTAACTATGCATTGTGTTGATTTTTCAATTTTCACTCGAAACTTTTTGAAAAAAATATTTATGCAATTTCAACTTTTACATATATTTAATTGATTAAAAATAGGGAAAATTACTCGGATAAGCAAATTTATATTATTTAATTACTCATCATAGCTATAGTTTGCTATAATTACCACTCGCGACTAATATTATACATTAATTACATGGGCTGACTTCGAGTTTGTATAATTAGTCATGTTTGTATATGTATAATTTGCCAGGATATACAAATAAATATGTATAATATACAATTTTTTAGCCTATATACATATACAATTCACCTTTCTGCCCTCTCTCGCTCGCCTCTCTCCTCCCTCTCTCAATCTTGCTTGCCTCTCTCCTCCCTCTCCCAATCTCGCTTGTCATTTATACAGATATATATGTATAATATACAGTTATATGCAATTATATACATATACAATTCACCTCTCTCCCACACTTTGCCCACTCTCGCTCGCCTCTCTCCTCCCTCTTCGATCTCGCTCGCCTCTCTCCTCCCTCTCCCAATCTCTCTTGCCATATATACAATTACATATGTATAATATACAATTATCTAACCAATATAAATATACAATTCACCTTTCTCCCACTCTTTTCCCTCTCTCTCTCGCCTCTCTCCTCTCTCACCCAGTTTCGCTCGCCTCTCTCCTCTAAATAACATGTAGCTACAAATTGTAATTATCAAACTATAGCTATGGGGAGTAATTAATTATTTTTAAGTGGCTATACATGAAAGTTTCCCTTAAAAATATTACTACTACTAATTTTTTTTAAAATCATATTTATGTGACTACTTAATATAGGGTGATGGAACATGAATAAACATTTTGGGTGTCAAAATGTGGCTGTGGAGAAGTCTTGTGCTGACCAGAAAAATGCTGCCTATGACGCATTTTGAGTGGAAATCTAGGCAGATTGCATATACATTTACCTATTAGGTCCTTCAATTTCTCCTCTTTTTTTTTGATATATGACCCTTCAGATCTAAATATTTTATCCCCAAAAACATATATTCAAGCAAATAGAATTAATTAAAAACGATCCTTCAAACATTTTTACATGTTTTTTTATGTATTAATGAAAAAAAAAAGAGTAAGATGTAAAATAATAATTCTTAAGATTTCGGTTAAAAGAATTTTTGGAGAATTATCTATATATTGAATTTCCGTGGGCCAAAATTGAAGTTGAGGCAAGAACCACCCATTATTTTATATTACAAAGAGAAAGAGGTGTTCATAGTTTGGGGTGGACATGGTGTGGTATATATCGACTTATCATATTATATCAATTTTTTTAATATCTTAATTTTAGCATTATAGTAGTTGATGTAATATATGGTATTTGGTATTTGAAAATATTATATTTCAATTGAAATATCGAATATCATATCGAAATATATAGTGGGTATTCAATACGATATTTGACATATAGAAATAACATATTGAAATATATAGTTACATAAATAACATATGCATACTATTAAAATACTAACGAATATGCAACCTAGTATTAATATATATAAATTAAATGCTGACAATTATCGTAAATAGTGATTGATAGAGTGATAATTAATATTGTGATGAATGATAATTATGTTTGATGATATGTACTGATGATTAATTATGATGATTATCAATGGCTATGTTGTTGTAGTATTGATGATAATAATGATAATTGTATGTGATATATATACTGATGTTAACAATTGTTTGTAGTGATTGAAATTAATGAATAGAGATGAATGGTAATAATCGATAATAATGGATGAAAACAATTGTACTTAATTATGATAAGCAATTGCAATTGCGTGAATAAATCAAATTAATGAATCAAGTTTAACCATTAAAACTTATTCGGATCAAAATCCAATTAACATATAAGATTTGAATAATTAAAATTCAATAAAAAAAAACTAACAAGTTAACTGAAATATAAATAAAAATAAATTAATACCTTCATTAAATGCAAAGAATAAAATATTAATTAGTTTGGTGTTTGAAGGACAACATATCACCCCCTAGGCCCTAAGCTTAAGATATGTTTGGTACCAACAAAAATACTTTTTTTAAGATTACAAATAATTTTACCTATTTTCTAATATTAAGTAAATAAATAATAGTAAAAATTGTTCTCTGGGTGAAAGGGTCATTTCCACTTTTACCCTATTTGGTGCTAGTTTTTACTACTTATCCCTCGTAATGACAGTTTTTTCATGGAACATAAATTTATATTCTTTCTCATGAATGATACACATTCAAATGATACGATGTCTTAATTTGTAACTTTTTTAATAAAATGATGTAAATTTTTCATTAACACTTTGGAATTACATTTTTATTGTTAAGCCAGAGTACATTAACTGTGTTTAGGGATGACGCAAAGCGAATTAAGCATAATTTGCAAAAAAATTAATTTACCTCGCTTCGCATAATATATTTTTTTCTTATTTTGAATCACGCTCCGCATAGATTCACTCCACATAAACTCACCCCACATATTGTGACTTAAAAAAATTATACCTTATTTTGATTAATTTTATCTTTTTATAGCTCAAATAGATTTCGAATTTCACTATGCACTTGTCAATGCGAGGTAGATAATTTAAACATCATTCAACATCCAATCAGTTGGATGATTTGACGAACAAGATTGCATGGGGAAAGGGCTAATTGCTATGACTGACTAGGCGTCTACATTTAGGCAATTACTTCACACTTTATTCAAATTATATTATTCTCCATCAAACCTCACCTAATTAGTGAACACAATTCAATTGATTTGTAAGATTGCATTGTGCTCACCCCATTCCCTCTTACACCTAGCACTAATAGAGTCCGGAGTCTAAAGAGCAAAAAAAAGTTTGACAAAAATTTTAAAAGGATATATCAAAAAAATATCTAATCAAAACGGTGTCAGTAATTTATTTTAACGGTGTTAGATAAAATTGCTGTCAAGATTTTTGTTATTCTTTTATTTTTTACTTTTTTTTAATTGGAATTTTTTTTTTTTTAACAAATCGCTCAACGATTTTAGTGGGTTAACTTTTTTTTTTAAAAAAAAAAAATGTAAATCGCTACTGTTTGCAACAAATTTTAAACATATGCAAAATAAATAACCATACAAATAAAATATGAAGAAACATGATTTTATTCATCAAGATAGATTGTGAGTACAATTCTGTTGATCCCTTGATTCTACTCTCCTAAGATTTATCCATGATTCGAGGGTCGTTAGTGGCGTATTTCTCGAACTAGGATGATTTAGATTTGACTCTTTGTATGAATAATCCATCAGTTTGCGGAGTATTCGAGATCTTGATCTCTTTATGGAATTTCTGAGATGTCTTTTAAGGGAATTTAGTACCCTTTATATAGGCATAAACTAGAGTTTAGGGTTGAGTAGCCTCCAAGAATTCTTATATGAGTTGAACACAATTTGTAGAGTCCCAATTCGAAGTTCGAACTGAACGCATTTTGTAGAGTCCCACAAATTTCAATGTCTACAAATGCCCCCTGCTTCAAGTCTGTCGGAGTGTAGACTTGATGAAACTCAAAGACGAGACTTGAAGTACTCATTCTTCCACCTTTGCAGCTTCAGATTTTCACATTTGATTTAGGAGAGAAGAGATGAAGGGCAGATTTGGTCCCACTGGGCGTGCCAATTTTGTTTGCAACAAATTTTAAAAGTGACAGAAAATAAATTAAAATCACAAATAAAATATGAAGAAACATGATTTTATTAATCAAAATAGATTGCAGGTACAATTCTGTTGATCCCTTGATTCTACTCTCCTAGAATTTATCCATGATTCGAGGGCCGTTAATGGCGTATTTCTCGAACTAGGATGATTTAGATTTGACCTCTCTATATGAATAATCCATCAATTTGTGGAGTATTCGAGATCTTGATCTCTTTATGGAACTTCTGAGATGCCTTTTAAGAAAATTTAGTACCCTTTATATAGGCATAAACTAGAGTTTAGGGTTGAGTAGCCTCCAAGAATTCTTATATGAGTTGAACACAATTTGTAGAGTTTCAATTCGAACTGAACGCATCTTGTAGAGTCCCACAAAATTTCAATGTCTACAAATGCCCCCTGCTTCAAGTCTTGTCTACAGCTACGTTTGCAGCGATTTGGTGAAGTTTTTTTTTCTTTAAATTGTAAATCGCTACGATTACAGCGATTTTATTTATTTTATTTATAATTCATTAAATTTCATCCCTTTTTTGAGAAAAATAAAATCTACAAACTAATTACGCTATGACACCAGCGATTTTTTTAGAAAAAAAAATAGGAAAGAACACTCATTTGGCAGCGATTTCCTGTAAAGAAAAAACCATTCGAAAAAAAAAAAAGAAATTTCACTTAATAGCTGCAATCCTAGCGATTTTCAATTTTTTTTTAAAAAAGTTAAGCCACGATGTTTAAAAAAAACCTTTTCCAATTTAAAAAAAGTTAAGAAAATAAATAAATAAGAAAAATCGCTGCCAACGCAGAAATTTCAAAAAAAAATGCACAATATCGCTCCTAGAGCAGCGATTTTACCGTTTTGGTTAAAAAAAAATTTGATATACCCTTTTAGAATTTTTGTCAAACTTTTTTCGCCCTTTAAACTCCGGACTCACTAATCATACGAGTCTAAAATGTTGAATGCAAAATTAACTTTTTCAATAGATAATGATAGAGTTTAGAATACGTAAGAATACCACAAAAAAAGTATAGTCGGGGAGACCTTGTGCTAGCCCAACTTGTTAACTAAGATTTAACCAAAGAGCAAAAAGCTAGAAAGGAAAATGTGTATTTTGGATAAGAGAACTTTGTTAACGAAGAAAACTCTTCGATTTAGGTTGTTCTTGAGTTTTGGTTGATTACAAATGTACTATACCATCTCCTACTTATACTTACCTATGGATGGTTTCAGATATTACAAAATCTAGACTTTATTCATGATTCACTATAAATATCTATACGAAAATTATAGTTACATTATCTTCTACTCTAGAATATCTAGATATTTCTACAAGATACTTATTCATGTTACTACACTAAATTAGTAGAACCTTCACTAGAAAACTATGATCTGTGTTCTTCAATTTTAGAACAAACATAACCCAAAATAACAAAATCTTAAAATAAAATTTGAACTTGTGCCCATGACTACTATTTATACTAAGCTGGATATTTGGGTAACAATAAGGTGAATTATAAAAACGCAACCTTACAATAATCAGCTCATAAGTATAATACAATCAAAATAAAATTAATTAAATTTCACATGATGGTGCAAGCATGAGGATTATCATCACTGAAAAGTGAAGCAACTGCTTCATCTGATGCTACTGCTACTGAATAAAGAGATGGAGTGTGGAAAAATGTATGAACACTCGGGGCTGCAACGTTTCGAGATGTATCGTAGTAATGGCTTATGATGTGATTTGGGTACTGATAAAATGATGCAAAATGTGAGTAACCAACTGGATATGGCCATGGCTCTGCTGCTTTTCCTGCTCGTTTTATCGCCCTTAACACCTTCTTCTCCTCTAATCCGTAACCTCTTGCTGTAACTTTCTGTGTCTCCATATCAATGTCTATTGTTTCTACTCCTGATGAAAATTGTATGTTACTACACTTTTTATTTCATTCAATATATATGTTTTGCTCATAACTATCAGATAACTATGTTCATCAAAAGTTTTATTGATTAACCAAATGGGGAGGAATAATTACCTAGTGTATTTGTAATGGGATTTGTTCAAATTATGTAATTCAACTTATAAAAGTTCAATTTCTAATGGAAAGTTGGGCAAGACCAAGTAATTTGTACTTTGTATTGGTTTCTTATACTCCCTCCTCGCTCTGTTTCAATTTATTTGTTCTGTTTTTTTATTTTTAATCAGTTTTAACAAGAATATATATATATTTTTTTGAAAACTATTAAATTTTAATTTTTTTACCTAGCATGTTTAAGATCGTAAAATCAAAAATATTTTAGTACATTCTATACATTTTAAAATTAAAATTATAAAATATATATTTTTTTATAAAATATAAAAAACAAAATGAAACGAAGTTAGTAGTAATTAATATTGCACAGGGTATTGGCCATTAGGAGGGGTTCATAGTAATGGTGCTCTGTTTGTAACACTCTATAAACCAGATGTGAAGCCATAATTTTTTATAGAGATTCAAAATCGGAAGATATAGATATACAAAGTAGCCGAAAGGAATTTGCCATCGACTCTATACATCTAAAAAATTATTTTAATCATATAAAAAATAATATAATTTTTCGTCGAAGGGAATTCGGATGAACTCCTTAAATATATGGTGGCTCCGCCACTGCTATGAACAGGGGTCAAAGGTAAAATTCAAGACTATGTCTATTTGTACTCAACTTGTGAAATTATATTGGATATGTTAATCCTTCGCGTACTTCACTTGAAATTACATATTATTGTTGTTCTAGTGATACATAGAGAAAGAAAAGTGTTTTTTGGTCATGTTAGTGAGCAATGTAACTGACCTTTAAGCTTGAAAAGAGCTTTTCTTAGCTTGGTAGCACATCCTTCACAATCCAAGTTTGGAACTCTTACCTCCACCATAATCTGTAACATGTATAATATATGATAATAATATTAATAATATTAGCTATATTTTTATTTACAAAATGTTATATAAACACATAGAAGAGAGGAGAAAAAGAGACTTACAGACATGTTTGATGGAACAAATTTGTTTTAAAATTCAATTTCTAAGACTTTTAAGAAAGAGAGACCTTTAATTTGTTCCAACTAGGACTACCTAGGTAAGTTCTCATCTTTAATATACTACTCCCTCAGTCCTGTTACCTGTACCTACCAATATAAGTGTTAAGTAAGTGTGAGTCGATAAGTTAAAAATTTAATATTTGTACATAACCTGTAATCAGACTTCTAGCTCCGTTTCTAGTGACATCTAATAAAGATAAAATAGAGATGGTTTCATTGAATAATTTAAGGAATAAACTATCTTTTCTTGATACGTAAAAATAATAACTCTCTTTGTCCCAATTTATATGACACTTTTAATGTTTTGAGAGTCAAACAGTTTGATCGGAAATTTACCTATGAAATCTTCAATTTTTTGAAATAAAATTTTTATATTTGTAAACTACGTAAAAAATATCACGAGTCACAATAATTGATAATTCAAAATATTTATAAGATCTATGAAAAACTTACGATCAAAGATAGACTTGTTTGACTCTTCAAATCTGAAAGGTAACATATAAAATTGGACGGACATAGTACAAATAAAAGAGTAAATTGTGACCGAAAGAATAATGTCAATAAACAATATTTTTTTACTAAAGTGACACTTATTTTAAATCGACGGATGAGAGAAGTAATTGTATTTATGAAGGTAGCTAGGTTGGACAGGGGTACTAATTACTGCTCCCTTCATCAAAACATAGCATCGGTTTTTGAAATTTGAGGCGTGGACGTTGGCGTGATGATCATCTTTACCCCACCACCCCAATGGCCCAATAACCCAAAATACCTTTCTCTCAAACACTATACACAAACAAACTGAATCATCTTCAGCTTTATTTTTATTTTTTTCTATAAAAAGTTATCGAAGACAAACATACTATAATATCATCATATGTAGCCAATTATGTTGACAACTGGACCAAGTGTGCCAAAACAATGTTGTTGCATGCTTTCATGCAAGTCTTTGTACAAATATTCTAGCTAGCTAGCTAGGTGTAATTAATTATTTCTTGTGTTCATCACTATATATATATATGGAATGATGAATTATGATAAGGTATAATTTGTTGGATTAGTTTTCAAAGGTCATGCATAATCGAATAATGTCATAATGAAATTAAACCTAGGATTTAACTCATATGTGACAGTATAAAGTATAAAGTATTTTCATATTATCTAGTCTAGTGACTAGTATATGCCTTAAGTTGTTGTACCATGTGACTTGGATCACTAGTTATTTTTCTCTGTTTTAATTTATGTGATATAGTTTAATAATTTGATACAAAATTTAAGAAAGAAAGATAGAGTTTTTAGGACCTGTTTGGATTTAATTTTGCCTTATGACTTATAAGTCAAAAGTCAGAAGTTAGAATTTCTAACTTATGACATTTGGCTTAGTTTTGTTATTTTTACTTTAGAACAAGTGTTTATAAGCACTTTTTAACTTTAGTCAAACACTTCAAAACTGTTTAATTAAAAACTATTTTGACTTAAAAGTACCTAAAATAATTCAATACAAAGGGCACTTAAGCTTGTGATATTAATAATTTTGTCTATCTTGTATTTCTAAGACACTTAAAACAAAACTTTGAAGAACTCGGTAAGACACAACAAAGTTTAAGAACATTTTCATAACTAGAAAATTAAAACTAGTAGAGAAACAAAAATCAGAAACATATTAGAAAAAATATATGAAATATTTTTCTTAAAGAAGAATTGTTGTCAATCTGTGTTTAAATAATCTTACTGATTCCAACAAACTTTGGAGAAACACAAAGTAACCAAAGTTTAATGAACCAGTGAAGAATAGAAAAACAGAAATTAATTCACAAATCTAATTGTAACACATACCAGAATTTGGAAAAACAAAAAGAAGATCAAGCCCACTGAATGCACAGTGTCCCCTTAAAGAAATTAGTATACGAGGTTTGATTTGGAATATGTCCTCCCAGGGTAGAATGATCTCAATCATCAGTGTATTGATACCCAAAATGCTGGTGTCAGCGAGCCACTCAACGGCAGCAAAGTACACTTAGAATACTAGATTTAGTAGTAGTAGAAGAAGTCCAGAAAATTCTATATTCTATATATTTAAAATGAGAGAAACATGTCAATTTATAGAACATAGGATAGTGCGAAAAAGTTCTTATTGTGCCTTACTGAAAAGGTCACAAACCTTTGAAAAAGTCACAATCTTTCAGAAAGATCGTCACCTTTCATAAAAGTCATAACCTTTCATAAAAATCGCAACTTTTCATGAAAGTCATAATTTTTCATAAAAATCGCAACTTTTCATTTTCCATTCATACCTTTTAAAACCCAACAAATAACTCATAGATATGTTCAAATGAATATAAATCATTTTTATAAGAGTAAAATCGACATTTTAAATTTAAATTGTTATTAAATATATAAACATTTAATTTTTTTGGACGGAGTAAAAATGAGAAGTGAGTTGGCTAAATTGAGATTGTGAGTACTAATTAGTCTCATACTATTATGAATGGTTATGTGTCGTAATTATCATTTACGTGACTTCATTTTGTGCAAATTTTCTTGCATTATCAATGTATAATATATACGATATTGATGAACTTTTGATCCAACCTCTGATTAATCATTAAAAAAATCTATCAAAATTTGTATAGATATTAAAATTTAAACCAAATAAATAAGATTATCAATGGGATAAATGACATTTCGAATTTATAAAATTTAAATTCTCAATCCCCGTCACAATCACGGTAAGTCACGGTAAGAGTTAAATTCTTGGTGGTAAGATATGGACTATATATATGTATGTTAAGAGAATATTTCTTACAAAAGGTTGCAAATATAATTAGAAAATGACGTAAAGAAAGACAGATTTTTCCAAAAAGAAAATCACACACTCTCTCAGACTCTTTTACTATTCTAATGAACTACTCCTATTTTCATGTTGATAAAAATGAGAATGCTCATAACACGAAAAGCTTTATTTGGTAGCAAAATAATGATGGTGGAGTTCAATAATAAATAATGATGTGCTTGCCAATAGCATATCAAACACAATTAATATGTTGCACATTTTCTCATTACCATTTCAAATTTCAAACACCTCTATTGCCCCCAACGTCAGGAGTAATTATTAGCACTCCCTCCGTCCGAATTTTTTTTATCATGTTACGCTTTTTAAAAATTAAATTGACTAATTTTTAAAGTTAAATTAGATCACATTAATTCGATATTTTAAACAAAAAAATTAGATATTCTAAAACTATATGAAAAGTATTATAAATTGCAATTTTTTGCATATTAATATGATGAAAATATATATCTTAAAATGTTAATCAAAGTTCTTATAGTTTGACTCTAAAAATAGAAATCATGACAAACAATACAGGACGGATGGAGTATATCATTGTTTTTATAAATAGCTGGATCATAATATTTATCATTTTATAAAATTTGTATAATTAATCATATTTTGTTTATTATACTCTTGATAGAGTAATTAATCTTGAAACTGTATTCATCATTTATTATAAAATTAAATTAAACATAATATTAAATAAGGGTAGAAGAATAAAATTATATCATTTTTAATGCGTTCAAAGTAAAAAAATGTAAAATGAAAAAGTATTACATAACACAAGATTGTAGTCTGTAGATAACAAATGTCAACTTCATTGAGCTAAAAAAATCCTATAATATCATGACATTATTTAGAATCTATTTGGATTGATTTTTAAAAAAAATATTCTCTTCATTCTTATTTATATGTTATCATTTTGGATTTTACATGTATTAAGAAATTAAGTCACTTTCCTATTCTACCCTTATTTAATCTTTTTAAAACTCAAGTTTTCAATCAATCAATATGAATTAATTTATTTTGATTAATTAATCTAACCATGAATATGAATCATTTACTTAATTTTTTTAAGTTGGTCAAATATTTTCAAAGCTAATAACTCACAAGGGTAAAAAGAGAACAATATGGTAAATTATGCATTGATTTTATGAAATGACAAGTATTATGGATCAATTATTTATAGAAAATGATGACAAATAAAAGGGAACGAGGGAGTTGTTTTCAAGTCAAAAATAAAAAATTAAACTTAAATGATGACTTTTAAGTCCATAAATAAAAAGTAGGGGAGACCTACTTTTTTTTTTTGACTTACTTTAAATTATTTTAAAATGTTTTGGCAAAAAACATCTTTGAACTATACCTCAATGTTAAACTACTTCCTTAATATATTTATTTTGGCAAAAGAAATACACCCTCTAAGCAGTGGCGGAGGGAAAATTTTTATCAAGGGGATTCAAAAAAAATAAATTAATCATATAAATAATATCCACAAATAAATGGATCAGATCGGATATAAATGAATCGGATAAAAAAATTAATATATCTAAAAACTTAAATAGATCAAGTTTTCAATAACAATCGATCCAACAAAAGCAACAAGCAGTAGCCAGCGCCCAACGGGCAACGGCAAGGAAGAAGAGACGATGAAAATAAAACGTGAAAAAATCCTAAAAGATGAAAAGGGTTTTTAATATTTAACTTTGTAATTAGGAATTAAACTAATAAATCCTAAATTTTCTATCATGGTTTTAATTTTTTGAAACTAAAATTGTTTTCTGATTCCATTATTATTTTAAAAAAGCAATATCTGATTCCATTATTGTTTTAAAAAATAATTAAAACGCCTAAAATGTAAGTTGATAAAAAATCGTCTTCATCCAAATTCGAACTCGCGACCTTGCGTACCTCAGCGCAGATTCTTGACCCCCCAACACCACTGAGCTACGCCGTTGGTATATGTTCAGGGGGTTCAATGTTATATATATACACATATATTCAAAATTTAATCGTGTATATATAGTGTAATTTTTTGACGATGGGGTTCGGATGAACCCTCTTGGTTGAAGGTAAATCCGCCCCTGCATCTAAGTATTTGAAAGTTAACAATTTTCATCCTTCTCTAGATATTGTTTAACAACTTAGGGATCCTACAAAAATATGAACAGTTCACGTGAATATCAACAAAATTTTTCGTGCATAATTTCATTACCTGCTATAAAAGTTTCATGAAAAAAAATATTAAAAATCTTAGACACCATTGCTTACTGAAATAAAAAATGTTTGAAAGGTGTGAGGAATGAGGATATAATCCGCTCTTTTTCTCATTTAGAAACGGATTGAAGTTGGAGCTTAATTATATTTATCTTTTTCAAAGCCAAAAGCCAAATTGTATTTAGATCAATACATTTTTGGGTCAATCTGATATTGAAGTGATCAAAATATTGGTTATGTCTTGCATTTGAGTTTCATTTAGAAGTGGAAGTCTCCAACATACATCAATTTTAGCATATTCAATTGAGAAAAAATGTATTTCAACTAAAAATATTTTTAACATCGAATTACATGAAAAATAAATAAAAACAAATTGTCAATTTTAAAATATTTTGCATAATGCTAAATTTAATTACCAAAAAAGTTCACGATAGTATTTTTGACGTATATAAGAATAATAATTACGAAGTGATGACTTGATTTTTTTTGTTGGATCTGTGAGTTTTCTGATAAGTTCAAGTAAAAGGATAAAAATTGTTCACTTTTAAAACTTGAAGGATGTTTTTTGCAAAAAATGATACTTAAAAGATATAGTTTAAGTTTGTGGTATAGTTTAAGGATGATTTTGCCCAAAATCTTAGTTACCTTGACAAACACTTCCTAACTTATTTTAATTTATTTTTATATTTATCAAACACTCCTAAAAGCTATAAGTCAATCCAAATACCCTCTTAATTATATACCTATATGGTTATTCTCTAGATCTTACTTTCTCTGTTCAACAATAATTATTTATTATTGATTTCACACATAGATTAAGAAGCATTAAATGATAGGGATAATTTCATCAAATCACCCTTATTAAATATAAGTTATCGAAACATTGAAAAAAGAATAAAATATAATTGTCAAGATAAAATAGACATAATATGATAAATTGTTCTTTGATTTTATAAATTAAAAATTTATTATTGTACATCTTCAAATAATATAATTGACAAATAAATATAGGGAAGGGAGTACTTTACTTGTCGTAGTTTCCAGATTATTCAATATTGTAACTTATATTATTCTTATGAAATTTGAAGTTTCAATGTTCGATTGGAATAAAAGGAATAATACCGAGAAGACTGAAGAGTAAAACTTAATACCGAGTGTTGGCGTATATGTATTTTAAAATTAAAATAATAATATTAAAGTATATGATATATTATTGGACATAAAGCTGAGAAATTGATTCCATTTTTCCTTGTAACTCATATAACTATTATAATATGTTCTCCTCATTATATCCTACTGATTATCCCTCTACACGTCAAATTAATCATTATTCACTATCTCGATATTTACTATGTGAAAAAAAATACTACACCTATATAAATGATGTTTTCTTTCTTGTGTTGTATTGATGAGATGCATGAGAAGTATTGTATGGTTGATGAATAAACAATGTATTGTCTGTATAGTTTGAGACGTTGATATAGTAAATTTGAGAGTTGAGAAAAAAAATATGGTAAGCCTCCAACTTATTCAATATACAAAATAGTATTTCTTTCTATTCCTAATTACTTGTTTATTTTTTTTTTAGTTGTCCTTAATTATTTATTCATTTTGACAGATCAAGAAATTACAAATCTTTCTTTTTACCTATTATACCTTCAGTTAATTACTTTAAAAAAGGTAGTATAACTTTTTGAAAACCTTAAGTTTTTAATTCATACACTTCATAATTAATAGGGGTAAAATAGTAAACTCAATATGTCAATAATTATTTTCTTAATAGGTGTGTCGATTCAAAAGTTGATAAGTAATTAGGGGCAAAGGGAGATAAGGAATGTGTTAATTTGATGGGATTTGACTCTTTAACTAATTCTGAGTTATTTGAGTTATACAACATTATCGAATTATTGTATCAGAGTCTCAAAATCAAAAACAAAGATAACTACGTTCCAAAAAGCAAGTGTTTAAGCTATCAATGGCCCATTAGCTCAGTTGGTTAGAGCGTCGTGCTAATAACGCGAAGGTCGCAGGTTCGAGACCTGCATGGGCCAATTCTATTAATTTTTTAAATTTTCTTTTTTTTTTAAAAAAAAGTGACCAAGTTGTAAGCACTATCTGCAAGAATTAATGAAAAAGAAGTCTTATTTTGCTCTCACTCTTAAAAATGCAAAATCTAAAAACCTTACCAACGAATTCCTAACCATCAAATTGACAGGGCAAACTATACTACAACAATAGACTCATCATTATAACTTTTGTTAAGGACTTAAACTAGAAATATCAACATCAATGGATATTTTATGATATATGTTTTTTTTTATGTCTTAGGACATAAAGTGGAAGTGAGACAAATGGTGAAAATCATATATTTATAAGCCTCTATAGACTTAGGGTACACCTCACGTACCTTCTTGTACAATCTCACAAAAATGCGAATATGTCTCTATTTTGAAGTTATTCTGATAATGGTTTAATGTATTAGAAATTAGATTCGTAGTTCTTCTATTTGATAGGTATTCAGACCTCTAAAGAGACATTTCATCTAGATTTTAGAGAATTTATGAATGAAATCTGCAATAAATTTTACCAAGTTTTATTTCACAACTTGCTTGACTACAAAAATTATCGTACGATCATGGCACATCATTCTTATCATATTAAACACTCTTATCTTAAAAATAAACGACTGGATTATTATAATTTGATAATTATTGGGAGAAGCAAATTTTTCAGCTAAATATTATTTTATATTTCTCCTCTGCAATTAATTAAAAACATTAAAAGAAGAAAAGAAATGTAAAAGAATAAATAACGTAATTGGGTGCTAAAAAGATGGGCTTCCCCATAAAATTATGGTAAAAAGCCCATTCAAATCTCTGGTCTAAGAGTGAGCCCAGTCAATTGACTCGGTCACTCACACTTTGTAATTTACTTCTCTACAACAAAAACAAAATTTGTTCAATTTTAACAAAATACTGTTTTCCTTTACCCATTTTCAATTGCATGGCTCCAAGTGTTCAAGCTATCTTCTACACAACAATAAAGTTAGAAAAACAGGTGCAGAATTTCTTCCTTTATGTAACTTTTTAAAAGTTTGAGATTTAAATTTTAAAAATAAGATATGTTATCTATATAATTTATGTTGTTCGCATTCTATAAAAATGTCAAAATGTTTTGTCATATTCTTCAAAAATAATATATTTTTTGAGTGATATATCAAAAGTGAGGAATCTGTGCAAACAACCGGTGAAAAAGACTAGTGACAATGCACTACTATAATTTTTTTTTTTAAGTTCACGAGAAAAAACTTTTCTCAAGGTGGAATTTTGCATGTTATCTGACAAATTTTGTACTATTAACAAGTGTTATGAAGAAATGAAATTCGCATAACTGACTACAACTTGTTTTAGACTGATGCGTATCATCAATAATTATTATTGTTATTGTTATTGTTAGTTTAATCTGAATGTGTTGATTTGATTTCAGGGAATTTGAGAAGGCAGAAGAAAACTCATGGAAATTGGATATCAAAGGGTTGGGAATCAAAGAAGATCTATTGACTCATTTTGGCTTCCATTTTACATTAACAAACCCTTTGCTAAATACTTTCTTCTTTTCTTCATCTTCCTCCTCCTAATTGGTTCATACTTGTGGACAACCCTGCTCGACACAAACTCAAACGTAAGTTCCTTTATTTTACCTTAGTAATTGTAAAAATCTTTCACAAACAGTCTCTCTGCCTTCACGAGGCATAGGGTATGTTGTTGTTGTTGTAATTGTTACTATGTGTTATTGAGAAATAACAGTAAATTATATTAGTTTGTAACTTTAATTGAAACAGTCTCTCTACCTCCACGAGGTTGTGGTAAGGTATGCATATGCTCTACCCTTCTCGGATCTCACTTGTGGAATTTCACTGAATATGTTGTTGTAGGTTCAGACCTTACCTGTGGAATTTCACTGAGTATGTTGTTGTAGGTTCAGACCTTACCTGTGGAATTTCACTGTGAGTATGTTGTTGTAGGTTCAGACCTTACCTGTGGAATTTCAGTGAGTATGTTGTTGTAGGTTCAGACCTCACTTGTGGAATTTCACTGAGTATGTTGTTGTAGGTTCAGACCTCACTTGTGGAATTTCACTGAGTATATTGTTGTAGATTCAGACCTACTTGTGGAATTTCAATGAGTATGTTGTTGTAGGTTCAGACCACACTTGTGGAATTTCACTGAGTATGTTGTTGTAGGTTGTAATTTTAATTGTAGATCCTGTTCCCAATTAGGGCTAATTTTTTATTTTTTTTGAATTTTTGTTGTGGTTTTCCGATATGTTCTAGGAATTGCAAAGTAGGAGAGGGAAATTTCCACTTAATTGTTCATCTGGTAACAACACAAGAACATGTCCAGTAAATTACTATCCAGCAGATTACAAATTCGTTAACGACAACCCTTCATCCTCTTCTCCAAACTGTCCACATTACTTTCATTGGATACACGAAGATTTAAAACCATGGAGGAAAACAGGTATAACTGAAGAAATGGTGGAGAGGGCTAACAGGACGGCCAATTTTCGACTTGTAATATTGAATGGAAGGGCTTATGTAGAAACATATGAAAAGGGGTTTCAAACTAGAGATGTTTTTACATTATGGGGAATTCTTCAGTTGTTAAGAAGGTACCCTGGAAAAATTCCTGATCTTGATATGATGTTCGATTGTGTCGATTGGCCTGTCGTTAGATCAAGTGATTTTGCTGGGGAAAATGCTGTTGCTCCACCCCCTTTGTTTCGATATTGTGGGGATAACGAAACGTTGGATATTGTTTTCCCTGATTGGTCCTTTTGGGGATGGTAAGGATACAAATTTCACTCTTAGCTTTTGGTGTAGAGTTTGGTTGTTCAGTACTATGTTGCTCGGATCCTCTGAAAATGTTGTCACGTATTTTTGAAGAGTTCGAGCAACATAGGTTCAGAATGTTGATTTATGAGACGGTTTCATAATGCATGCATAAGTTGCTAGTTTGATTGATTTGGTAGGGCGGAAATCAATATAAAGCCATGGCAAGACTTGTTGAAGGATCTTGACAAAGGGAATAGGATGCAGAGATGGCAGAATAGAGCGCCATATGCGTACTGGAAAGGCAATCCGGAAGTTGCTGAGAAGAGAATGGAGCTCGTAAAGTGCAATGTTACTGAAAATCAGGAATGGAATGCTCGAATTTATGTCCAGGTGACTCTCCTTCCTTCATCAATATTGTCATTTAACTGAAAATTTTATAAGCGTGTCATCACGTTAAGTTAGGCTAACTTCAAAAATAGATGTCCTTTCATTAGGAAACAAGGAATAAATCTTACTAGAAAGAATCTTAGACGGCTTCTGGATGTATCCTTTACTTTGTCGTTCATAGTAGTAGCTTGCCAAGTGGGAGAATGAGGACTGTTTCGACATTATATATCCCGTGTAACTAAAATGTGAACCAATAAGGGTGAGTCTGGGCTAGTGAAAGATTGTAAAATCCAATGTCAAAGAGACTCATCATAAGTATGAACTCTGGTCTCGCGAAGGTTTCAAAATTAACGGACACATTTGGTGCTGTTAACAGGATTGGAAAGAAGAGATAAAGCAAGGATTCAAGCATTCCGACTTAGGAAATCAATGTCACCATAGGTATATCCAAAACCAAATTTCATTGTCATCTATATCTATTATCCTCGGCCATTCCACACGCTGCCTAGTAGAGACGTAAGTTTAATACTTACCAATTGCTTGCAGATACAAAATATACATTGAAGGATCTGCTTGGTCTGTTAGTGAGAAATATATTCTTGCTTGTGACTCAGTTTCTTTGCTAGTAACACCTCACTACTATGATTTCTTCTCAAGAAGTTTGTTGCCACTAGTCCACTATTGGCCCATAAATGAAGATGACAAGTGTGGATCCATCAAATTTGCAGTTGATTGGGGTAATAAATACAAGAAAAAGGTACTTCCTCCGTCCCAATTTATGTAACTTAGTTTGCTTTGGCACAAAGCGTAAAAAGGAAAGAAAGACTTTTGAAATTTGTAGTCCAAAATAAATCAGAGATGTATGTATAACTATAAATCATTTCATTAAGGGTAAAATAATTAAGCAGTTTTAAAACTAAATTGTCATTCTTGTTGTGACTCAGTAAAAAAGAAAAAGAGTCATATAAATTAGGACAAAGAGAGTCACAAACTATTATCGTATAACAACAAATCTCTCTACAACGACGTATTGTTATATAGAACGTAAAGTATAACATAACATGGAAAATTCGACTTTTATTATAAAATATTGTTATAGAGAGATCTGACTGTCCTAATGACTTTTCTCAGGTACAAAGAATTGGTAGAGAAGCAAGTGATTTTATTCAAGAGGATTTGAGGATGGATTATGTATATGATTACATGTTTCATCTATTAAATGAATATGCTAAGCTGCTTAAATACAAGCCTAGAGTGCCTAAAAATGCAAGTGAACTCTGCTCAGAGATAATGGCATGTCCAGCTGAAGGTACTGAAAAGAAGTTAATGATGGAATCAATGGTGAATTGGCCAATTGATGAAAGTCCATGCAAAATGCCAATACCTTTTGATAAATTGTCACTTGATTCATATCATAAAAGAAAACAAAATTCAATAAAAGAGGTTCGTACATTGGAGAGAGATTACTTGAGGGAGCAAAGAGTGAAAACTAAGATATTAGGTTAGTGTTAAATTTTAACTTTTGTACTAATACTTTTAGGTGATTTTGTAATGTCATGAAAGAAATTTTCTATGCTTGGAGGTACAACGTTACGTATGAATTCGAACAAACTCAGTAACTTTTGCTTAATTCTCGTGAGAATGATAGATGTAATTCAGCTCGAATTATTAGAAGATCGAAAATATTTTTGTTGAGTTCTCGGAGATGTTAGGTTTGTATTAGAAAATCATTAGATATACATAAATATATAATTACAAACTCAAGTAACTAAAACTAGTACTCCCTTTGGTCCCATATTATATACACTCGTTAAGAAATACATTCACTCCTAAAAATAAGAGGGGTTTAATATTATGGGAAAAGGGTCTGAAAAATATTTTAACTTTGAGCGAAATTATTGTTGCGATATCAAATTTTATGGACTATTTAATAGTATATTTTAAAAGTATATATGTGCCCACGTGGACACATTACTATTTATAATTACGCAATATTTTTATGTCCACATGTCCACATATATACCTTTAAAATACACTATTAAATAGTGCAGGGGATA
Organism: Solanum sitiens; assembly: GCA_016801875.1. Taxonomy (NCBI): domain Eukaryota; kingdom Viridiplantae; phylum Streptophyta; class Magnoliopsida; order Solanales; family Solanaceae; genus Solanum; species Solanum sitiens. The sequence goes on from JABWTJ010000060.1 coordinate 2,246,804, forward strand.
AAAGGCCCTTGCCAAAGTTTGGTATCGTAACAACAATTTTGTGGGGTCCATCCCCATTACCCATTGTTGACTTCAACAATTGCTGCATGCAATTGTCAAAGGTTGGCAAATTGTAGTGGCAGCAATTGTTGAAAAACACAACAATTGAAAACTTTCGGTGGTACAACTTTGACAAGTTGTGGATGGTGGTGAAATTTGCAGCTGCAAATTTCTTCTATAAAAGGAGCTCATTAGCTCACTTTTTATACACACCAAAGAAAAAAATACAAAGAAGAGAAAAGAAGAGTGAGGCATCACAGAGGAAAATAATCTGTGAGGAAAAAATAGAGAGTGCGAGCGATATTGTAGTGAGGTGGAAAAATCAAAAGAGGGTTATTTCTTTTGAGTGTGTAGTGGTCTTTGGAGTTTTACTCAGACCTACAAGTGTAAAAATCCTTACTATAGTGATATTCGTTGCTCCTCTCGGGTCGTGGTTTTTTCCTTATTTAGGAGGGTTTCCACGTAAAATCTTGGTGTCATTATTTCTCCTTTTTATTCTCGTTGATTAACCGTATTGTTGTGTTCCGCTTTTATTGATTTTATTACCGCAAATATTATTTCTGTTACGGATTTATTCTCAACAATTGGTATCAGAGAATATTTTTTGCAGCTTATTGTACTATACTCAGTGGAAAAAAAAATGTCTGGAGTAAAGTACGAGGTAGAAAAATTCAACGGTGATAGCGGTTTCTCAATGTGGCAGAGAAGGATGAGAGACTTGCTCATCCAACAGGGTTTGCACAAGGCACTAGGCGGCAAATCCAAAAAGCCCGAATCCATGAAACTTGGGGATTGGGAAGAACTGGATGAAAAGGCTGCCAGTGCAATCAGATTGCACTTAACAGATGATGTAATTAATAACATCATCGATGAAGAGAGTGCATGTGGCATTTGGACAAAGTTAAAAAATCTATACATGTCCAAAACGCTGACAAATAAATTGTACCTAAAGAAACAGTTATACGCGCTACATATGGGTGAAGGTACAAATTTTCTCTCTCATTTAAATGTACTTAATGGACTAATCACGCAGCTAGCAAACCTCGGAGTAAAGATCGAGGATGAAGATAAAGCCATAGTGCTCCTAAACTCGTTGCCATCTTCCTACGATACTTTAGCAACAACCATTTTACATGGTAATGACTCCATTGAGTTGAAGGATGTCACATCAGCCCTTCTTCTTAATGAGAAGATGAGAAAAAGGCCTGAAAATCACGGAAAGGCTCTCATCACGGAAAGTAGAGGCAGAAGTTACCAAAGGAGCTCAAGTAACTATGGTAGATCCGGAGCTCGTGGAAAGTCCAAGGTCCGATCAAAATCGAAGGCCAGAAATTGCTACAATTGCGATCAACCAGGACACTTCAAAAGAGATTGTCCAAATCTAAAAAGGGTGAAAGGGGAAAGCAGCGGCCAGAAGAATGATGACAACACAACTGCCATGGTGCAAAATAATGACAGTGTTGTTCTCCTCATAAATGAGGAAAAAGAATGCATGCACTTGGCAGGTGTAGAGTCGAAATGGGTGATCGACACAGCAGCATCTTACCATGCCAGACCGGTAAGAGATTTTTTTTGCAAATATGTAGCCGGTGATTTTGGTAATGTGAAAATGGGTAACACAAGTTACTCAAAGATTGCGGGGATCGGAGACATTTGCTTAAAAACAAATGTTGGATGCACATTAGTGTTGAAAGATGTGCGCCACGTACCTGATTTGCGGATGAACTTGATCTCGGGAGTTGCTTTGGACCGAGATAGATATGAGAACTACTTTGCAAATCAAAAATGGAGACTCACCAAAGGGGCATTGGTGATTGCAAAAGGAGTTGCTCGTGGCACGTTGTACAGGACAAATGCAGAAATATGCCAAGGTGAATTAAATGCGGCTCACGAAGAGAATTCTGCATATTTATGGCATAAAAGAATGGGTCATATGAGCGAGAAAGGATTGCAAATTCTTTCCAAAAAATCACTCATCTCTTTTGCTAAAGGTACAACGATAAAACCTTGTAACTACTGCTTATTTGGTAAACAACATAGAGTCTCATTTCAGACATCATCTGAAAGAAAGTCGAATATACTTGATTTGATATATTCTGATGTTTGTGGTCCAATATAGATAGAATCGATAGGAGGTAATAAATACTTTGTTACCTTTATTGATGATGCTTCTCGAAAATTGTGGGTTTATATCTTGAGAACCAAAGATCAAGTGTTTCAAGTATTTCAAAAGTTTCATGCTCTGGTAGAAAGAGAGACAGGTCGGAAGCTAAAACGTCTCCGAACTGACAATGGAGATGAGTACACTTCAAGAGAATTTTAAGAGTACTGTTCAAACCATGAAATCAGACATGAAAAGACAGTTCGTGGAACCCCACAACACAATGGTATAGCTGAGAGAATGAATCGCACCATTGTTAAGAAGGTGAGAAGCATGCTCAGAATGGCTAAATTACCCAAGACATTCTGGGGTGAAGCAGTTCGGACAGCGTGTTATCTTATCAATCATAGTCCATCAGTTTTGTTGGAGTTTGACATTCCGGAGAGAGTTTGGACCAACAAAGAGATGTCTTACTCGCACCTAAAGGTGTTCGGTTACAAAGTTTTTGCACATGTACCGAAGGAGCAGAGAACCAAGCTAGATGATAAATCAGTTCCCTGCATATTCATCGGATATGGAGATGACGAGTTCGGGTACAAACTATGGGATCTTGTAAAGAAGAAGGTCATCAGAAGCAGAGACGTAATCTTTCGAGAAAGTGAAGTTGAAACTGCTGATGATCTATCCGAGAAGGCCAAGAAAAAGAATGGTATAGTCCTTAATCTTGTTACCATTCCTTCTTCTTCTAACCATCCCATAAGTGCAGAAAGTACGATTGATGAAGTTGCTGAGCATGAAAAGCAACCTGATGAGATTGTTGAGCAGGGAGAGCAACTTGGTGATAATACCGAGCAAATGGAGTATCCAGAAGAAGAAGAACAATCTCAAGCTCTGAGGAGATCAGAAAGACAAAGGGTAGAGTCATCCAAATACCCTACCTCAGAGTATGTCCTCATCAATGATGAAGGGGAGCCAGAAAATCTTAAAGAGGTGTTGTCTCATCCAGAAAAGAGCCAATGGATGAAAGCCATGCACGAAGAGATGGGATCTCTACAGAAAAATGACACATACCAGCTAAGTGAACTTCCAAAAGGCAAAAGACCGCTTAAGTGCAAGTGGGTCTTTAAACTCAAGAAAGATGGAAATGGCAAGTTGGTCAGACACAAAGCTCGATTGGTTGTAAAAGGCTTCGAACAAAAGAAAGGTATAGATTTTGATGAAATTTTTTCACCTGTTGTCAAAATGACTTCTATTCGAACTATTTTGAGCATAGCAGCTAGTCTAGATCTTGAAGTGGAGCAATTGGACGTGAAAACTGCATTTCTTCACGAAGATTTAGAAGAAGAGATTTATATGGAACAACCAGAGGGATTTGAAGTATCTGGAAAGAAACACATGGTGTGCAAATTGAATAAGAGTCTTTATGGGTTGAAACAGGCCCCAAGGCAATGGTACAAAAAGTTTGACTCCTTCATGAAAAGTCAAACGTACACAAAGACCTATTCTGATCCATGTGTATACTTCAAAAGATTTTCTGACAACAATTTTATTATTTTATTATTGTATGTGGATGACATGTTAATTGTAGGACAAGACAAAGAGCTGATTGCAAAGTTGAAGAAAGATTTGTCCAAGTCATTTGACATGAAAGACTTGGGCCCAGCACAACAAATTCTAGGGATGAAGATTGTTCGAGAACGAACAAAAAGAAAGTTGTGGCTATCTCAAGAGAAGTACATTGAACGTGTACTAGAACGCTTCAACATGAAGAGTGCTAAACCTGTTAGCATGCCTCTTGCGAGTCATCTGAAGTTGAGCAAACAGATGTGTCCTACAACAAAAGAGGAGAAAGAGGGAATGGTTAAAGTTCCTTATTCTTCAGCTGTGGGGAGTTTGATGTATGCGATGGTGTGTACAAGACCTGATATTGCTCATGCAGTTGGTGTTGTTAGCAGATTCCTTGAAAATCCTGGAAAAGAACACTGGAGGCAGTTAAGTGGATACTCAGGTACCTAAGAGGTACCACAAGAGATTGCTTGTGTTTTGAAGGATCTGATCCAATCTTGAAGGGCTATATTGATGCTGATATGGCATGTGACCTCGATAATAGAAAATCACTACTGGATATTTGTTTAAATTTTCAGGGGGAGCTATATCATGGCAGTCAAAGTTGCAGAAGTGTGTCGCACTCTCTACAACTGAGGCAGAATATATTGCAGCTACGGAAGCTGGCAAAGAGATAGTATGGCTGAAACAATTTCTTCAAGAACTTGGATTGCATCAAAAGGAGTATGTCGTCTATTGTGACAGTCAGAGTGCAATAGACTTGAGCAAGAACACCATGTATCATGCAAGGACGAAACATATCGACGTGAGATATCACTGGATTCGTGAAAAGATAGAGGACGAATCTATGCAGGTCATGAAGATCCCTACTAGTGAAAACCCTTCAGATATGCTGACCAAGGTGGTATCAAAAGACAAGTTTGAGCTATGTAAAGAACTTGTCGGCACACTCAAGTTAGAAACCTAGAGCTACCTCGTTCAGGTGAATGGGACTGGAGGGGGAGATTTGTGGGGTCCATCCCCATTATCCCATTGTTGACTTCAACAATTGCTGCATGCAATTGTCAAAGGTTGGCAAATTGTAGTGGCAGCAATTGTTGAAAAACATAACAATTGAAAACTTTCGGTGGCACAACTTTGACAAGTTGTGGATGGTGGTGAAATTTGCAGCTGCAAATTTCTTCTATAAAAGAAGCTCATTAGCTCACTTTTTATACACACCAAAGAAAAAAATACAAAGGAGAGAAAAGAAGAGTGAGGCATCACAGAGGAAAATAATCTGTGAGAAAAAAATAGAGAGTGTGAGCGATATTGTAGTGAGGTGGAAAAATCAAAAGAGGGTTATTTCTTTTGAGTGTGTAGTGGTCTTTGGAGTTTTACTCAGACCTACAAGTGTAAAAATCCTTACTATAGTGATATTCGTTGCTCCTCTCGGGTCGTGGTTTTTCCCTTATTTAGGAGGGTTTCCACGTAAAATCTTGGTGTCATTATTTCTCCTTTTTATTCTCGTTGATTAACCGTATTGTTGTGTTCCGCTTTTATTGATTTTATTACCGCAAATATTATTTCTGTTACGGATTTATTCCCAACAAATTTCGGTCAAAATTCAAATATATTTTAGACCTTTTTCCCTAATACTATATAACTGTTATGTAAAATTTGCTTATTTAAACGAGGGTAAATTTGAAAATATAATTAATACATGATACGTAAAAAGAAAAATAACTCATTTATTTTAGACTATGAGCCCCTTGACATTACTGTTTTGTTTTGAGAATAAAATACTTTTATTGAAAAATTAAGTGTGTTTGACAAATCAATAAAAGTGCTTTTAAATGGAAGCATAAACACAGTTTTTTTGTCGTTGGGAAGAAATTAAAATTTCTGTTTTCTCAAAAAAGCAGAAGCTAAAACAAAAAAATTATTTTTCTTGACTATATATATCTTGTTAATTAATTAACATATTTTATAATTTTGCTTAAATTTAATTTAAGAATTTATTTTTTTATTTTTCTATACACAATTTATAATTTATTTTATGTTTATATATTATATATTATATATTATATATTATTTTATGTATTAGTTTCTAGAATTAGAAAAAAAATGCAACCACAATATTTTAAAAGATTAGAGAAACGAAAAATAACCGTTAAAGATTTCAGTCTCCTAAAAAAGGTATAATATTGATTGAAAATCTAGTCATGCAAATTTTTATTGAATAAAAATAAGAAAAAATATTAATTAATTATTTTAATAAATATTTAAAATAGTAACTCTTCATAAAACAATTACAATATTAGAAGTACATTAATAATTGTCATTTTATATGTAATTTGACTCTAAAATTTATTTTCAAAAAGATCTGCCAAACTGAATTTGGTTATGAAAAACACTTTTCAAATTAATTAGCTAAACACAAATTGTTTTTTTCCTTTCAGAAAACATTTTTTAAAAAAAACATTTTAAAAAAATGCTTCCAAAAATAAAGTGTCTTTTTAGAAGCAATACCAAACAGAGCCTAGATAATTTGACTTATAGCTTTTAAGCACTTTAACAATGTTTGTGTTTTGGTTGTTGAAAAAATGTTTTAAGTTAAAATAATATACTCCCTCTACAAGTTGAATTTTTTAGGGTTTTTGATTGTTCAATGTATTGAATTGTTCAAAGTTTAAGGTGATCGATGTTTGACTTTTTTTTTTTCCTGTCTTTTTAGAAGATGAATTGCACTATTTACAAGATTATACTCCTTCTGTTTCTAATTACTTATTTATTTTTTGGCTTTATACACCTATTAAGAAAATAATAATTGACATATTGAGTTAACCATTTACTCTTACTAATTGATAGAATTTAAAATCAATGTACTCATCAGAGAGATTCTGCCTTTTTCGATAAACATTAACTCTCTAAATAAATTGTGTGTATAGATAAAAAAAAAATATTATCTTTTATTGATTTGCCAAAAGTGAAAGTAAAAAAGTCAAATTAAAAAGTGAAAACAGAGTGAGTATTTATGATATCAAGGGCAATAGTGAAAAATATTGTTTGAATTATATTCTTAAATGTTTTTAAAAAAAAATATATGTATTACCTCATAATTCACTTAATATAGAATAAAGAAAATAAAAATTAAGTCAAAACTATACCTTTTGACTTATAAGTCAAAATTCAAAAGTCAATTTAAACAAGTTCTTGATAACCAGTTTAAACAAACTATAAATTTTTATTGATTTGTCAAACATACTGAATTTCCTATTAGTACATTCTGATTGTTTGCGTATAATTCAATTCATCAATGATAAATATTCCTTAATTGTTCTTGGTAAGCAGTCTATATGGTTACATATTTATTAGATAACTATATAAAAAGTGGATCCTAAAAAATATGGCATGTAAATTTTTGTATAAATATATCAACGCAAAATAGGTTGATACAATTATATGGTTACATATTTATTAGATAACTATATAAAAAGTGGACCATAAAAAAATATGGCAAGTAAATTTTTTTATAAAAGAAATTCACATTCTTGTTAAAATTTATATATCGAAAATATGAATATAATTTGATCATTAAATTGTCCAAAAAATACTATAAAATATTTTAATGAAAAGGTTGATACAATTATATGGTTACATATTTATTAGACAAACTATATATATAACTAAATCTTATGCATATTTGGTAGTACATTAAACTTTTTACTAATATTATAATACCTTAGTTACAATCAAGAGCTATAATTAGTATTATATTTAATTTTAGAGAATAACTTCTAATTGATGAGATAAAAAAATTTCATCCTCTAAGAAGTTAAAAATGAGTTTTATATAATGGATTAAGAATACTTTGTGTAAAAATGGATCATAAAAATTATGGCATGCAAAATTTTTATAAAAGAAATTCACTTTCTCGTAGATTTTATTTATTGAAAACATGAATATAATTGATCATTAAGTTGTCCAAAAAATACTATAAAATATTTTAAATAAATACTTAATAAATTGACTGATCATCCGAGGAATTGACTCCCTAAAATAAATAGTGCGGAAAAAAATGAAAGAATATCAGAAAAGGAGTAAGTTGATTATATGAGACTCATATCAAGTTATTTTCGAAAATGTAAAAAGTCAACTACACACGTAAAAAAGTTTGAATAAATAAAAAAGAAAGAAGAAAAAAATTTAAGTTATTCAAGTTCTTATTTGCCATGTCGTCATGAGATACTAATGAAAAACGTTTTGTCAAGTTCAAATATTTATACTTGATTACTGACTAAGTCTAAGTGATTTTCAAGTCAAACGTCTTTAATTTAGCTCTCTATTCAGTAAGTTTTTATTTGTTGATTACTTACATAGTCCGCAATAGAAAAAAAATTCAAGAGTAACTATTTTACGAAACATGTAAAATTTTAAAAGTTATTTACATATTTAGGCTCAAGACTATTTAATTAGTTTAGTTGGGCCTATGCCTAGGAGGAACAATTTGTTGCTACTATAGTATACAAAATAAATATATACATTTTACAGATTACAGTAATCCCAAAAATCTAAGAGGTATAAATTAACACTTTTTAGTATAGAAGAAAAATAATTAGCAGCTATATATATATTTTTATACATTGAGAAGAACAAGTTTATTTTTTATGTTTGATAAACACAATTTTAGTCCATTAATGGCGACCAAGACGAAAACTAGTGCCGTAAGATCTTCGATAATAATTCTCGTCTCCCTTTTCCTCTGCATCGGAGTTATCCTCTCCACCCGATTTCGTCGCGCTCCCTTCGATATTAATGTAAGTCCATTTTCCTTCGATATCTTGATTAATTGATCGTTGATTTATACAACATTCTAGATCTGTTGTACATGTATGATAATTGAGTCTGGCTAAATTTAATTTTGATAGTGTGCAATCTCATGGTTTGGTGTGGTGCAATTTCTTTTGTTTTTGTCGGAATGATACTTGTTTATTATTAATTCTATACGTTAAATTGATATGATAAAGTTGTAGCTTGTGGTAGTACTTTTTTCTATATAGATTTTGAATATTTTATTTTTATAGATACGATGATCTAATCTAATTTCACATTAAAAATTAGTTTAAATTACAAACTTTCGAAAAGTGATGATAATTATTTTGGAACGCAGTATACAAGACAATGAAATGCTTTTCCTATGATAGGTACACCAAGTGTGTGTTATAGAAAAGAGATAATGAGCGAATTGGATCGAATTTAAATGAGTGAAGATGAACTGAATTAAAAAATAATAGATTGTTAATTGGTACAAAAGTTACTTAGGCTGAAATGGATTAAAATGCACATCAAAAAATATTTTGAAGAAATTTCTCCTGGATCAAATCATTTCAATTCATGATTGGATACAAAATTTTAAAACTGACAATTTTTATTAAAAATACTTATGTAATTTTAAACATATTATAATATTTTTATTACTATATAACTTTTGAAATTTCGTAACCATTTAGTACAAAATAAGGTTACTCAAGGGTAAGGGTAATAACCAAAACAGAAGAGGGAGATAATTTCACCTTTTATATTGGCATACATAATTTCATTACATGATACTTAAAAGAAAGTATTTTAATAATTTTCTTATTTTGTACATTCTGATTATTTGCATATAATTCAATTTATCAATGATAAATATTCCTTAATTGTTCTTGGTAAGCAATATAAACAAACTATAAAGTAAGTATATTTATATATCAACTAAAAGTACATTGATACAATTATATATAATATGGTTACATATTTTATTAGATAACTATATTATATATATACAATTAAATCTTATGCATATTTGGTAATACATTAAACTTTTTTACTAATATTATAATACCTTATTTACAAGTAAGAGCTATAATTAGTATTATGTTTAATTTTAGAGAATAACCTCTAATTGATAAGATAAAATTTATTTCTTCCTCTAATTAAGAAGTTTTTACGAAATGTGTCAATTTTAAAAAGCTATGTACTCTAATAGCCTATTTTATTTTTAAATATATAAATGTAAATATACATTGTACAATTGCAATAATCTAGATATTAAAGAGAAATAAAATTCCCACTAAGAGGTATAAATTAACACTTAATATAAAAGAAAAAATAATAATTAGCAGCTATATATATATTGTTACATTGAGCTGAACAAATTTATTGTTTATGTTTGATAAACACAATTTTAGTCCATTAATGGCGATTAAGACAAAAATTAGTACTGTAAGATCTTCAGTAATAATCCTCGTCTTCCTTTTCCTCTTCATCGGAGTTATTCTCTTTCGTGCTTCGTTCGAAATTAATGTAAGTTCATTTTTCTTAATCGATATCTTGATTAATTGATCGTTTATTCATACAACACTTCGATTAATTTGAATTAAGCAGGCTTCGCTGTTAGTAGCCTACTGAATTAGTCAGCTATTTTATTAGAAGCAAAGCTTACCATTAAATTGATATGATGAAAGTTGTAACTTATAGTAGTATTTTTTTTTTAATTTTATGGATTTTTTTTATGTGAAAGATATAGTTGATTTAATCTAATTTTGAAATTAAAATTAGTTAAGTTAGTTTTCGAAAAATGATAATTGTTATTTTAGAATGTGGTGTACGAGAGAGACAATGAAACGATTTTCCAATGGCAAGTACACTAGGTGTATGTTGTAGAGGTGACAATTGATGAGTTAAATTGAATTTAGACGGGTCAAACTGTACTAGGTTTAATTAAAATGGATGGATTGTTGATTTATACAAAAATTATTTGGCTGAAATAAATTAAAATACGGGTCAATAAGTATATTCAAGAATTTTCTCATGGATTAAATCGTTTCAATTCATGATTGGACATAGAATTTTTTTAAAAAAATATATAATTTCAAATATATTATACTCTATTTTTATGACTATAAAACTTTTGAAATTTCGAAACATTTAGTACAAAAAAAAAGTTACTCAAGGGTATGGGTAATAACCAAAAAAGAAGAGAAGATAATTTCACCTTTTATATTGGCATACATACTTTAATAAGTTTGTTATTTGTATATAAATTTTAGCTTGACTTTATCTAATACAAAAAATCAAACACTAGACAAATTTAGCCTTTTTAAGTTTTATATTGAGATAACCCCTCATCATTGCAACCAAACATCCCATATAGTTTTAAAAGGTGTTAAATTGTGTGTCCATAAAAAATTATCTCAAAGGCTTATGATCTATTGGAACATATGAGACACGAAAGGGTTGCTCAAATGATAAATATTATCGAATGAAACCACTATATAATGTGTGTATTTTCATCAGAAGCGGACCTAGGTGGGGATTTGTGGGTTCGAACGAATCCAATAGCTTTTTTATAGATACTATATTTATACTAGAAAATTAAATAAATATATACATATATTAACTTATGAACCCCTAACAAAATTGATTGATAGTTCAGTGATAAGGAAGAGACTATGAAAATGCTTTTCACACTAAAATAGTGGATTTGAACCCTGAACTCTTAATCCCGACTCTTCCTCTGATTTCCATGTGTGTGTATTCAGCTACTCAATCTTGATACTCTTGTTTTTATTGATTGACAGTCCATTCTCACTGATACAACTCCAACAGTCTCATTACAGCCCCAAAAGAAACTACAAATCCAACTAAATTGTACAAATGGGAACCTCACAAACACTTGCCCTGCTTCTTACTACCCGTTAAAGTTCACGAATCAAAATCAATCCAATTCATCATCGTCAACATGTCCTGATTACTTTCGATGGATCTACGATGACCTATGGCCTTGGAGAGAAACAGGAGTCACCAAAGCAATGGTGATGTCAGGCAAAAATAATGCAGATTTTCGATTGGTGATCGTGGATGGAAGAGCATACGTTGAAACATATCGAGAGTCATTTCAAAGCAGAGATACATTTACATTATGGGGCATTTTACAAATGTTACGTAGGTACCCTGGAAAAATACCTGATTTGGACCTGATGTTCGATTGTGGTGACAATACAGTTACTGAGACAAAATTCTATCGACGCCCTGATGCCCCTGCTCCTCCACCTCTGTTCCGTTACTGTGGAAGTGACGCGAGTTTGGATATTGTTTTTCCAGATTGGTCATTCTGGGGATGGTATAGTTACCCCTAATTACTCTCTTTGCTTGCAATATTGATTTGATCATCCCTAACTTTAACAATTTTTAGGGTAGAGGTTAATATAAAGCCTTGGGAAACATTGTCAAAGGAGTTAAAAAAAGCGAATGAGAAGTTAAAATGGAGCAAAAGGGAACCATATGCATACTGGAAGGGCAATCCTTATGTTGCTAGAACCAGGAAGGATATGCTCAAGTGCAATGTTTCCGAAAAACAGGACTGTAATGCGCGTATATATAAACAGGTAATGTCTCATCTACGTTCATCGTCAGGATATACAAATACTAAAACAAATTGCACATATGTAGGACTGGATTAAAGAACAGAAGCAAGGGTTCAAGCAATCAAATTTAGCTAGTCAGTGCAAACACAGGTATGAAAATGAAGGTTTTTTATTTCATGATTATCGATATCCTGAGTGTTCGTTAAATATATATATATATCGTCAATCTTAAATGTTGTTTTGTGCAATTTATGTCAGATACAAGATATATGTTGAAGGAAACACATGGTCCGTGAGTGAAAAATACATTCTGGCCTGTGATTCTGTTACGTTACTTATAAAACCATACTACTACGATTTCTATAGCAGAGGTTTGATGCCGTTGAAACATTACTGGCCTGTAAATAATAATGACAAATGCCGATCTATCAAACATGCTGTTGATTGGGGGAATACTCATCAAAAAGAGGTAATCTATATTTTCACATATTTTACTTCAAATTCACCCGAGAGGCTGAAACTTCAGTTTATAAAATCGAGTGTTCACCACTCTGTACCTCCACGAGATAGTCATAAGATCGGCATACATTCTATCCTTCTCAGACCCCACTTAGTGGGACTTTGTTGTTGGACATATCTGCTCGTGTTAATTTGACTACATTGTTTTTTGGTGAACAAATCAGGCTCAGGAGATTGGTAAGGCAGCAAACGATTTCCTACAAGAACAACTCACAATGGATTATGTTTACGATTACATGTTCCATCTCTTGAGTGAGTACGCAAAGCTATTGAAATACAAGCCCACGATACCTAAAAAAGCAATTGAACTTTGTTCAGAAGTAATGGCATGTCCAGCTGAAGGAGTGATAAAGAAGTTCATGGCAGAATCTATGGTTAAAGGCCCCTCCGACGCGATACCTTGCAACATACCACCTCCATTTAGTCCTGCAGATGTTCACTCTCTTCTTGTTACAAAAGAAAAATCGATTAAACAAGTTGAGTCATGGGAAAAACAATACTGGAATAAGAACAAAACCAAACGACATTGAATATTTGAGTGTTTTTTTTCATATTCATTTGTCAAAGGTTCATTTTGCTATTCAGTGACAAATTTTTGAATCAATAAACTATAAATTTTGGTTTCGCCACAAGTTTTAAGTTAGCTGAACTTCTTTATTGGTTGGTACTGTGGAGTACTTGATTTCTAGTTGCTATCTCTTCTTTATTAGGCGTCGGCAGAAGTTGATTTTCAAGTTGGACGAATTTAGAAATTTTGTTAAAAATATTCAAAATTTTAATGAATATATATCTACAAGGTTATTTTTATCAATATATATAGTATAGTATTAGTTTTTATATGCATAACATAATATTTCGACCAAGGATGTTTGACTCAGTGGCGAAACCAGTAATTTCATAAAGAGTGTGCATAAATAAATTTTTTCAAAAAGTAAAACTAGTAAAATTCGAACACACAAGTACTACCTCATTCTAAAGAGGCGAAACCACTGGACTACATTAGTTTTTTTTGTTAAGAGTGTAAAAAATATGTCATTTAATCATTTCGTGTATTATATTACTTGTATATACGATATTTTTTTCTGACGAAGGGTGTCCCTGACCACCATGTGGCTACACCACTCGTTCGAGTGATTATCTTTCGAATGACGCTAGTGGAGACTAATTCCTTCCATCTAATGAAGATACTTACTGCAGTCTTTTCGGTGGATCCTTCCCTAAAAGGAAATTGAATTGGTCATTCCACCATCACTCGATTATAGAGAGTTGGAGGAAGCCCTCTTGATGCAATGAGAAAACGGAAAGAGAAACTGAGAATGCGATCAATTGCTTCCTCTCGTCGGAGCAGGAATTTCCACTCTTTTGTCCGATTAGAAAAATGAGGTTTTCTGAGTCAATATACACTACAACAAAAAACGTTTAGCGGTATTAAATATTGACATTAATAAAGAGTGCTAAAGCCTTTATCGGCATTAGTTAATTGTCATTAGAACCAACGTCGCTAAATGCTTTAGGGACATATACAAAGAGCGGCAATTAAGAATTAATTACCGATAATTATCATTTTTATTATAGTGATAGTGTTCTGCTTGGAGAATTAATTGCCGTTAATGATCATTTTTATTATAGTAATAGTGCCCTGCTTGGTTGGAGTATAATTTTGCAATCCGAGTAAGACCATAATACTGTCTCAATTCACATATATGTCCACTAGATTTTTTCGAATTCCACTTAATAACAATATTTAAAAATTGTACTATAATAAACTATAAAAGGTACTTATCTAAATTACTTTTAAATATGTAAGATAGAGCTGGAAAGAAAATAAATAAATACTTTGTTTTAAAAATTCCATGAAATTAAACAATATGGGTTGTGGTGCTATAGTGAGACTGTTTCATCCTAAATCAGAGACCTCGAGTTTGAGCCTCGATATAAAGAAAATTTTATTGTGAGCGTGACTCCCGAATGAGCCCAGCAGTGTACGTTCCAAATTTAATCGGGGCTCTAATATGGGCTCCGGACAGCCAAAAATAATAAGAACTCCATGAAATTTAAAACAAGTTTAGTTTGAAAAGTTATTAATCTATCAATTTCAATTTGTTTGTCTTATTTTCTCATCCATTTAAAAAAGAATATTTTTGTTGAAATTCTTTAATTCTAACTTTTTACATGGTAATCATAAGATTAAATAATATTTTGATACATTCTATATATCTTTAGTTTGAAATTTATTTTTACTTTTTTAAAATTCTGATATTTCAAATTAAACAAATAAATTAAAATCGAAAAATGATATTTAATTATTAAGATTAATGAAAACATACAACCACCCTCAAAATAATAAGTATAATGCACACTATTTACTAGATGTATCGTAACGATTACATTTCAGTAAATTGCGGGATAATGTTCGATAGAAATATTAAATCCCAATTTAATATTGCTATAAAATTGCAGTAACACAGCGTACTGAACTGGAATTTGATTAAATGAGAGGAATTGGTCGCTGAAAAACCTTTTATAAGTGGATTTGTACAAGTTTAAGTCTAGGACATAGTTTTTCACTAAAATTAAACTAAAGATTATGCCTTTTTTAATTAGTATAATTAACTTTTATATTTAATATATAATTTTAATTCCAAATTTTTCATCTATAGTAAATTTCTAGTCTTAAATTTCAGCTAATCGAATATATTTACGTTAAATCTTAATAGCTCAGTTGATTGACTATCTAAATTTTATTTTTATGATGAAGACTTGATTCTCTAGTAATTTGTTGCTGAGAATTCGATTTGAAATCTCATTTTCTTTCTCATCCCAATTTTGAATTATCTATGTTAATCAAATATCCTATTTAATAAGGGGTCGTTTGATTGTGAACAAGTTATCTCATGATAAGTTATTCTAGGATTAGCTATATTGAGATGATTTATCTCATCATGTATATGAGATAATTTATTTCATCAATATAATATAAATAGTGAGATAAATTATCCAAATAAAATATTTTATTTTATCATATCAATATTATTTTTAATCTGTCACACCAAACGATCCCTAAGTGTGAGTCTGAGTACTCAATACTATACATTATCTCCACGTAGGGGATGGTGAAAATTATTGTGTCTTTGACAACATTACCCTTTGCTTACATCATCATGAAAAACTAAACATCACTTTTGTCATGTTTTGTTTGTGCTCCTCATTTGTGTATTTCTTACATACTTTCTCGCATGTATATTTGGTAAATATTTTAAAGTTTGAGGATAATTTCAATTGTATAAAATAATGAGCAATTTATAAAAATGACTATATTTATAAGGTTATTGAAATTCAATAGTTATAAATATGTTATTTACAATAAATGACTACATTTTATATATATTTTTTTTTTGTATACTTGTATACATTTTTATTTTTCTATTTATACATTAATACATCTTTAAGTACAATAAACTAAATAAGAAATTAACTCTAAATATAACCCACTATCTTTATTTACGTCCATACAATGAGCAACTTCCATTATTAACATTAGAACTAATAGTTACTTATTTAAAGACATCCGATCATGTTCTTATCAGTTTAAATACTTCATTCTCTTGTTGTCTATAAAGATATGGTGTTGATATGTTATAATAATAATAAAATTTAGAAAAAACGGTAATTAAAAAATCAATGAAGATAAAAATTGAAATCTTAACTAAAAAAAACACAAGAATACATACCCATACATTGAGAATATACTTTTTGAGTAAATATACAATTATTGAATAAAAGAAATTTTATTTTCTATTTGTTTCTAAACATAAATCTACTCCAATGATTTTTTTTTGTTCCTTTTGTTATAATTCATATTGCCAAATCGAAAGAGTGACTTTATTCAAGTTTCTTAACATGAACAAAAAAGGCTTTTAAAAATAGTTAAAATCAAAAAGAAATTTCGAAGTTCAAATTTATTTGATCATAAATACAAGTTGGTAAGTGCACAATACTACATATTTATGTTTGTTCAACTTTTGTTGTTGTGTTTTTTTCTATTTTAATTTATTTATCTTATTTTTCTTTTTAATTTATTATATATTCAAAGATTATGTTTAAGATATTATAAATCATCAAAAAACTTAAAATATTATATCATAAATTTAAAAATTACGTAAAAAATATTATAAGTCAAAGTAAATAAGAGGCTAGACACCTTAAAAGTCTTTTTTTTTATAAAGAAAATCTTTACTCGACCCTTGCAATACAATCATTTTCCCTGTGAAATTGAACAGATGAAACAACATATATTATTGAAAGTGACGTAAATATATCATAAATCATTATAATTAACAACTGAAAATATTTTAAAATCATGTAAGAAATTTGGCTGACTCTCCTAATTCCATACTTGTGACATAAATTCTAACAGAAGAAGTAACATATATTGTTAAAAAATAACGTAAAAAAATATAAATCGCAATAAATTAACAACTTTAAATTATATTTTTTTTTAAAAAAACATATACAAAAGCCAAATTTCATCTGTATCACATATATAGAAACAAAGAAATACTCCCTCTGTCTCAATTTATGTGGCGTTTTTCAGATTTCAAGATTCAAACAAGTCTATCTTTGACCGTAAATTTATCATATGTTTTTTAATTTTTGAATTGTCAATTATTGTGATTTATAGTAATTTTTACATAGTTTATAAATATATAAATTCTATTTAAATATTTTTGAAGATTCCACAAATAAATTTCCCACCAAATTTCGATTGTTTGATTCTTAAAAAATAAAAAATATAATATAAATTAATACAGAAAGAATAAGAAACTCATCACTCTCCTAGAAATAACAAAAAGTGTCAACAATAATTCAAAAAATCGCTCCTCAAAAACTACTACTTATCCCACTCATGCTGCACCCTTAACAGAACAAATAAAGAAAAACAGGCCCCTCAATTTGAGGCATCCTAATTATTAGTGCACATTGCACACATTCACGGTGGTGTAGTGGATAGAATTCCTTTTTTAAATTAAAATGTGGACTTTGAGTGCGTTTTTGATGAGAAGTGTGATTTTCTGTTCCACGAATTTGGACTAATCGAACTTTAATATATATATCTGATCTTAAATAGAGAACAAATAATAAAATATTGCTAATGCATACTATTTGCAAGAAATTTTAAACATATAGAAAATAAATAAATCACATAGATAAACATGAATATTTTATTGATAATTATTGTGGGTACAATTCTGTTCCTCCCTCAATTCTACTCTCTTATGATTTATTCCTTAATTCGAGAGTCGTTAATGGTATATTTTATCGAACTAAAATGATATATCTTTGATCTCTATACAAATATTCCATGAAATTTATAGACTATTCGAGATGCCTTTTCAAGAGAATATAATATTCTTTATATAGATATACACTAGAGTTTAAAATTTAGCCTCCAAAAATCCTGATTAAAATTAAATATATATAATAGAATCTCAACTAGAATTCAAACAAATAAAATTTCAAAATGTTAAACAGACGTATAATCCCTCTGACCACCAGGATATATATTCTTGGCACCCCCCTCAACTTCCTCACTATTCTTACATATATCTCAAACTTTTTCCAAAAAAGGCTCTTCAAACTCTGTTTCTATTAATTTCTCACTTTGCTCACCTGATTTTGCAGCATACAAACTCTATTTAATTACTTCACATTATTCTTCTGTTTCCACTTTGCACTTATAAAATTATAAATACCTCCTCCTCTTCTTCAGTCAGGGTACCAAAAGTCAAACTAAATTACATCACCCTCTTATTGTCTCTTTTAATTAACAAGGCTATATATAGGGGTATTTTTTATTTACCAAATATAAATGCCGTTTTAGGTGGGATACCTAAAAGTCTTTGTACCTCTAAAAATAAAAGTAAAAGTTTGGTTAAAATTGACATTTATTATAGAGGAAAAATTTGTCACCTATAATTTATTGGCGGTGCATGCAACAAATTAGTTGTACGTTTCATCATTAAAGATAATGGCGACCAAAACAACATCTTCACTAACATTTTTTGTTTCTCTTCTTCTCTTCATCGGAGCTATTTTCTCCACCCACTTCCTATACTCTCCATTCAACAATGTAAGTTACTCTTATTAATTTGATACACTTCTAATTTCATTTCTGAATAATTGACAATCTTGAAAACATCTATTTGCTTATATAATTGAGCTTAAATACATTTTCAATTTGATAACATGAGTGAAATACATTTTAAATTCTCGCTAATTTTTGACCTTTTTATTAAGAGTTTCATACTGCTCCAAAAGTTTGAGACTACTATATTGCTATGTAATGTTATCCTATCAGGAATGTATCTAGATTTAGTTAATCACGTAAATAAGTATTTTTAAAGTTATTAATAATTTAAAGATAAAATTAGTAATTTGTACCAAATTTAGAATATTTTCGATACTTCTTTGTTAATTAAGTTAAATGTTTTTTTTTTCTTCACCGACTTTAACAAACACCAGGAGAAACAAAAAAGAAATGATGTTCTTTCTTCTTTGTTTTTTTTCCTCTGTATTATTATTAGCTTGAAACTGTATACCAAACAAAATGTTTAATCCGTCAAGAGAATCTGAAAGTAGAATCATATTACTATTAAGAGGGATTTGCAGTTTATCTTTATTGTGATTTAAAGTGTTTTGAGCATATTTTAATTGTAATCGAATGCTCCCTTCGGTTTCTCATTTGGTGTGAAGAGGGGCGGAGCTAGCTTCTAGTCAACAATTCTGATAAAATTTATTAATATTTACATCAAATCAATATAATAATATTATATAGAATAAATATTGAATTCTTAAATCAGCTAGTTTATGAATTTTACTTTTTTTAAATTTTGCTTAGAGAAAATTCTGGATCCATCACGGACATAATTTTTTTGAAAAAGAGTCTGAATAATATTTCCCCTTTGTCTTAATAAATAAATTCAATTTTATTTATTTTATCATGAGATATTATATGATATTTTAAAATTATAAATTATATAAAAAAAGGATTTCTGAATTTTTTGCTCTAAGCACAATAGTGGCCGTACATTATTGAAGGTGCAATAAAAATTGTTTGGGCGAATATGCGGCGGATTTGTAATTTAACCCATTTTTTACGCTGTCCTTTAGCTTTTTATTTTAAAGTATTATTAAAACATTATTATATGATATGTGAAAATTACGCTAAGTGTCTCTTTGTGTGAGTTTACGTGGCATTATTTTGTGCTATCATTACGCATTCTCGTTTCTGTTACCCATGTTATAATACAATATACTAATATATTAATTAAAATATCTTTTACGTACTCTGTCTTCATCCACTTTAATTTGTCAGGTGCTTTTTCAGAAATCAAGTTAATTAATTTTTAAAGTTAAATTAGATTATATTAATTTAATATTTTAAACAAAGATATTTAAAAATTATATGAAAAGTATTATAAATTGCAATTTTGCATATCAATATGATGAAAAAATACATATTAAAATATTGGTCAAATTTTTTAAAATTTGACTCTAAATCATGACAAACAATACTGGACGGAGGGAGTAACTTTTAGGTCTTAAATGTAGATAGTTGGAAGAAAGAGTTACTAAAAAGAAAAATAGACATTCTTTTTAGGACAAATTAAGAAAAACAAATTGATACGAAGGGGATATATATTATTTTAGGCTTTGATTTTATTATTGCATATTGTTTCCTTTGCTTCGATTATTGTATTATATGTGTTGTTACCATCTATGAAAAACAATCTTTTTATCTTCGCAGAGCAAGTAAGGTCTCGAGTCATTGTATTTTTGTAATCATGCATGCTTAAAGCAAAACAAGAACAAAGTTGGACTAATTACTTAATATGCTACATTTTG
This sequence comes from Solanum sitiens, assembly GCA_016801875.1. NCBI lineage: Eukaryota > Viridiplantae > Streptophyta > Magnoliopsida > Solanales > Solanaceae > Solanum > Solanum sitiens. Next base: position 2,267,324 of record JABWTJ010000060.1, read on the forward strand.
AAACTGTTATAGTAACAAAAAAACTGAGGATTTATGTGCCAATGTGAAACAAGTACTTCAACTACTTTTGATCATCTCGTTCCTTCACCCTTGTGATTATAGGACATTGTTAGTTATATAAACCATCCATGATCGGAGGCGGACCCATATTCATATTTGGGGGTGCACGTGCAACTGTTAACTTCATAAAAAAGTTATATGTATATCTATCTTGAGAAATTTACAAAAAATCACTGTGCACCCATGAGGAGTACAGGAATGTCGTTGTATCGCTTGTACTAGCTAGAGGAGCCACCTAGGAGCCTTTTCTCTGTTGTTTCTATTATAAGTTTATTGGTGCACCAAAGTCTTCAAATCCTGGGTTCACCTCTGTGACCATAATCTCGTGTTCATGACACCATATTCAGTATTCATATCTAGTTCTTGTCTACATTGTGAACCAATTCCTCGTCTTATTGAATTTACATTAATGGTTTATTCTTCTGCATTGACAGTCCACCACAGGATATTCTCCACGAAAGACAATAGTAACCCACGTTATACGCCACAATCACACTGATGCAACCCCAGCAGTCTCAAAACAGCCCCTGAAGAAACTGGAAATCCAACTAAATTGTACACTTGGAAACCTCACAAGAACTTGCCCTGCATCTTACTACCCGTTGAAGTTCACCGAACAAAATGAATCCTCTACATCATCTCCTCCGCCGCCTACATGTCCAGATTACTTTCGTTGGATCTATGATGACCTATGGCATTGGAGAGAAACAGGAATCACCAAAGAAATGGTGATGAGAGCCAAAAGAACGGCAGATTTTCGGTTGGTGATAGTGAATGGAAGAGCATATGTTGAAACATATCATAAGGCATTTCAAAGTAGAGACACATTTACATTATGGGGCATTTTACAAATGTTACGGAGGTACCCTGGTAAACTGCCTGATTTGGACCTGATGTTCGACTGTGTTGACTGGCCAGTTCTAAAGACTGAATTCTATCGACACCCTAAGGCCCCTGCTCCTCCACCTCTGTTTCGATACTGTGGGAATGATAGTAGTTTGGATATTGTTTTTCCAGACTGGTCATTTTGGGGATGGTACGAACCTCAGTTTCTCGCATACATATTGATTTGATAATCTTATATGCTTTATTGAACTTTCTGTTTTTGTTCAATTAACATCGTTTAGGCCAGAGATTAATATAAAGCCGTGGGAGACTTTGTCGAAGGACTTAAAGAAAGGGAATGAGAAGATAAAATGGACCGAAAGGGAACCATATGCATACTGGAAAGGCAATCCTGTTGTTGCTGAAACCAGAAAGGATCTGCTCAATTGCAATGTTTCAGAAAAGCAGGACTGGAATGCACGCGTATATGCTCAGGTATCTTGTTCTACGACATATGTAATCATTAGTGGCAGACGCAGGATTTTCATTAAGGGTTGTCAATGTTTATAGCAAAAAAAATTATAAATAGGCTAGTAAGACTTAAACACACAACCTCATATAGTATTTGTAAGCCCCTAACCAATAGACTAAACCTTCAACTTGTTTCGAGAGGTGTCAATTTATGTATTTATATTTATAAAACTAAAATTTAACCACTACATATAACGTAATTTTCAGACTAAGGGGTGTCGCTCAACACCCATTGGATCAAGGTAGGTCCGCCACTGGTAATCATGTTTGTTGTCGCATGTCAGAAATTTAAGTGATGAATCTATAAATATATGTAGGACTGGGCTCAAGAAGAGAAGCAAGGGTACAAGCGATCGGACATAGCTAGTCAGTGCATCCACAGGTACGAAAAATAAAGTTGTTTCTCTTACCAGTTTTTATCTTTATTTTTCGTTAACATGTCCATGTTTGTTAACTACATCTTCCTAAACGTTGTCCGATTTTTCTCTCCTCTTCATTATGCAATTATGTCAGGTACAAGATTTATGTAGAAGGATCTGCATGGTCCGTGAGTGAAAAATATATTCTGGCCTGTGATTCTGTTACATTACTTATAAAACCCCAGTACTACGATTTCTACACCAGAGGTTTGATGCCTCTGCAACATTACTGGCCCGTAAAAGATAATGACAAATGCCGATCAATCAAGCATGCTGTTGACTGGGGGAATACTCATGAACAAGAGGTAATCTATAATCCAACCCCAACTCATCACTGTCTTCACCATCTTTTTGGCATTGTCCGGTAATTTACTTATTTGGTGAATAACATAGGCACATGCGATTGGTAAGGCAGCTAGTGATTTCATTCAAGAACAACTCAAAATGGACTATGTATACGATTACATGTTCCATCTGTTGAGTGAGTATGCAAAGCTGTTGAAATACAAGCCAACTGTACCTCGAAAAGCAGTTGAGCTTTGTTCAGAAGCAATGGCATGCTCAGCTGAAGGATTGACAAAGAAGTTCATGTTAGAATCTATGGTTGAAGGCCCCTCAGACGCGATACCTTGCAACATTCCACCTCCATTTGGCCCTGCAGGTCTTCACTCTATTCTTGATAGAAAAGAAAATTCGATAAAACAAGTTGACTCATGGGAACAGCAATACTGGAAAAACAAAAGCAACCAACAACGAAGATTTTAGTTTTTGTTTTTTTTTTACACGTAGTAAGGTGTTGTATTATTCATCATATACATTATAATGGAGCACACAAACGATAAACCTTGATGTTGAGATAACATAATTCAGGAAAGAAGTTTGTTTCCTTATATAGGTGTTTGTAATAATATATTCATTTGAAGTTGAATGACTGAGAATATAATGGAATTCGTTAATCTAAAATGCAACAAGAGCATAATTAGATGTTTTATTTAGGAGAAAAACCACCATTTAATACAGAATGCTGTGTTAAGGCATCATTACATGAGAAATACAAAGATCCAGTTGCTTGCAATTCAACTGGAAATGCAACTACATGAGAGTGACTCAATAGGCTCGCGATTTTATAAGATCAAAGCTCATTTCACTAGGTTCAGTTGCTTGCAATTCAACTTGAATTCCATCTAGTTCTCTCTTGAATCTGTCCTTTGAGCTCGCGTATACCATCTTCATCCTCACTGTTGATGATTCAGGTGACCTAAAACATATATATCATCACAGACTATTATTAGTTAGAATCAGGCCCAAATCTTCTGTTTTTTTTTTTGTTGTTGTTGTCAAATGGATATTTATGTATGTATACCAGGCAATAAAGAAAATCTTGCTCTTCTGGATATTTTCGTTAGTTGTGAAGTCGAAATCAAAGACAGCATAACGACATTCATCAGGAGGGAGAGAGTGGGTGAAATCGTCGTAGTTTTCTTCAGGGCTTCCAAGTTTCTCTACCACCACTTCCTGACCATCAATCTTGAAGATAATGAACCTGTAGTTTCTCTTTGCTTTTAATTCTAAGAATTTTAGCTTACATTCATCTTGTACTGCCGTTCCAGACACAGCATTTGCCTGATACACATATATTTGTCAAATGTCATGAATATAAGACACAGAATTCAAATCAAACAACAATAACAATAATTGATAAATCCTAAGATAAGATCAACAATAACAAGTATATATTATGAATGCAATTAGATTCAACTGATGCATGAAGGTGCTTACGCACTTTGTATCAACAGGTGTCACGTGACACTACTTCCTAATTTTTTTTATGTATAGAACTATGGATAATAACAAAATGAAATATCGGGTATAAATATTAAAAATGACACCCCTTATCGCTATAATGATATTTTGAATTTTGCTTACAAAAAACTCCGTGTATGCCAATGGATGCATTCAATCAACAAACATGAATAGATCTATTTTTTTCTCCCGCGGAAATATATTATATATAGAAATTTTTTTTTTCCGAAAAGTATATGCTTAGTGAGTGCACCATGATCCATCGTAAAAGTTATACACTCTTAAGTTGGATATGAGAATATAAAAATATATATATAAAAAAAAAAGTCGAAATGACACAGGCCTATTACAGATGTTCAAAATGAATAAAGCCTACTTGAGGTGAAGTGTATAAGTAAAAGTTGTTGTCAACTTCGGCCGATGGGTTTGCCGTTGAATGACAATTAAGTTAAAGATGTATAACATGACAAAATGGTGATTGAAAACAAAAATGAAACACAAAGAAGTGAAAGAAAGAGAGTGTATATATTATATATACCATGGTGTCGATTAATGTAATTATGAAATAGAAAAGGATCTCTGCCTGCAAAATTGATAGAAAAAAAAAAAAGGATAAAGGGGTGGGGGGATAGAGAGAAAATGGTAGAGATCCTTCAATCTACAAGAGAAAAAACAGAGTCTAGCTGGTTTATTATTTATAATAAATAATACAAGAGAAAAATTCGGAGTTTAAAGAGGAAATGTTAGATAAGGGGTTGTGAGTATTCTGAGCTATTTTGAGGCTCATTAATCATTTTAGTCACCATCACGACCATGACCATTCTTTGTCAACTGTCATATAATTCCCTGTTGAACTTCGTTTGATAGGCATGATGAGATAAATAAGGATATTTTATGACATTATTTTATCTCTATCATCAATATGATGTAGTAATCCATCATTTGCATCTCAAACCAAATGTAAGATAAAATTGATCCCAAATTTATTCAGTTTCCCCTAATTATACAAATGTTAATTTACACTTCAACAAAAATCCTTCTCTATTTTATATTGTTGGCATAATATTCATTTGAAATGCAAAACTCTAATTTGATCATCCTGCTAACTCAAAGTACAACATCTAAGGACCCAAAAAAACTCACCCGCACCGGGAGTTTACGTCAAGCCAATGCAATTAACCAAAGCAAAAATAAATAAATATGGTGGATACACAGTTAAATAATGAAAAGAGAAGAGCAGAAAGTAGTCCTAATCTATTTTTGGTCATGCTCAAAAGACACCATTAAGCATTAGCACTCTCGAATAATTTGTCATTTAAGTGTTCTAATTTTCTGACGTATTTTGTGTCCAAGATCCTCACTAAGTAGAGGAGAAAATAATATTGCAAATCAAAATTTGAAAGGGAATTGCAGTTGTTGGACAAGAAATATGGATCAGTTTCAACAAAACTACTTTCCAGGATCATCGGTTCTTCTGGAGATTCATTCATCCTACAAAATTAACAACTTTAGGTTCTTTTTTCTTCTTTAATTTAGCATCATCGTCTTCATCAACATCCTCTGCCTTGAAGTTGAAGTCATCCTCGAGATCATCCCCACTGCTGAGTTTGGTAACTTGTCCCCTTGGGCGGTCTTCAAATTGAGCTGTCAGAAACAAGGGAAAGGTCACAAAAAAGGTGGAACAGTTGAAACCAAACCAAATCAACACTAGCAAGCAGCATCTGTTACCAACTAGCTACAGGCATATAGTAAAAGAAATCTATCAGGGTATGTTTGTAATCAATCAAGGAGCAGACAAACGTCCACCAAAAGTTATTCACAAGGCAGCCATTTACGACATAAATTCCTCTTCTAAACAATCCCCACCCTTCACCCCCAGCCACCCCAATGCCAACAAATTGGACTGCTCCCTTGCTTGCTAGATTTAACACAAAATTCATGAACATGCAACCAAAGGAGTGTATGGAAGAGGACATGAGAAGGTCCAGACTTTATATTGAAACGGAACTAGAGTGACTGACTTATGAGGCCTTTAATTATATACAAAAAAATATGATAAAACAGATGACTGTAGCTCGATTAATACTCTTCTGAACCAAAAGTAATTGGCTTGGCTGTGACATGGCCAAAACCTGTTCAACTGAGCAGATAAAGAAAAAAAAAGTTGACAAAGTTGTTGGACTGTCTTTATACCGTCAAGGAAAAACAAGACTAGGTCATGCACAAGAGAAGTAGAAGAGATCAAGTGCTCTGTTTGTCAAGTTATAAGCAGCCTTGCTAAATCTGCAACTATTGAGGGCCAACTGATTAGGTATGTAGGACATGAGCCAAACTGAATGACAAAGAAATTACGGAGTGTGAACATTATGATGATAGCATATAAGTTAATATGTTGGCGGTCATTTGGTAGAGTGTATTAGCAAAAAATAATGCATGCATTAGCTCTATGTATTAGTAGTACCTTGTTTGGTGCAATTTTTCATGCTATGTGTAACTACTGCAATCACTACTTATACACTCTATTGTGTATTGGGAAGTGTATAACTAACACCATGGTTTCTAAGTATTAGTAAGACAGAGATTCAATGCATGTATTAGCATGGTAAAGACCCTATTATCCCTCAAAACCCTTTTTACATCTTTTTCACCATAATTATGGAGGATACTTTTGTAAATAAATTTTGTATACAATGCATTATATTTTTAATAAACTAAACAAAACAATGCATAAGAAATAATCTATGTATATCTAATAGAAGCATAACTAATACAAGCATTACTAATACACTCTATTTAGCATTATTTTTATATACTCTACCAAACGACCCCATAAAGAGATACTAAAACATGTATAAAAAATGATAGCATACAAAAGGTTGCAAACAGTAGAAATCCTTGATATATCTTTCCTAAAAGTGAAGACAAAACTAGAAGTGGCGAAGAGCAAATTAATGGAATAATATATTAAAGTACGTACAAATTTTAAATCTGCCAATGGCCGCATCAGAAGCTTTGCCAGATTTATTAGGACAGTCTCTTGCCAAATGTGTAACGCCACCACAAATTTTGCAACAACCACCCTGCAAACAAAAGTCATCAAGAACTTGAACTTCTAACCTCCTGTGAAATTAACGTTTTTAAGTTTCCTAAGAAAAGAGCTCATTTTGATTGAGTAAACATGGACGTATCGAACCAGCATCAGAAGGTAGCCGTGAAGTGATTGAAAATGAAGTTTGAAGCCAATCAAATATATGTACCTTTGGGTATATGCCATGAGTATTTTTAGGGCAGTCCTTACTCAAGTGACCTTGTTCTTTACAAATAAAGCAACTGGCAAACTTTGTTCCACCTGCATAATTGAGAAAACTACATGATTATACTAAAATTAAAGAAAAGAAACAAGAAAAATCTTTCTAATAGAATAGATATTATTGTTAGATCAACTTCAATAGACACTTGGAAAAACAAGGGCAACTCAATCTGAATAGCACATATATAACCAACAATTTAGCATATGCTAATTTTTGAAGCACTTCAGTTTTGGCAGTTGCATATACTCTTTTTGTCTCCACCAAAGAAATTCTGAAACTAATTTTTTAACTCAGCATTAACTCAATTTAGGTCAACTCCTATTTTGTAAGTATGGATTAATGGAGTTTGATTGGTCAAGACAACAACAATTCACCAATACCGTGACCCTGTCAGTTGGTTCAGGAACTTATTTAGTAGTTTAGCCTTAATTATTCAATGTTTAACACTTCCATACTGCATATTACGAAGTTGATACACCGAGTACATGAAAATTAGTGGACCAGTATTGAAATTACAATGAGAAGGACAACGAAAAAGTTCATAACCTGAAGAACGTATGCACACAAAAAAAATAATAAAGAAGTAAAAGAAAATATATTGTCCACGGAATGAAGAAAAGAGATACTACTAGATAAGGTCAAAGGAAAAATACCATCTTGAAGCGGATAAGGGCAGTTAGCCAAAGAATGACTTGTTTCCCCACAATTGTAACATAACTTCTTATCCACCACTTCATTATTCTTGTTGGGGCAATTCTTCAGGCTGTGACCGCGTCGACGACAAAGCAAACATATCTTCATAGACACATATTAACCAAAGCAGCGAAAATCAGCACAGGGCAACAATATTCTTCTAGTGTAACAAAACATCATCTCGGATATCATTGGGCAGTGCAACTACAAGTCAATACTAAATAGATTCTGTCCAAAGGCCACGTTTGGTATGACTTCAATTGTTTTTACCAGAAAAGGAAATATTTTACCTAATAAAATAATCTGCTAAGTCATTTTCCAATGTTTTATTGAGAATAAAAGTTGGTGGAATTAAGAGTGGTGGAGGCTGGACTGACCACCACCGGTAGTGTTTGGTAACAATTATAAGTTGGAAAGCGTTATTTAGAAGTTAATTGGGATTAATGATATGTAATAAACATATTTTCTTACTAAGCAAACAAAGTATAATGCACTTTGAATCTAGTTATGGAGTATTAAGTTCATAATAGATTTCATCTATTTGTTGTAAATCGACAGTTCTAGCAGCCAAACTCTCGAATGACTACACCATGGAGAACCGAACCACAATATCAAAGCATTATCATTCATTCAAATAAAATGTCAAAATAACAAGACGGAATGAAACAAGAGATTCAATTCAATTTTTCATTTTTTGCTAATTAACGGAAGAGCATTCCCTGTCGTATCGTTTGTTGTAGTTTATGTTCTATTACTATCTCTTTGTTTCTCGTACTTCCGTTACTTATATGAAGTTGTTGTTAGCATTTCCAGCACTATTCTAATTAAATCCAACTGGTCAATAGTCAGATGCTACAAAAAGTAGGTTCTAACTATCATAAACTCCAGCAGAGTAGCATAAACATTGCAATACAAAAATATACACAATAATGAAGAAAAAAAAATTGTACCTTATTCTTTTCCCATTCAGCTTTTCTAGGGCAATCCCTGGCAATATGGTCATGTTCTTTACATATAAAACAGCTTTCACCAGGCTTCATTCCAGCGACTCTAAAAGGATGCTTAATAAATGAACGTTTCTTATTAGGATCTTTGGATTCTCCTTTTTTCTTCTTGAAGGTGCTCTTCTTCTTCTTTTTCTTATTGGGGTCTTTAGGTGGAGTTGGTTCTGGCTTAGGGAATAGTTCAGGATTAGCTTCCTTGTATCGTTTTCGAGCTAATTTCTGCCTTTTGCTCACCATTTTTCTTACAGTATGATTCCTCTGCTTCTGCTTTGTGAATTAAAGGAAGTAAATAACAGCAGCTCCAAAGGTTGAATGAACACAAAGCTTTTAGGTATGGCTGCGAGTTGAAGACGAGGGTTTTGTGAGGTTTTGGATACACAAATTCGACATTACGGCTCGATTTCGGACCGCCCAAATCTCCATGGGTTATCGGATCCGGGACAACAAAGCTAGTTCAATAATGGTCCAAAACTATTGAGGAGGGTCATTTTGACATTACGGCCCCATTTCAAGCTGATTTTTAAATTATGATTTGCAATTTTTAAAATGTAAAAACTGACGTACGAACTTATATTTTGTAAAAAGAAATTCTAACATTTATATTTACTGATTATTTTACTCAAATTTATAATTTATACTATTTCTTTTAAAATTATTTATATCTCATAAAACGATTATTCTCACAAACATGAAATTTATTATTACTTCAAATAAATTCATAATTTTCCATTTAAATTCTCAAATTTATTATTTTTTTAAAAATTATTTACTAACAAAATTTAGTACCACTTCATTCAAATCAACATTTAATAAATAATAATGTTTTATTATTATATCGAGTATACAAGACTAACCTTGTGGCATTAGTTGAAAAATAATAATAAATGATTGAGAAATACAAGTTCAATGTGAAGAGATTGTTCTTAATATGTGGGAGAATTATATTAAAAATTAGTACACTGCAATTTATGTTCATGTTTTTATTGAATTGAAATTTAATCAATAAATGTCATAGACAAAAGAGGTCCAAATGATGTATCCAAACAAAACTTTAGCTTCGTTTCATTATTTTATATCGCATGAATAAACAAGCCCAAGTATATCCAAATTATTCGAATTGACTTGATTGGTAAATATTTGATAATTAAGACCTACTAATTTCAAAATAAATTTAATTCATACGAGAATTGATGATTTTTTTTTTTAAAAAAAAAGACAATGAATCGAGAAAGCTAAAAACTAATCGAAGAGAACCACTTGATATTAGGACTGTTTATCGAGCGGATAATTTCTCTTAACGGTTTGACCTAACAAATATTAATTTTTAAATTACTAATCTGCTAGGTACCCAAGAAAATATTGATTAGTTCCAAAACATATTAGCATTTATTGGGCGATTATCGAAGGGTGTATTAACTACATCTACCTTTTTTTCTCCGTGTACACGCCTTAAAAAATGACACTTAGTTAAATTATAAAATCTTCTATACTACAAAAAAAAAAAAAAAAGATTAGTAGTACATGTAATAGTTAATACTAACAGATAAGTAAATAATTTTTCATGTTTTTGGCTTTACGGCCCTAGGACTAACAATATATAATTTATATATCTTGGAAGAATTATTAAATGATGCTAACACCTAAGTTAAAAGTGTAAATGTGCTAACTCTTAATGGTTAACCGTTTATCCAATAATAAAATTGAATTAGCCGTTTCCACACCAATAAACCATTAATTAAAAAAATTCTAATATTTTCAATACCGCTGGTAGACTACTTTGGCCCACCAAATGGCATAACCACAGTAGATGTCTTGGCTTCCTCTGCTCTGGTCTACACTCCCCTTAGAGCTCTCTTCAATCTGCTCATGGCTAGATCGATTGGTCGGTTTAAATAAAAAAAACTAGAAGATTCCAAATCGTTTATTCGATCTATAACGCAATATCAATAAGCCAATAAACCAATTTTGCGATTAACTTATCAATTATGATTCAATTTTGAACATTCCTATATACAAATTCATTTGTCGAGCATGGCTATGATATTATATCAAAATAGAATAGTAGATTGAAAAAAAAATGAAAGTTGATAACAAGATTCATGAATAGCATCAAACACTTTGGGGAAAGGGTAAAAAAATGAAATTGGCTACTTATAGCCTACGCACTAATCACAACTAACTTAACAACTACACTAATCACAAATTAAGCTAACCAATCGAAACTAAAACTAACTGATCATAATACATGGACTAACATATCACCATACATAGATAAATATATGTATTTCTCAATAAAGGTGTTATTAATTTAATTGATAATATATTGATACGCTGAATCGATACCAAATCAATCAATATTAATGTATCATATTGGTCCGATAACAATTTTTTTGTAAATTTTGAAATCTAAGCATAAATATATCCAATCAAAAAACATATGTACTATCAAGTTAGTATGTTATGTTGACACAAGAATATCAATTGAATGAAACGTTGCTTGATGAGAAAGTATAATGATTAATGCATCTGGTCTCGCTTGATCACTCCATGATATCTCACTCTCTCCATTCTTTATTATTCATAATAGAGTCAGACAGAAGCGAATCCACATTTATATATGGGATTGTACATGCACCCATGAGTCATTAACTTAAGAAAAAATCATATGTATATATATGTATGTATATTTATTTTGAGAAATTGACAAAAATTAGAATATAATTAACAATATACATATGAGGAGTAAAGATTTACTAGCCCTACTGAGTAATTTGTATGAATCTCACTCTGAAAAGTATATTAGGTTTTCTTTTTGCACTTGTTTGAGTGAAAACCACGTTTGGGATGTTCTACTTTTTCTGCTCTATAAAATATAATGGCATTTTCCCCACACTTCACCTTACAGTCTGGCCCATATAAAGCAACAATTCCAATGTAAAGTGTTAGGAGACACTAGAATGTACACAAACGTGATTACTATCTTAGTCGGACTCATAAATATATATTACAAATTATTTAGCATTTTATAATTTCTTGGGTGATCTTCTTTATTTCCGCCATGCTTTTCAGTTTACTTTTGTCAACATGTGAAGAGGAGAACATATTCCTAAAAAAACAAACATTATAAGCTATACATCACGATCAAAAGTTGAAACTCTCTAAATTTGCTTATGCCATTGATTTAACATTTTTTTTCGTAAATCACACCATTGAATTATAGTGTGGGTTTTCTATTTGGGTTATCACTAACTACTATCGAAACTCATTTAAACTATCATTGATTTGAGTTTCACGTCTTACCATTCAAATCACACTCAATTAGTGACTTATTATTCATTCCATTAGTTGGGTCATGTATCCTTTTCTACAATTATTGAATAAAACAAAAACAGTTTCTTCTAAAAATTCTTCCAGCTGTTTATTCACATGACTTCTCCAGTAATCACATGCCTCCTTTCCGACGCTTCACGTGCACGCAACAATCTTCCCGCTTTTTTCACAACGTGATAAAAGCGCGTGGCTATCACACACGTCAAACCCGCGTGACTAAACTTTTCAAATGTAACGGCGAACGAACTCCGTTTTCATTTTTACCACCAACCCTTTGATCACTATATAAACCTCAACTCCTCTTTTCTTCATTTTCCCAAACTCAAATTCTCTCTTCAACACTTTAATCCCATTCGTTCAATTTCTCGCGAAAACAAAAAGGCAAAAATGCGTGAGATTTTGCACATTCAGGGAGGCCAATGTGGGAACCAGATCGGAGCTAAGTTCTGGGAGGTTGTGTGTGCCGAGCACGGCATTGATTCCACCGGAAGGTACAAAGGAGAGAGTGACCTTCAATTGGAGCGCGTCAATGTATACTACAACGAGGCAAGTTGTGGAAGGTTTGTTCCACGCGCCGTTCTCATGGACTTGGAGCCGGGAACCATGGATAGCGTTAGATCAGGTCCTTATGGTCAGATATTCCGGCCGGATAACTTCGTCTTTGGTCAGTCTGGTGCTGGTAATAATTGGGCCAAAGGACACTATACTGAAGGAGCGGAACTTATCGACTCAGTTATGGATGTTGTAAGGAAGGAGGCTGAGAACAGTGATTGCTTACAAGGTAATTTGGCTGTTGCTTTTCGTGTAGACACAACTTATTTTGTAACGTGTGGTTACTCGGACGGTGATCGGACTATGTATGTACTTGTGCACGGTGGCAAAGTCACGAATTTCGTTAACGAAGTATGTTTAACTGATCATCTAGTGTGTTGTATGTATGTCCAACTTAAGCAGGAAATCATGTTTACGTCGTAACAACAATGCAATTTTAAGTTTAGATGTTTGAAGACTGATGTATTCATTCCCTGTTAGAACAAATTTTTGTTAGGCTTCTAAGAGAGAAATGAAGTTTGTGCTTGCTATAATTTTGTTGATTATGTGCAGCAAATGGCTTGAATCCAAGTAAATTGTCTGTTTTTTGATGAGCTTATGAATGTGGACTCTGTTTTTACTTTCAGGTTTTCAGGTTTGTCACTCTTTGGGAGGTGGAACTGGATCAGGAATGGGAACTCTCCTCATATCTAAGATCAGAGAAGAGTACCCAGACAGAATGATGCTTACTTTCTCTGTGTTTCCTTCCCCGAAAGTTTCCGACACTGTTGTTGAGCCCTATAATGCTACTCTCTCTGTTCACCAGCTAGTTGAGAATGCAGATGAGTGCATGGTTTTGGACAATGAAGCTCTTTATGACATTTGCTTTCGAACTCTCAAACTTACTACTCCAAGTTGTAAGTCGTCTTCTTGATCAGCAATAATTTTTTTTTGTGAAACTTTACAGTTATGATGTTTTGGTTATTGTATGGCATGTACTCCATGTAGTTATTAAATTTACACTGCTTCTATGCTTGTCTTTTGTCTGATTATTTCTGTCGTGGTATTGAGATTTTACTGGATTTTCCCTTTTTATATGATTGTATTATGCTAGTATATGTAGATTAATGTACTAACTCGTGATGTTTGCCTCAGTTGGAGATCTTAATCATTTGATTTCTGCCACTATGAGTGGTGTGACTTGCTGTCTCCGGTTCCCTGGTCAGCTCAATTCTGATCTCCGCAAGCTTGCTGTCAACCTCATCCCATTTCCTCGGTTGCATTTCTTCATGGTTGGATTTGCTCCTCTCACTTCTCGTGGGTCACAGCAATACAGAGCCCTGACCGTTCCTGAGCTCACTCAACAGATGTGGGATTCAAAGAACATGATGTGTGCTGCTGATCCTCGTCATGGTCGTTATCTGACTGCTTCAGCCATGTTCCGGGGAAAAATGAGCACCAAGGAAGTTGATGAGCAAATGATTAATGTGCAGAACAAGAACTCTTCCTATTTTGTGGAGTGGATTCCTAACAATGTGAAGTCTACTGTCTGTGACATCCCTCCAACTGGACTGAAGATGGCCTCAACTTTTATTGGCAATTCCACCTCAATTCAGGAGATGTTCCGTAGGGTCAGCGAGCAGTTTACAGCAATGTTTCGAAGAAAAGCTTTCTTGCACTGGTACACTGGAGAAGGTATGGATGAGATGGAGTTTACAGAGGCTGAAAGCAACATGAACGATCTAGTTTCTGAGTACCAACAATATCAAGATGCATCAGCTGAGGAGGAAGGTTATGACTACGAAGACGAGGATGAAGAAGGTCAAGAAGCTTAACTAATTCAGCTGGTGAGAATTTTCGAGTGTTGTTTATGTAGTCGTCCTACTGTTCATTCTTTTATAAATGTTGTTTTAGGGTTTGGATTTCTGTTTTGCATGTGAGATAGTCGTGGGACAGTTTGCACAATCCCATGTAGTTATACTCGGTGTTGTTCCACATACCTATCACTGTAATCTAGCTCATTGAATTCTATTAGTACCAATATTTTGTGACAAGGGAATTGTGGCTCGCTTCAAAAACAATTACCTGAATGTGTTGTGAATATGAAATGTTACTTGTACAAAGTCTGGAGACTGCATTATGTTTTGTTATGATAAAGATAAAGGCATCGTTACAAATAAAAGAACCTTTGCATTACTAAATAGAGAAATATCTTATATCGAGCCAAACAATATCCTGATAAGATCAGAAGAGAATACACTTGCGCCATTACTGAAAATCTAGAGGCACTGACATATTCTCGTGTCCTGATTTCTTGACCAAGTAGTATGTACGTAAGTAACATCGAAAAACACATTTCATTTTATTGTTAATAGGAGAACGAACCGTAGATAGCCAACAATTTTTCTACGCTCCAAACTTTGGGACTTTAGCAGTTGAGATCTGTGAAAGGAAGTGCTCTGCAACAAGTCGTCGTTGAATTTTCCCTGATGCAGTCTTTGGAAGAGAATCAGTCATGAATACGTTCTTTGGGACCTTAAAGGCTGCCAGGTTCTTCTTGCAAAATCTCATAACCTCTGCTTCATCAATGTTTGACCCTTCTCTTGGAATAACTGCACAATTTATCTGTCGAACATGAAAATGTTTGGTTAAGTCAGCCATACAATGAGAATAACATGAAACAAGGCTGGAAACAATCCATAAACATCGCTATAAATCAGATAGTGGATCCAACTATGGGTGTGGATGTTCATCCATCTACATCCATATAAATGTTCCAAAAATATAAATAGAGTTAAATATACATTTCAACACTCTTTTATCACAAAATGTACAAAGTTTTAACTCTTGAGTGTCCCACTGCTATTAATGGCTAAAGAAACAATAGAAAGGATATTAAACGTAAACCATCTAAAATGTCTTCACAATAGTAAAGAAGCATTTGAAAGGGATAGGGATGGATTATGTGGTTGGGAAAATGAAATTTAATTATTGACACACTCTCTGAACAACAGCACAAAAGTAGAAAATAGGGCTCACATGGAATGATACACAATAGACGTCTATCAGATGAATACATACATGTCCAAATCATTATTTACGTGTAATCAAATGGGATTGAAACAAACAAATGTGGATTTCCACTTCTCGTTAATGGAATTAAGTGAGCCAATTCCACAAATTTGGAGTTTTTATAATCTTACCTCTTCACCATACTTGTCATCAGGAACTCCAAAAGCAACAGCCTGGGCAATTTCCGAATGAGAAACTAGAACTGCATCCACTTCAATAGGTGATATTTTCTCTCCTGTAATTATAAGATGGGAAAATGATTGTCAATAACAACTAACGAGTAATAGTGCATTAACGCTGCTCCATATATTAATGTATTAATTAGCCGAGTTACTTCAACTCTCCTATTCCTCAGCTCAGGAATCTAGTACTATTTTCGACTATTGATTATGACATGTTGAGCAATATCAGAGTATAAAGATGTAAATTTCATCAACAGTACTATTAAAAAAGCCCCTCACAGACAGAGTTTGCTTTTCACCATCTTATAAACTTGTTTTTCGGGTTGTCACATCATAGGATGCCTTGATTCTTCTTTGTTAAGACATATTTAAGAGCATTGACAACGGAATAATCTAGGTAAGGCTTTATAAAAATAAAATAGGAGTCAGAATCATGAACCTAATTTGTGGCTTGGGCCACCCTTACACCCAAAGCAATGGACAGAAAATTCTAGCAAGTTACATCACACACGGTATATCGAGCCAAGTTTTATTCAGCTATGCATATTGGGACCACAAACTTGGCTTCACAATAAATAAAGATTATAAAATGGCATATATTTTACGGTCCCTACAACAAGATACCCAAGAAAAGCACGTCTCCGCCATGTACCACCAATTAGTAGAAGTAAAAGAATTTAAAAGAGTTTTGTACACCATGAAAAAAATTCTGAAGGTTTATTGACAACTTCTTTTTATAACAAGCCTAAAATCTAATCTGAATAATAAAGTATACTCTAAAAGTAATATGAGGGTGCATCTGGCTAAGTTTATAAATTGGTTAAACTAGCTTATAAACATTTTCTGCTATATTTGTGAGGTTGGTGAACACCAAAAAATTCTTAAGAAGTGCTTTTAAGCCAAAACTCACGCCTAACGTATGGTTTCAACACCTAAAAGTTTTCTTCAGCACTTAGATGCTTATCAACTACTTTTAATCAGCTAACCCAAATGGACTCTATATATCGTTGGTATATGTAGCTTATTTCCAAGTACAAGATTGTTACTTTGACCTACTTTTTTGTTTCCATAGACTTACTTTCATGTGATTGTTATCATGCATTTCATGAGGAATAAGAAAAGAGTTCGTTACCTCCACGGTTGATCAACTCCTTGATTCTGCCAACCAAATGCAAGTATCCATCAGAGTCCAAATAACCCACGTCTCCGGTATGAAACCAACCAAACTGGAAAGCTGATTTATTAGCCTCTGGATTGTTCTTGTACCCTTTCGTCACATTTGGACCCCGAATACAAACTTCCCCCTTAGCATTAGGCCCTTGTACAACACCATCCTCATTCAATATCGCCATCTCTTGACCCACAGGTTTCCCAACCGAACCGGGAATATGTGGTCCATCCTCGGGTAACGGGTTTGAAGCCATCAAATGAGTTGCCTCTGTCATTGCATATGCCTCCAAAACAGGAGCCCCAAATGCTTCTTCTAACCGGGCCATCACTGATGGAGCCAGTGCTGCACTACAGCTCCGAATGAACCGGAGCTTTGGGTAATCAGATTCGGGTTTGCTCAGGTGACGATCCAACAGAATTTGGTGAATTGTAGGCACAGCTGTATACCAGGTTGCGTTATATTTTTTCATGTCTGACCAAAAAGTTGTACCGGAAAATCTCCCGGCAGATGGAAGTGTCACGGATGCTCCGGCTCCGAGTGAACTCAGTAACCCGGCCATTAACCCATGAACGTGAAACAACGGCAACACGATCACCGTCGAATCGGAGTCACAGAGTTTATACACAGATTTGATATTGTTCACTGAAGATACCAAATTAAGCTGAGAAAGAGGAACACCTTTTGGCCGGCTCGTGGTACCTGATGTATGAAGGAAAAGTCCAATATCCGATGGGTCGTTAACGATTACGGCCGCCGATTCAACGTTCGATTCAGGAGGAGCCAGGGAGAAAACAATATCAGAGTCGGCTTCCAGCAGAGCTACAGTCATATGTGGGATTTTCAGCTTGGAGGCTGCGGCTTGAGCCGCTTCATTTCCTTCTTTTGCAGTTATTAAGAGTTTCGATTCTGAATCGGATAAATAAAACTCAAATTCTTCTGCCATATACGCTGAATTCAGTGGCGCCGCCGTGGCTCTAACTCGAATTACAGCTAAAAACATGATCACGAACTGTAAAATTCAAAAATTCAAAACAAAAATTAGGTTAGAAATCTTCATCTAGTTTGAAAAAAAATCAAACCGTGATTATATAACAAAAGTAACGTAAAACCCCCTTTTATTTTTCCAGTTAACGTAAGAACAAGCCCTGTTTTCCATAAAATTTCTGCAATGTGATCACGGGTTCAAATTGTGGACTATAGTCCGGCCAAGCTTAGTACATCGAACTGTCTTTTTCTTCTGTATCAATATGAAGAGAAAAAAAAAAGGAAATCAAACCTCGATTGTGTTTGGGAAAGTGAGAGCGATAACATCGCCATGCTTAACACCGGCAGATACAAGCTGAGAAGCAGCACGTTCAACAAGTTGGTGAAGGCGTTCATGAGTAATATCAAACTTGCCGGAAATGGAAATCGCACGGTGAGAAGGGCATTTTTCAGCAACATGTTTCAATAATCCAGTGAGCGTCATACTCTCCATAGCAAAATCAATAGCCACGAAAAACAACGAATATTGATATGATTATATTAACTGAATTGTAAATGAAAATAAATGAATAGTGAAAGAAAGAGATTGAAATGGTGATGGAGAAGGTAAATGGTTGGTAAGTTATTATATAGAAGGGAGGCGTGAAGGTTCTTTTGTTTTTTCTCTACTCAAATTTATTAGTACAATAGAGAAATTAATATATATCAAAATTAGAAAAAAATTTGATGTGAAATAAAAATATCAAAATTAGAAAAACCTTTATGTTGGGTGTAGGTGAGACTAAGGGAGGTGGCACACCATATGTTAATGGTTTTGCCATTTTATGGGGGAGAATTGGCACACTCCTCAATCCTCTAATCTATTATTACGTGGTCATTTTTAACGCGGCGGATACTTTTTGTCATGGAAGTTATCTAGTAAAATGATTTCTCTTTTTGCTCCCATCATATATATAATACCAAATCACTTTGCTTCGCTTGATTGTTTGGAATTTTGTGGGGAAGGACATCAATCGCTTCAAAAAATATAAAATAACGAACATATTTGAATTGAAATTTGGAATTAAAAGGACAATAATTTTTTTCAAAAATTATAAAAACGTAATATAATTAATTATGATATCAAAAGGATAACTTTTTTTTTATAACACTGTTTAAATTAAGGAAAAATCCTTTTGCCAGAAAATTTTGACCATAATTTGGTCAGAATGATAAAAAGACTCATTCACACTATAGACTAATTTCTATTTAGACATTTTTATCCTTTTAACTTAAAATTAAAGGAAATTCTTGGGGGAATCCATTCTCCCATCATGTTATCAACATATATACTGACGAATCCTAATCAATTATGTACTACGGAATCCTATGTACTACAAATTCTACCAATGTGCACATTGATCATTAAGTAGACTGGATGATCCAATTTGTAAAAAAAAATGTTTTCAATTATGTTTTCAAAATAATAATTATGAAATCCATAGTAAAAAAATATTTTTTGAATCACATTATATTTTTGTTGGTTGTATTATAATAAAAAAAATTTAGCTAATTGATATTACAACAGATTATGACCAAAATATTTGTGTTAACTGAATTTACTTAACACTAATTTATTTTATTCAAACATAATAATTAAAAAAAAAATACTTAATTAGAATTTGAAGGTCATTTTAGTAACAAATATAAGTAATGATTCATAATTTATCAAATCGACGTAATATAGGGATAAAATATGTATGATAATAATATTAATATCTTGATCTCTTTTATTCGACATATATGAACTATACACATGATTTTTATAATTGTCGATATTTACCGAGTCTAATGTATTTTGAGTTGTCATTATCTCAATATTTTACAAATTACATTTAAAAACTACTTAAATATATTTTATTTAAATATCATAATTAAAAAAATTACTTAATTGGAGGTCATTTTAGTAATAAATATAAGTAATGATTTACAATTCATCAAATCTACCTAATATAGGAGATAAGTCTTGTTTGATCAATACTATTAATCAACAATACTATTAATATCTGACTTTTTTTGGTTCGGCATGTATGAGCTATACACATGATTTATATAACTATTGCCAATTATCAGGTCTAATGTGTTTTGAGTTGTCATTATCCCAATATTTTACAAATGCATTTAAAAATTATTTATTTATATAGATTAATTTTATTGAAACTTAATTAATCAAACAAATTACATAGTTGGAGGTAAGTTTAGCAACAAGCATAAGTAATAATTCATAATTTATCAAATCGACATAATATAGGAGATAAAACTTATATGATTAATAATATCAATGTCTGACTCTCTTTGGTTCGACACCAACTATATGCATGATTTCTATAACTATCGATATTTACCAAGTGTAATGTTTTTTGAGTTGTCCTTGTCTCAATATTTTATAAATTACATTTTAAAATGATTAAATTATAAAGCTTAATTTTATATAAACATAATAATTTTTAAAAAATTACTTAATTGGAGATCGTTTTAGTAACCAATATAAGTGATGATTCACAACTTAATCAAATCGACGTAATATAGGAGGAAAGACTTGTATGATTAATACTATCAATGTCTGACTCTCTTTGGTTCGACAAAAATGAACTTTATGCATGATTTCTATAATTATCTACATTTACCATGTTTAATGTATTTTGAGAAGTCTTCACCTCAATATTACAAACAACTTTTAAATTATTTAAATATATAATTTAATTTTTATTTATACATAATAATTTTAAAAAATACTTAATTGAAGGTCATTTTAGTAATAAATGTAAGTAATTATTCACAATTTATCAAATCAACGTAATATAGAGGATAAGAAGTGATCAAACGTTTTAGTTCTTTACGTAAGTATTCTCAATTTACACTACGAAATCATATGATAATATCAAGAATAACAGTATAAAGTAAAAAAACAAAATACTTTAGAACATACATCTAAAAATAGTTAAATGATCAGATTAAATAGGTTAAAATCAATGAGAACTCAAAATAACAAGAGGACCATCTTTAACAATCGGAAAAATAAATTAACTTTTAAGATGAATTAATATATCACAGTAGCTTTAATACGAGTTAATCTTATGAGAAATTATCTACAAAATCATTGAACTTTATTTTATATCAATAAAATCACTTAATTTAAAGCTTTTTAGCTTTAAAAATCACTCAAAATTAAAATAAATTTGACATGACAAAATAAATTATTTTATATGCCATGTAAATATGGACCTCATGATAAATAAACAAAATTTTAAATATATATTTCTTTACCATATAAATTTGAATCCCAAAATTAAAATCTTAGTAGTATTTTTTTTGATCGGCTCACCTAGTATAAATTCGATGTATACCCACATTACTTCAGTTTTCAATTTCTACGCTTTGAGCCACTATTAGTTGAAAATTATTTATTCATTTTTAAATTATAGTGATCATTATATATTGGTTACTTTAGCTAGATACTCCAGTACATATATTCATCAGGTCTAATGTATTTTGAGTGATCGAGTAAAGAACAATAGGAAAAAGAATTAGCAGGATTCCTTGGCAGTTCTAACGCTACATAAGAATATGAATGCGTGGTATGACATGTCTCTTTTTTATTTCTTTCACAATAATTTTTTTTTTTCTTCTTTCATTTTTTTCTCAATTTGTGGGATGGATTATTAAAAATGGCTGCTGCAATTGAAGGAAAATATTGTCCCAAAGGACTCTTCATATTCTAAACTTATGAATCAGTGTTCTAATTAAATTGTAATTTTAGGAAATGACAAACACTTTAATACATTTTTTCTTTATTTTAAACTAAAATTTTAGTATAGTCTTTGTACGTTTCTGGCCAAATTCTGGCCATATTTTTCTGGCTGTTTAGCAGCTCTCTTAAATTAAGTTTGTTAACATAAGGCTCAAAAAACCATGAGCCTCGTAAGACTCAGTCGCCTTTGAGCCTTACAAGGCACAAAGGTGTTAGCACCTTCGGGCGGTTTTTAAAAAAAATATCTTTTTTGCTTTTTATTTTTATTGTTTCGTATATAAAAAAAATTAAAATTGCATTTTATTTTCTTGTTTCTTATAAGTCGAATAATAATAATAATAATACCTGGTTAGACAAATTCGCTTTTTTAAAACATTTAGTATTTATATATAGTTTTTAATTATTTTTTTAGATTTTATTTGTTTGTTATTTTAATATAAATTTTCTAACTATTTTTTTATATCACTTTATCTAATAGTTTTTGACTACTAATTGAAGTATTTTTATTATTTCGTTGAAACATATATCGCGTGAAACTTATACAATGTTGATTTGATTCAACACAGTATAAGGCTCATTGTTTTTTGAGCCTTGTAAGACTCATTATTTTTGAGTCTTATGTTAACAAACCTAATTTAAACTATATTAAAAAAATTGTCCTTTTGGTATCACAATTAATTGACTTGCCCTTTTGAAATTTTCGAAAAAAATTATTGTCCTTTTGATTTCGGACTTCATTGAATCGTATGATTGTGATGTATCCATATTTTGATATATTTTAGGGCGTTTTACTTAGCGTTCTACATGCAAAGGCATATTTAAGGGGTGGTCATCGGGATCACGTAAATCCATGGTCCTCTCTCTTGATCATATATAGTGGTGTTATATTTTTTAAAAAATATTAAAATATAGATGTGTGAACCTACACTCAGAGTATCATATAATGCGATTATGATTGGATGCACCACTCTCCGCAAGATTATAAATTTGAATTTCATATTTATCTTATTTTATTTTTCATTCTAAAATAAGATAAGACTTATCTAAGCGGTAATTGGTAGAAATTTTGAATTTAATTATTTCATATATATATATATATATATATATATATATATATATATATATATATATATATATATATATATATATATATATATATATATATATATATATTAACAATTGTCAGTAGTAAAAAAACTTAAATGTCGAACATATCAAATTTATATTATAGATCAACCTTTTTATAATAGTGCACCCCTCATCTCAAAATTCTGAATACACACACCTCTTCTGACATGTAAGACATGTGTGTTTACTTGTTCAATTTTATACAAGTTTAAGTATCTACTAGTGCACACTAGAAGTTGGAGGGCATAGTTACACGATGAAACCAAAGTTTATGTTTATGTATTATGCCTATTTTAGGTAGGTAAAGGCATAATATATAAACGTGACATTTAACTTGACCTTATTTCATAATTAATCGTTCAATTTTGGGTGTACACAAGCAGACACTTAAATTTGTATAAAGTTGAACAAATAAATACATAGATCTGACGTGGCATCCTGTGTGTAGTATGTCAAATAGAACTCAAATGTCTATTTGTTCAATTTTATAAACGTTTAAGTGTCTACTTGTGCACATAAAAAATTAAAAGACATAAATATGAAGTAAAGTCAAATTAAATGGTACATTTATATATTATATTTTTAATTTTTTTTATCTACTTATTAAAATTTTGCATCTAAATCAAAATAATAAACCAGAATAAAACATTACTCCCTCCGTTTCAAAAAGATTGACCTAGTTTGACTTGAAACGGAGTTTAAGAAAAGAAAGAAGACTTTTTAATCTTGTGGTTCTAATTTAAAGTTATGTCAAATGTACCAAAATACCCTTTAATCTTATGGTTTTAAACATATCACATGGAAAGTTAAAGTTAAAGTGTTGCCAAAAAAGAAAATGGGTCATTCTTTTTGAAACAAACTAAAAAGGAAATAGAGACATTCTTTTTTAAACGGAATGAGTATTATTTTTTAGAAAAAACAATAAGATACTTAAATTAAAACAAAAAAAAAAAGATAGCGAATATTTATCCTTTCGATTACAAAGTAAAATTGGGAGATCTAAGTCGAACGCTCAGCGATGCAAGCGGTGGCAGTTATTCAATCTAAACCATTTTTTCTCTTAAAGATATTCCACCATATAGAAGTGTGAGTATACTATGGGTATCAACATGTATGTCTTCCGTCAGTATTTTTATTTATCAACAATATTTTGATCATTTTAAATCTATCAATTCGAGTGGTCGTCAGTCACCGCTCTATTACGTAAGGAGTCCATGCCTTCTTCCACATAGCTCTCATGGAAAAAAAGATAAAGACTTGTTAAAGAATGACAAAAGTCCCACATCGGTGATTAATGAGATGGGTAGACTTCTTAAAAGGCTTGGGCAATCCTCCTCCCTTGGAGCTAGCTTTTGGGGTGTGAGTTAGGCCTAAACCTAATTTCTACATAGTATCAGAGCAGGGCCTGTCTCACCCGATGTTGGGGCCCCCCGAAATCAAAATTGCCCACGCACCAGATGCTAAGCACTGGGCGTGAGGTGGGTGTTAAAGAATGACAAAAGTGACTCCTTAAAAGGCTTGGGCAATCTTCTTTCCTTTGAGCTAGCTTTTAGGGTGTGAATTAGCCTAAACCTAATTTCTACAAAACTTTTGGGCTCTTAAAAGAATTTTCAGTTCTTATTAGAAAATAAAACCTTCTCAGCTCTTATCAAGAAATTGAAAAAAAAGGTAAAAACTATCAACCTTCAATCTTCATAGACTGTTCAATTTTCAGATAATTTTTCATTTTTTCCATTGATTTTTAGCTTAAATTTTTCATTTGAGTTCTGTATTTGGCTGCAGCTACAAATTTTTTGTCTTTCGCTTACGTTTTTCGTAGTATTGCTTCAATTTTAGATAATTTTTATTTTTTCCATTAATTTTTTATATTTGACTTTTTTTTTTAATTTTTCATCGTTTGATTTTTCATTTGAATTCTTCCGGTACATAGTTTGATCAGGAGCTTGAAAGAGTTTTTCTCTCTCTTATCTTCATTTCTTCTCTAATATTTGTGTAGCTTTAACTTATGGAGTCAACACATAATTTGGTTTTGTTCAATTCACTGCTTGCTTTTATTCTCATCGAGTTTCAATTTACCAAAGGTTGATACATTAAAGCACAAAAGGAGATGAAGAAAATAATTAATATCAAAGAAAAAAATAGAGAAATATATGATGTGTTAAATTGAGAAAACAATGCACGTGTTGACTTTTTTTACTTTAAGTAGAGGGGATACCCAATATCTTTGCTTTTTTTTTGCTTTTCAATTAGAGGTGTACAATATGACTGGTTCATTATTTGAATGATTGTATGCTTAGTTAATACTAGAGTTTTCAAAAAGGGCTGGTCCAACTCCGTCCGGTTCAAGTCTCTCGGGCCAAGAAATTTGAAGGGCTAGGACTGGTCGGTCCTTCATTTGGTAGGGCCCGAGAATGTTCAACCCAGCCCAACCCTAGAAGCGTCGAGGGCTGGGGCGGGCGGGCTAGCCCCTTTTTTTTCTTCTCAAACTAATAATTTTTTAACATCAAAGAAAACAAGAAGATTTTCAAATCAAATATGATGAGCAAAAGTGTTGTTTTAATAATACTAGCAAAAAATCTAGTCTAAATAGCATGCATATCGCATACCAGAAACGCGAGCGAGATAAGAAAGTGACAAGCAAGATGGAATGGAGGCGAGGGTGCGAGATTTGTCTATGTATCCTAGATACATGTGAATCTACTTGGATAGAGTGTATCTTGAATAAATTAACCTAATTTTGAGTCTATATATTCCAATATACATGTTTTTGTACATACCAAAATCTGGTAAGATTCAGAATATTATAACATAGCATGTATTTAAGTAATTAGATTATATACTAGTGAGATTATTGTAAGTTGCCCTTAAATAAAAATTTTTGACCCATGGGCCTACCCCGACCTGATCCCATTCAAGCCCCTACGGCCAAGGATTTATATGGACCGGGCTTATAAGCTCTAACTTTAAATGAGCTTGAAAAATTCTATCACAACCCTACCATTATAATCGATTGGGTTGAACCGACCCCATGGCTAAACCCCTTTTGATTTTTCTAAATTCTAATTAATATATCAAATTAAATAGGTTGGTGATTTTGTAGGTAATTAAAATAACTCAACTATAAATATTTTAATTACCTACAAAATCACCAACCTATTAAATTTG
This sequence comes from Solanum sitiens, assembly GCA_016801875.1. Lineage (NCBI taxonomy): Eukaryota > Viridiplantae > Streptophyta > Magnoliopsida > Solanales > Solanaceae > Solanum > Solanum sitiens. Next base: position 2,293,323 of record JABWTJ010000060.1, read on the forward strand.
ATTTTTTCATTAGAATTTGATGACATGCAACGTTTATTTAAAGCAAAAATTATAAAAAAAATAATATTCATTTAAATTGTTTAATGTCCACCCCACTTGATTCAACCTACTAAAAATATACTCTTTCTACTCTGTATATTACGTCTAATTTTTAACGTAGCTATTATTTGTTCTCACACTTTGATTTTTCAAAAAGTTTTTACAACAAGATAACTTAGTTACTATGCTTTTGTCTATCCCCTGCCTTTTATGAAAATCTAAAAAAAATAAAAATAAAGTCGTCCAGAGTTTCAACAAGGTGGTATGTCCCAATTAATCAGCTATACCAACTCCATGTTTACTAAGTTATAACCTAAAAAAACTTTTCTTTGCAACTGTAGATATTTTATCAACTACAAAGCATCAAGATGACTTACCATCGCCATCTATTTTGCCTTTTGGTACAAATATTTAAATATGTCTAAAGCATAGCCTAGACATGCATAGGCATTGAAATAACAAATGTAAGTATATAAACAATATATGATCATATATATTACCAACTTATTATAATACTTCCTCCGTTTCACAAAGAATGACCTATTTTGACTTGACATGGAGTTTGAGAGTTTAAAGAAGACTTTTGAATCTTGTGGTCCTAAATTAAAGTTAGGTCAAATGTACAAAATTACCCTTTGATCTTGTGGCCTTAAATATGTCACGTGGAAAGTTGTTACTAAAAAAAAAGAAAAGAGGTCATTTTTTATAAACATACTTAAAAGGAAAGGAGGTCATTCTTTTTAAAACGGAGGGAGTAATTATTATCAAATATGTGTTGAGCCTGTGCACACACGGACATCCATGATCCATCATATAGCTATGATAAAAGAAACCGTACAAAGAAATTAATTTATATACTGGAAATGGTAAAGGATGACTCCAAAATATTCTACTCCCACTTATTGAATAAAAATGTTCAAATTTAACATTGTTTTTATTAAAGATACAAATATAAATTATATAATTAAACGTAATCTCTTTATTTAGTGATCCACTTAGCACAAGCATCAAAATTTATTTGAGAATAATATTGAACATTAAAAGATCATGATACACGTTTGGGGAATTGATATATACCTATTTAAATCTCCCATGTTGCTCAGTCATTTAACAAATTTTATTAGTCAAACTTAACAATATTAAGTACTCGGTTAGACTTATTCTTCCTCCATAGAACACTCCAAACAATGGTCATTTAATAGAGATATGGATTCGAACTAAAAGGAAAGATTTAGTTTTATACTCCTTTTATAAATTTGTTTTTAGTTTTATATCATTTTTATATAAAAAATTCAAAAAGAATATCATTTTTTAAATATTTAATTGGTAAGTGATCGTAAGAAATTATTTCCTCATACGTTAAAGGCAGGAGCGGAACCCCCTTATGGTCACGAGTTCATCCGAATCCCCTTCGATGAAAAATTATACTATTTATATATGGTTAAAATAATTTTTTATGTATACAATATATGTCAAACTCTCAAACTCTCTTCAATTAGTTTGTGTATTTATTTTTCAAATTTTAAATCTCTTAATAAAAATTTTGATTCTGAAGTTCGTTAGTTGCCGGACATGATTAGACAAGAGTGGGGTCACGTATAGGATGGGAGTTGTGAAGCAATTTGGACCAAAGGGAACATGCAATGCAAATTAAAGGGGATGGAAGAAAATTACTACAAGGTGTAAGGAAAAAAGACTCTTTTGTGAAGACCAAATTCAAACTTGGCCACTTTCACCTGAGGAAGAATTATAGGATAAGAATCCACGCTGTATATTCAAAGCCTATCTAGTATATGTCAACCTTAAAATGACTTCAACCAATCTCAAGGGTCATTTACCTCTTCGCCAAACGGTGAAGTTTGGATCAAATAAATATCGAATAATTTTATCCATTAAAATTTAAATAAATTTAAAAAAATTATCGTAATAATCTTTTTCGACTTCGCTTAAATTTAAACCTGCCGATTGTACTTGTTATGGGTAACGTACAAAACTATTTAATTTGAATTCTATTTAACATATTATTTTTGTGTGCCCAAATATTTCAGGTATGTTATTTATATATACTTCTTTTGAACTTTCTTAAAGCAAGAAAAATTTGAACTTCCTATCTTATACTTAATACTCCTATTAATTTCTTGGCTGACTTATAGAATTTTGCGCTAGTTTAGGATTTAATTACTTAAATTTATCTTAGTTTGTAATATTAAGAATTTTATCAATTAATTTTGAACTTCGAATACATGTATCTAGTGCATTTAGATACATCCTGACATGGATACATTGTATTAAGTGGATTTGCATGTATTTGTCTCTCTCCCGAGCTCACTTCTCTCTTATCTCGCTCTCCAGTCTCCACTGATCCCTCTCTTGCTTTCCTATCCCAGATACATATATCTACTGTGATTCACATGTATCTACTGTGATTCACATGTATCTGGGAATCTCGCTCGCGTATTTTCTTCTCGCACGGCCTCTTTCTCTATTTTGGAGTATCAGATAGCAAAAAATTGAATATATCTAGATGTAGTTGAATTAAAATCTGATATAAAATTATTAATTAATCAGATAATATGTAATTATTTCAAACTACGAAGAAAATTAATAAATATGATTAACAATGTTAATTTAACATTTTTATTTAATTAAAAATAGTTTTTCCTAATTTCTTTTGGTCTACAACTATTTAACCTAACATTTGCTATGACTTTGCCCCTCTCGGTTTCTAGTTGTCACAATCCTAGAAACACGGTTCCCTTCATAGTCATTAAAATTATCTTTTGGCTTCATAGGAATTTATTTCCTTTTGACTGCTTTGTTGTATTAAGAATAATTATAAGTTGATAGCAATTGTTGAAGGTTAACTCAAATTAAATTAATAGTAATCTTTTAAGGTTCAATGGATCTAAAAAAAGCACCTCATAAAGTATGAGGTCTTATGTATAGACACTCACATGTAACTTCTAACTTAATGATGGACTAAATTAGAATTACATAAACCTAGGACTCACATATAATTGCAAGATGGAGAATCATCGAACATTTATGAATCGTTTGGTAGAGATATAAAAATAATATTAAATATAATGTACTAATAATATTGAAATCAATTATGTTGATATTAGCTGACGCATAGTGTAAATTAATGTTTTTGAAACCACAATGAAAATGTAGCTTATTAGTAGGAAACAAGTTGGAAGATACGACTCCACGGATGAGACGACGAGACCCCAACTGAGAAGTTGGAGAAGAAGATGTCGAATGTAATGGAGAATAAATTAATTTACATGTAGCAATTTTTAACCTTTTTAACTTTAACTTCAACCTAATGATAAATTTTTAAAATTTTTACACGATGAAATTGTTTTTCATGTGGCAGAATTTTTAAATGAAGGAGAGAATGTAGTATATACACCACCAAATATAAGTCAAGGTGTGTTTCACAAACTATTAGTGATAGTTCAGGTGGCTAACTTATTTTATTAATAGTTCAGGTATGAACACGACCTAAAAAAATAATTTATATGTATTTTTAATGCTTCACTCATGACAAAAAATCACCTCAACTTTAAAATGTATTAGTTAGTAAATGTGTGGTTCATTAATTCAATATATACCCAAATTTAAACTTATCATATTTTCATGAATAATTTTGCTTTGATATTTTATTTTATTTTAAAAAAAAATAATCATGGCAATGATCATATAGCTTTGCGTGTGGCTATAATATTAGTTGATGGTGCAGCGGTGTCCTGTCTGTTTAATTATCACTATTATTCACTACTTTTCCAAATTAATCTAATTAATGGTTCAAATGTTAATTTGTGATAAAATTTATGTACACTTTAAATGTTTTACGTTCACTGAATGTTTTTCCTCTCGTCCATTTTAATGAAAGGATAATAATTATAGATCGATTCGATATCAAGTGCTATTCCATGACAATTCTGCTTTTATATTATGAAAAACTAATCAAATTATTATAAAATATTAAGATTTTGAAAATAAATTGTCGTCAAATTAATGAAACACTTTTATTTGCGTATTCATTTAATTAAGGCCCGCACATGAAAATTCAAAATGCAAATTTTAGTATTTTTTTTCAACTCAAACACGCAAAATATCTTATTGATAGTTGGAATGCACTAAAATTAAAAATTAAAGTCTGTCCATTCTAATCCCAGATTTTTCGTTGAAGTTAGAATTGGATAACTTTATTCAAACTTTTTAGTTGTATTTAAAAAATAACTTTTATATATAAATAATAATTTATTGTAATTCAATAAATGGTAATTTTGGTGTATTTATACCTTAATTTGTGGAGGAAAATGAGAGTGAGTAACTCAATTGCGTGCAGCAAATCCCTCATTATAATACTGTAATTTATGTCTCCATAATATGATTAAGACGTATAATTTATGCTTTTAGTTAGCTAATTAGGTTGAACAGGTGTTAATTATGTGCATTGACTAAAAGTAAAAATTGAAAGCTGAAATGTGATGTTACGTACTTTGAAGACGTGTCCAAAACCATTTGTGTGAAAATGGGTTTTTCCTTTCTAAAAATATAAAAGTTTGACATATAACAATAGCCATGTGTCCATGAAATCCCACTAACTGGAGTTTACAGAAGTTAGAGTATGTTGTATATAGTTTTAATCATTATTTCTCTGTTAAAATAGAGAAATTATTTTTAAAAGACTCTCGGTTTAAGTAAATCAAAGTAGTAATAAAACAGGTGGAGGAACATGTCAACAAATAGTAAAGCAATAAAGTTCAGATGATAACAAATATCAAAAGCTCTTCTTATCTGTTATCTTATTGACATCCTATGTAAAGTCACATTTTCAGTTAGAGGTGTGTATCTGTAGGTTCGATTTGATCTTAGGTATTATTGATTCGATTTATCGATTTTTAATTTTTGAATATGTTAAACCAATAACCAAACTTATAAGATATTTGTTATTAATTTTTGGTCTTTAATGATTCAATTTTCGATTTAACCAATAATTTTTTTTTACAAAATAAATATATATGACTTGTCCAAAAATTTGATGCGGAATAAAAAAGAGAGAAATCAAATTACTCATGGAGTATAAGAATTATGCTTAATGTAGTAAAAATACAAATTACTCATTGAGTGTACTTAGTGTAGTAAATGTATATCAATTACTCACAATTCACAACCCTAGCCATTACCTAACCCTTGATGTCGTCGGTGCAAACCCTAGTCGTCGCCGTTCTTAGTTCTTTTGTTTTTACATTGTGAACCTAAAGGCTAAAATAATACTAAAACCCAAAGCATTTATACCTGCGGAGAGCAGAGCCCAAAGCACCCATAATTTATCTTTTTTCCTGGCTAGTCCCATAATAATTTGCATATTGCTGCCTTATTCCGATGCGCAATGCTAATGATACTGAGTCCTCCAGCTATGTCAGGACTACATACACAGCTCCGAGATACGACAAAGCTTTCTTAGTAAATAAATTTATTTTATCTATAAAAATCGCCGACAGATGGCTTTAATAAATTAAACTTTACTTTGTCTCGAATATCCTCATTCTTAAATCTTTTTAAAAAAAACTTATTAAAAGGTGATCAACAATATGTTTTGGCCCAAAACATATTCAAAATCTCAAAAACCCAAAATTTTATAAGTGCCAAAATGCCTTGAAGTGCTTCCAAAATCTATGGCCCAATGGTTCCTAGATGGAACTCAACAAGCACCAAATAGAGGACACGTGTTAGGCTAGTTATTATCCAAGTTTACATAATTTCAGGTACACGCGTCATGAGTTTAGAACCATTCAAAAATGTTCTTATTTGGTCATTATAATTTATGAGCAAAATCCACTGATGGATCTATAGCCACAAAACTTACCTGGAAATTATCTTTTATGGTTCAGTATAAATTGATTAGAATAAAATATTTTTTTCAGATTTATAAAAGTAAATATTTCAATTTATTTGATTGTAATAATATAGTCGAATCATTTTTAATCCGATTTATCTATCATCTATCAAATAAAAATACAATCGATGATTATTAAAAAAAGGGAAAAACAATTTCTCTATATGAAATATGTGTCTTCTCCAAATCCCCTAATATTACTACAAGTATTATTTTTATAATTTTGATATAATTCGTTCTTTATGAAAAAATAAAAAATAGATTTATCATTATGTTACCATTCTGACTCAAAAATAAAACAAAATTCGAATTATGTGAAACGAGACAAAAGAGAATGAGAAGAGTATCAATCGACCACAAAAAAAAAAAAATCACAACTTTACAAAAAAAAAAAAAAAAAGAGGTTTTTCTTCTGTTTCTCTTTTAACAGTGATGAGAAATCAGTGAGCGGAAGGTGAAAAACAAAATGGCACAATGTCAATGGCAACCGCATTTTCAAACAAGATTGAAGGAAGATGTTTCTTGGAAATGCAGAGGTAATTCAATTAACAAAGACAAAGGCAAAGGAATTCGTAATTGGAGAAAAAGATTGCAGATGCCACAATGTTGCAGCAGTTCATTTCCAGTTTCATCAACACCCGCGAGGGAATTAGAGGCAGGGTTAATCAATTCGGAGGGAAAACAAAGAGGTGAATATGAAGTGGGATGTTTTGTGAATGAAAATGGATGGAAAGTGAGAAGAATGATTGAGACTGAACAAGAAATGAGGAATGTTGCTGCTGTTCAAGCTCAAGCCTTTTATGAACCTCTTCTTATCTTCAATGATTTATTCTACCAATTCTTTCAGGTTCTTGTTTTTTCTCTGTTTTTGAACTCTGTTTGTACTGTTTTCTGCATTATTTTGTATATATGTAGGTCGCGGATTAGGATAGTAGGTAGTTGGGCGTTGTCTCACTTTCTAACACTATAGATTGGTGCATTGTATCTGTTTCCTGTTCTTATTTTGTATCAATAGTAGTAGCATTTGTCTCGTAGCTGGCCTATCTTAGGATCACATTAGTTTGTTATGGTTGTTGACCCTCTTTGGTATGTGATGTTTTCCTTAAATTTTTTATGTCCTCTTCACTTCTGTATTGTTCTGTTTGCTGCTATGATCGGAGAGTCTTTTGGAAACAGTCTCGAGGTAGTGATAAGGTCTACAGACACTCTACCCTCCTTAGACACCACTTTTGGGACTATACTGGATTTGTTCTTGTTGATATTTCTAGAAAACAGATGGGGTATGCAATTTGAAAATAAGAAGAATAATGATGATCATATATTCGTTTTCAGTTTCGTATCTCTGCAATCTCAAAATGAATTTGGTTGCATTTTTCTAACTGTTTTATTCTATACTCCTACTAGCACTGTTCTATCTGTTATTGTTTCATGTATCAAGTGTTATTTTTATCCACTTAATAAAACGAAAATTATGATTATGTAGGCTGAAGTACTTTCAGGATTACTTTACAGACTGAAGAATTCACCACCAGACAGGTAAATATCGAAACTTAGGAATGAGGTTGAACCTTGCTGTTAAGAAAATCTAGGTGTATTAAACTATGCTTCAGTCCCAAACAAGATAATCTAAGTGCATTGCGATTGTTTAATATTTCTAAGCAAAAATAATAACATAACTTCATTCTCTGCTATGGTAATTCCCTAATTCTGAATTCGTCTTGATGGACTCTAGTCTTATATGTACAATACTGTATCCTGAAAGAAGGTCTAAAGAAATTAGATTATTGCTAATGGACTATATTTGAGTTATGATGGCTTCCTTCATTTCTAATGAAGCTCAAACTAATCCAATGTTTTTATGAAATTTCGAACAGACAACCAACCTATAGTTGTGCTACTCCAACTAGATCAATGTTGTTCTTTTGTACTAAAAATGAAAATAGTCATTCAGTTCTAACTTTCTGAAATTCTTGACTAAACAGGTATGCATGTTTAGTTGCGCAGGCCTCAAGTGACACTCCTGAGGTAGAACAAGATCTTGTAGGAGTCGTTGATGCCACAGTGTATAGAGATACTGATGTTCTTCAGTTTCTTCCGGGAGCAACAGAATATATCTATATTTCTGGGATCGCTGTATTGAACAACTTCAGGTACAAGATTAAATACTTGTCCATTAAAGTGAATTGATGCTTTCTTTGACATGGCGCAAAATACGTTTTGTTTATGTTTCATTATCTTCAGCAGTTCAGCTGTTAAAAATTGTCAAAGAAACATCTTAAACAGATCTGGGAATATAACTAACATCATTAGAGATGATTAACTCTTTCTACTGCTACTTCACAATATACACCCTTTTGTATAATTGTCACTGAACAGAAAAACCCCATTGCTATTACCTATATCACACCTTTACACTAGCAAGATGATTCAGGAAATGTTCTTTCAGAAAACATAAATCGTCATGTCGGATACTTGCAAACATAGATGGTGATCCTATGTTAAATGATATACAGATGACTTATGTCTGCCTTTTGTTGTCAAATGGTATTTGATTTGACGTATTAAAATGTTGATTAACTGTAGGAGGCGGAAAGTTGCAACTGCTTTGCTTAAGGCCTGTGATGTTCTTGCAAGATTTTGGAGATTTGAATATCTAGTCCTAAGGGCTTATGAGGATGATTTTGGTGCTCGACAATTGTATACAAATGCAGGTTATATAGTAGTTTCAAGTGATGCTCCATGGAAGACAACTTGGATTGGTCGAAGAAGACGAGTTCTTATGGTTAAACAGGTCTCACCTGAATCAACTTACATCCATTGAAACAGAAATGTCGATTCAAGACGTTTTAACAAATCCTTGTCAAATTAGTCATTCCAAAATACCCGAGGAAAATTATATAAGGTGTGCAAAACTGTAGCATTTGATCTTCAGGAAAGAGTATTCCATGAATCTTGTAAATATTTCCTTTATCTTCAGAGTTACATAGCTGCTCTGCTGTTCTATCCTTATATGAAATTCCTTAACAAGATTTAAATCTCTTGTTAAATCTTGTGGATGACTGGGGTCTAATTATGATAAAACTTTTGGCTAACTTTTCATTGACTAAATTTAAGAAAATAAGCACATTGAAAAGACAAATTATTAAGAAAACCAAAGAATGTGGTGCAAATGTAAAGAAATACATACAGTAGGGAGTATTGTGTATCCGCAAAATCATTGACAAAATGTCGTTTCAAGAAACTTCAACATCTTTCATATGGTGTCGGAGAATCCAATCCTCGTTCTATCATCATTAGCTTTATTCTCTGTACATCCTCTATTAGACCAGCATTCCTATAAATCTTCATCAAAAGCTCAAAATTATGGTCATTATCTGGCTCCAACTTGAACAGATGTTGCGCAGCTAACTCTCCTATTTTAACATTGCCATGTCTGTAGCAAGCATATAACAATGCACCCCAAACTGTTGGTCCAGCTTCAAATTCCATTCTCTTCATTACAAAATCAAAAGCTTTGTCTATCAATCCTAACCTCCCATATAGATTTACCATACAACTATAATGTTCCATCCTTGGACTTATATCATACCTCTCTTGCATAATTCTAAACAGCCTCTCCGCGTCCTCTAGTTTCCCTAAATGAGCACATGCCGACAACAATGACACAAATGTGACACTGTCCGGTAGGTCACCAGATTTCACCATCTTCTCAAAGTACAATAGGGCTTCAGGATGCTTAGAGTGAGCTGAAATGACTGAATTCCATGACACTACATCCCGTTCATGCATATGTTCAAACAACCATCTCACTTGATTCAACTTCTTTTGGTCTGCATAGAAATCAACCAATGAGTTAACAATGGACAATTCTTGATTTATCCCTCGACGAAGAACCCATCCATGAATTTGTTTCCCAATTGAGAAAGGTATTCTGGCCACAAGTAATGCTGATATAGAAACAGAGTCAGGTTCTATTCCATCGCGTATCATAAGATGAAACAGGTTTAACGCCTTAGTTACGAGCTCATGCCTCATGTATCCAATGAGCATTGAATTCCATGAAACCAAATCCTTTGTCCCAATTTGATCAAACAGCTTTTGAGCCTTAACAATATCACCACATTTTGAATACATATCAACAAGTGCATTTAGAATAAACCCATTACTTCCAAACCCACGACGAATCACATGGCGATGAACTTCCTCTCCTACATGAATCAACCCAACACCTCCACAAGCCTTCAATGCACGTGGGAATGTGTAACAATCAGGCTCTACACCCTCTTCCACCATCTGAAAATACATGGCTAACGCATCTTCAAATAAACCCTTCTCAGCATACCCCGATATAATTGAATTCCAAGGAAATGCTGAGGAATTTCTCTTAGGCATTTTATCAAACAGTTGATGGGCCTTCTGAGTTTGTCCACTGCAGGCGTAAAGCCTAATCAGCTTCGATGAAATGCCCACGTTTTTACGTAAAAGCTTCTCGGGAATGAGTTCATGAACACGGATACCATGATCAATAGCCTGCAATTGAAAGCATGTTTCTAAAAGGGAAGCAAATATTTGTGGGTCGTATATATCAGTCCCATTTTTCACAGTGACTTCTAAGTTCCTAATGACAGTTTCAAGAGCTTCGAGTTTGTTTTTGGGTGGGATTTTCTGATTGGAAACCAGTTGGTTTTGGCCTGATTTTTGCAGACTGATGCGGCGGCTCTTTGGGTTTTCTATATGAAGTTTCTGGTTTTTTGTGTTTTCATTAGTAAAAGAGAAAGTTGGGTGTGTGGATTTTGCAGAGTGATGATGCGGCGAAGTGAAGTTCATGCTAATTGTAATGTTTTGCTGCAATGTTAGAGCCATTGTCTCCATTTGCAGTATTTTCTGCTCAACTGAATTAGTGAAAGAATTATGGAAAAAGCAACTGAGAAGAGTCCTATGCCCTCAATGTGTTTGTATATGTTACTTGAATCGTATTTAACAACAATCTCTTGAATTTTTAGAAGTAAAGTGAATTTCCATTATGGAAGTAAAACCTCAAGAGCATAAAGGAATATTATTGTTCTTTTTAACTTAGTCTTTGGTTACTCAAACGTGAGGAGGTTAATAAGCACTAATAGTTATGACTTTGCATGAAAAGAAAAAATAATACTATTGCGCGTGAAATTATAGTGATGAATCTCTCGATTTTACCTGCAATACGATTTCTACTAAATAAAACAAAGTATTTTTTTTCTCATATTTTTTGATATTGAGTTCTTATTTTTACTAAATATATAAAATGACGATTGAACATCCCATACATAGATTGTGGATAAATCAATGCAAAAAAATAGGTAAAATTTTGATGGAGAATCAAAAGTACACCAATATTGCAAACATGAGGGACTATTAGTGCTCCATGTGAAAATTCAAGGATCACTTTAAGCCTTAACCTAAAGAAGAGGGACTATTTTAATCTTTTTCTCACTCAAATTTTATAAAGTTGAACTAATATATATATATATATATATATATATATATATATATATATATATATATATATATATATAACGTTATACAAATTAGTGTATTGTGATAGAACACATGTCGTTTATATTTTATATAAGTTTAAATATCTATTTTATGTCCATTCAAAATTAGTGTAGAAAAATATTAACTAAAATATAGTCAAAACCAGGTATGTACTAAGATAAAAAAAAAATTCAACTTACGTAAGGTAGGAAAAAGGGGACGAGGGAGGAGGTTACAGGTGAAATCAAATTATCAGCAGGTGAAACGAAGGGACCAAATGATTCCGCCACTCCTGCGCACGTTAGCAACAGGCTCCATTGTTCTTCTTGGTGGAGCTATCTCTATCTCTGCACTCACCACTTCAGTCCTTCGCCGTAAAGCCTTAATTAATAAGGTAAATAATTGGGGTAATATATCTATTTTTTTCAAAAAAAAAAACTCATTTTCTTTGATTTTATGCGGCAGGAAAAGTTTGGAAAGCTTTGTTTGTATTGTAGAGGTAAAGGATTTTATAATTGTAAGCTTTGCAAGGCAAATGGTACAATAAAATGGTCACCCCTTTACGATCCTCTATTTGTAAATCCATGTGTTTGTCCTACTTGCGAGGGAAACAAGTGAGTTAGTTCACTTCCATTTCAAGTTTTCTTAAATTTTTCTTTGAATTATTCAAATAATGAGAATATGAGGATTTTGCAGGATACAACGATGCCTTAATTGTTTGGGAGATGGAAGGGTTTAATGTAAGAGTGAAATGCACTCTACCTGTTCGATAAAAGTACAATACCAACATTTGGAATTCAGAGGTGTTTTTTTCCTTAAAAAATTGTGGGCAGGGGAAATAGGAAAAAGGATTATAAGGTGAAGAATCGAATCCAGTTTAATAGCAAATCAACTGAGCAACGAAGATTTCCCAATTCGGAGGTGTAATTCTTGAGTAAACATTTTTATTAAGGATGATGTTTAGTTTTCAAAAGGGCTCATTTGGATTTTGTAGCTCGTTGCTACTATTACTTCGTTCTGTACTTACTTCATTCGCTCTCGTTCGATAGCAGTTCTAAAGCAACAAGATCAGAGTGTTCGCACAAATGGAAAGAAAAACAAAACCAATAAAGTACCCCCATTGCTAATAAACATTATCAATACTCCATTATAATAAAAGATTGGAATAGACCGAGCAGGGTGAATGCATTTGTAGATCTCTGAAGCATTTCTCCACCTGCCTTGTGAAATACTACTGAAATTTTGACAAACCACACAACGATACAACTATATGCTATCAACTAAGCCAAACCCAGAGTCTTTATTATACTTTACCACTAGTAACTAAAAGCCATTGTATACTTATAATGCTAAATGTAATAATCTTTATCGAATTTAGAAGGGAGGCATTGCCAGAGCAACCATGAAATTAAGGGGCTTGACTTCTGATTCCGGTGTTGGTGCAACAAATCCCGAGCTTCTAATCTCAGCCATTTCACGACGTCCTTTTCCCTTCTGCTCTGCACATAACTTGGGTAGATATACACCTATACCCAATCAAAGACACACCCATTAATCATCACGTTGTATATAATTAAATCATTTGACTTAGACGTATGATAAGTAAATACCTTCATCAAGTTATATATAATTAAATCATTTGACTTAGATGTGTGATAAGTAAATACCTTCACCAGCAGCAAGATTGAAGTAGAGATCAATAATGTTAGGACAGTTGTTGTAGCAAGCAGAGGAACAGAGCTTGCTAGTAAAACGAGACTCAAGCAGAGCATCAGAAGAAATGCCAAGGGCATTTCTATCGACGCCACACACCCCGATACATTCATCAGTTTCAATCCAATCGTTGAGTTTATCAGCCTCAATTTCTGATGTTCGGCATATATATACTTCTTCACCACTCATACGAAGATGTTTCTCTAAGACACAACGCTTACCCGTGCTTGATATTGCAAATGCACAAGAGTCTTCATTCAAATTCTCACACGCAATGTCCCCTGCATATGGTTACGCATACATAACATGTTATAACAAATTAAATTACACCGATGAAATTAATTAAAATCCATTAAGAAAAAAGAACGACTTACCTAAACAGACTTGTACCAAGAAAGCAAGTGCGAAAGCAACAATGGCTAAAGTGTTCAAACTATATAAAAAAGCCATTATGATAACTTGTTAACTATATAATCAACTCTATTGCCTTGCAAGTTTATGTTTATTTTATTTTATTTTGCTTAGAACAACTTCAAATAACTATTTATAGAGGCAGATGTTTAACTTGTAATAGGTTCATATTAGACTAGGGAAAAGACTCAAATATGCATTTGAATTTTCAGAAAAGACTCAATTATGCTATCTGTCAAAGGTTTGGCTCATTTATACCATTACCGTTAAAGAAAAGACTCATTCATGCCATTATTTTTTAACGGTGGTTTTACAAACCATTTTACACGTGGCCAATTATAATTCGGCCACGTCATCAATTTTTTTAAAAAAAAAAATAATTCAATTTTTATTCAGAATTTGGATTTTTTTATTAAAAAAATTGATGACGTGGTCAATTATAATTCGGCTACGTCATCAATTTATTTAATAAAAAAAATAAAAAAAATGAATTAGATTTTTTTCAGAATTATGATTTTTTTAATTAAAAAAATTAATGATGTGACCGAATTATAATTGGCCACATGTCAAAAATGATTTTGCAAAACCACCGTTAAAAAATAATGGCATGAATGAGGCCTTTCTTTAACAGTAATGGCATAAATGAGCCAAACTTTTAACTGATAGCATAAATAAGCCTTTTTTAATAGATGGCATATTTAAACATTTTCTCATTAGACTATTAGTAGTACTAGACATGGGCACTTGTAATAGGATCATCTTAATAGTACTAGACAGGGGCACTTGTAATAGGATCATATTAGTAGTACTAGACATGGGCACTTGTAATAGGATCATATTAGTAGTACTAGACAGGGGAGGCTCAAATAAATTGGTGGTTTAAAGTTAAATTTGAATAGAAGTCTTAAATTTGAATATATATTTTTTTGAAATTTATTATAATAAATTATTTAATCTTTTTTGAGGCATAGTATTCATAATTTGTCAAACTTCTATTATTTATTTGCTCTTTATAAAAAGTTTTAATTTCTACAAATAATATTTAATATTTTATTTACAAAAAAAAAGCTTATAACCTATTATTTTTGTTAAAAAATGAGGTCCCTCAAGTTTTGGGGCCTAAGGCAATTACTTTTTTTGCCAAGCTGTAGACCCGCCCCTAGTACTAGGGTGTACAAAATTGAACTGAAAATCGAACCAAATCGCAAATTGAGTCAACCCGAAAAAAAACTCAACTAGTGGTTTGGTTTGACTTGATTTGATATTAGGAAAAAACTCCGACTATATTTGGGTTGGGTTGGTTTTAACTAAAAAAAAAACCCGATATCAAACCAACCCGACATTATATATGTTATTTTAAAATTTATTTTATACATATTTGATATAATTTTAAAATATTTCTTATACTATTTCATAGTTTTATCTTTTAATATATTATTTCAAGTTTAAAACTTAGAATTCAAAATGGAACAATAAAGATTATAGTTCATAGATGTTGATAATTATAATAAAACTTAAATCAAAATCAAATTAATACTAATGCAAAAAGATAATCGATTCAACTCTAAGAATGACAATAATATTGAATATTTGTTCTTTAGCTTTACATGGTTTAGATAATTAAAATACATAATCAAATATCAATTTTCCTTAAATATTTTGTAATGTACTAATACTTATTAAACTTATTTTAGCATGATTTAGTACTTTTAAATAATGATCATTTTCATCGTGACTTTACAATATTTATTTTATATGATTATTTTATTATTATTTTTAATTAAATATTTTTGTGTCATCAATACTCATCTCATTTTTTTTTTTTAAGAAACACCTTAGATAATTGTATTTGGTTGGAGTAATGAAATATTTGACACAAATTAATTATGTGTTTGTATGCAAACTTTACCGAAAAATTCAAAAATCTGAAAAAATTTGAGGTTTATTATTTGGTTTGATTTATAAATTTAAAAATTTGACACAATGGTTTGGTTTGGTAATTGAAAACCCGAACCAACCCAAGGTTGAATAACCCAAAAAAATCTAAATTTTATTACTTTGGTTTATAAATTTAAATTTTTTATATAAATAGTTTGGTTTGATATTTAAAAAACCCGAACCAACCCGATCATGTACACCCCTACCTAGTACTAGACATAGAAACTCGTACCATTACGGTCCAATAGATGTTACATTTTTGTTTTAATTTACATGGTACAATTGAGATTTGAAGAGTCATTCAAATTTTTATATGATATTTAAATATTTGACGTGTTAATTATTGTGATTTATAGTATTTAAATATTTTTCAAATAATATATAGTATTTTCAGTGTCCTAATATACGTGGCATATATGGATTCAAGAGTCAATTGATTTTTTTATATGTATTTAAATATTCCAAGTTCTTCTTCCCCAATTTTTGGCTACCATTTACCAAGCTTAAACTTTTTTCATGGTGAAATAAATTTGACGATGCTACAAATAAAAAGTAAATTCTAGCATCCAGAAAATTTAAGTTTTAATACTTTCACTTATTTTGTTGTTCTTCTTCCTCCTCAAAATAATTTGAGAAAAATCAACATAAGTTTTAAGAAGAAAAAAAAACACTAAAAAATGGCAAGAAATTATATTTTCAATTATCAAATTCTACATTCACAACAAATAATTTTAGTGTTCTAATCCATTTGTATGCGTTCTCACATCATAATCACGAAAAAAGTCCAAATTGAGACTCCATATTTATATAATAAAGCAACAAATTTTTATTTGCATTGATCAAGAAATTCAGCGGAAAAGAAAGAAAAAAAAAATCCCCAAAAAAGGTCAAACAAATGCATTACCACGTTCATCAAATTAAACATTCAAATATCAATCTACCACACACAAAAAAAATGTTCTTATCTCACGAAATTCACAAAGTGACGAAAACAAACAAAAAAAGCTTATTCTTTTGACAAATTTGGGTAGGGGAGGGTCGGGTGGTGGTGGGTGGAGAAGACAATCTTGGTGAGAGAGAGGGGTTGGGGTTTGAGGTGGGAGTGGGATAATGGAGAAAACAATTTGGAGTGGAGGCGTGGGAATAATTTTTTTTAAAATTAAAAGTGGTTAATTTTTTGCTAAAAAATTATTTAGTTAAATAAATGACACATGTCAATGAGCCATTGGTATTAATTTTTCCTACTAAAAAATCATCATTTGCTAAAAAAAATTCTATTTATGTCATCTGTCGTTATTTAATTCGTCACTTTGAAATTAGAGCTGTCAATATGGGTTAGTCCCCCCATCCGGACTAACCCATATATGCTTAGACATTTTACGGGCCAGGTCGGGCTAGTCCATTTTTGGTGTGTGTCAGAAAACGGCCGGCCCAACCCATAAGTACGTGGGCTACAGGCTTGCCGGGCCAGCCCGGTTTATTTAAAAATTATATTATATTTAGAATTATTAAATTAAATCATAAATTATAATTTAAAAATATAATCATAAATATTGATAAAACAATATTACATGATATTAATGTTACTACTTTTTAATCAAATCCACAAATAAAATTATCTTTGTAATATTTATTACGTTTTTTTTCAAGTAAAGTATAAATATCTAAATAGAAATATTAACCTAATTGTTTTGAGTTTGTACTCTCTTTAATTTTAAATTTTAATATTATATTATATTTTTTAATTAATTTTTATTGGCCTACAGGCTGATTCTACCGATATTTCTCAAGCCCCACAAATCAACAGGCTCCATTGTTCTTCTTGGTGGAGCTATCTCTATCTCTGAACTCTACCTGTTCGATAAAAGTACAATACCAACATTTGGAATTCAGAGGTATTTTTTCCCTTGAAAAGTTGTGGGGAGGTGAAAATAGAAAATGATTATAAGACGAGAATCAAATCCAATTTAGTTAGTCAACCAACAAATATTTTCCAATTCAAAGGTGTAATTATTATTGAGCAAACATTTTTATTAAGGATGATGTTTAGTTTTAAAAAGGGCTCATTTTGGATTTTAATATAACTTCACAACACATTCATTCCTTTGTAGCTCGTTGCTACTATTAGTTCGTTCTGTACTTACTCACTTAATTCGCTCTCGTTCGGTAGCAATTCTAAAGTAACAAGATCTAAGTTTTGCACAATTGGAAAGAAAAACAAAATCAGTAAAGTACCCCCATTGCTAGTAAACATTATTAATACTCCATTATAATAAAAGATTGAAATAGGTCAAGCAGGGTGAATGCATTTGTAGATCTCTGAAGCATATTTAAACATTTTCCCATTAGACTATTAGTAGTACTAGACGGGCACTTGTAATAGGATCATATTAGTAGTACTAGACATGGGCACTTGTAATAGGATCATATTAGTAGTACTAGACAGGGAGGCTCAAATAAATTGGTGGTTTAAAGTTAAATTTAAATAGAAGTCTTAAATTTGAATATATATTTTTTTGAAATTTATTATAATAAATTATTTAATCTTTTTTGAGGCATAATATTCATAATTTGTCAAACTTCTATTATTTATTTGCTCTTTATAAAAAGTTTTTAATTTCTACAAATAATATTTGATATTTTTTTTACAAAAAAAAAACTTATAACCTATTATTTTTGTTAAAAAATGAGGTCCCTCAAGTTTTGGGGCCTAAGGCAATTACTTTTTTTGCCAAGCTGTAGACCCGCCCCTAGTACTAGGGGTATACAAAATTGAACTGAAAATCGAACCAAATCGCAAATCGAGTCAATTCAGGAAAAAACTCGACTAGTGATTTGGTTTGACTTGATTTGGTATTGAAAAAAAAAACCCGACTATATTTTGATTGGTTTGGTTTTAACTAAAAAAACAAACTCGAGATCAAACCAACACGACATTATATATGTTATTTTAAAATTTATTTTATACATAAAAATATTTACTTTGTTATAATTTTAAAATATTTCTTATACTATTTCATAGTTTTATCTTTTAATATATTATTTCAAGTTTAAAACTTAGAATTCAAAATGGAAAAATAAAAATTATAGTTCATAGATGTTGATAATTATAATAAAACTTAAATCAAAATTAAATTAATAGTAATGCAAAAAGATAATCGATTCAACACTAAAAATGACAATAATATTGAATATTTGTTCTTTAGCTTTACATGGTTTAGATAATTAAAATACATAATCAAATTTTAATTTTCCTTAAATATTTTGTAATGTACTAATACTTATTAAACTTATTTTAGCATGATTTAGTACTTTTAAATAATGATCATTTTCACTGTGACTTTACAATATTTATTTTATATGATTATTTTATTATTATTTTTAATTAAATATTTTTGTGTCATCAATACTCATCTCATTTTTTTTATTTTTTTTTAACAAACACATTAGATAATTGTATTTTGGTTGGACTAAAGAAATATTTGAAGCACAAATTAATTATGTGTTTGTATGCAAACTTTACCAAAAAATTCAAAAATCTGAAAAAAATCGAGGTTTATTATTTGGTTTGATTTATAAATTTAAAAATTTGACACAATGATTTGGTTTGGTAATTGAAAAATCCGAACCAGCCCAAGGTTGAATAACCCGAAAAAATCTAAATTTTATTACTTTGGTTTATAAATTTAAATTTTTTTATATAAATGGTTTGGTTTGATATTTGAAAAACCCGAACCAACCCGATCATGTACACCCCTACCTAGTACTAGACATAGAAACTCGTACTATTACGGTCCAATAGATGTTACATTTTTGTTTTAATTTACATGGTACAATTGAGATTTGAAGAATCATTCAAACTTTTATATGATATTTAAATATTTCACGTGTTAATTATTGTGATTTATAGTATTTAAATATTTTTCAAATAATATATAGTATTTTCAGTGTCCTAATATACGTGGCATATATGGATTCAAGAGTCAATTGATTTTTTTATATGTATTTAAATATTCCAAGTTCTTCTTCCCCAATTTTTGGCTACCATTTACCAAGCTTAAACTTTTTTCATGGTGAAATAAATTTGACGATGCTACAAATAAAAAGTAAATTCTAGCATCCAGAAAATTTAAGTTTTAATACTTTCACTTATTTTGTTGTTCTTCTTCCTCCTCAAAATAATTTGAGAAAAATCAACATAAGTTTTAAGAAGAAAAAAAAACACTAAAAAATGGCAAGAAATTATATTTTCAATTATCAAATTCTACATTCACAACAAATAATTTTAGCGTTCTAATCCACTTGTATGCGTTCTCACATCATAATCACAAAAAAAGTCCAAATTGAGACTCCATATTTATATACTAAAGCAATAATTTTTTATTTGCATTGATCCAGAAATTCACCCGAAAAGGAAAAAAAAAAAGAAAATCCCCAAAAAAGGTCAAACAAATGCATTACCACGTTCACCAAATCAAACATTCAAATATCAATCTACCACAAAAAAAAACGTTCTTATCTCACGAAATTCACAAAGTGATAGAAAACAAACAAAAAAAGCTTCTTCTTTTGACACATTTGGATAGGGTAGGGTCGCGGGTGGTGGTGGGTGGAGAAGACAATCTTGGTGAGAGAGAGGGGTTGGAGGTAAAGATGAGCAGCAAATGCTCATCACATGCAAGGGGACAAAGCCAGCTGTGGCAGATCTCCTTTAGAGATAAAGTAAAATACTGGGGTTTGAGGTGGGAGTGGGATAATGGAGAAAACAATTTGGAGTGGAGGCGTGGGAATAACTTTTAAAAAAATTAAAAGTGTTTAATTTTTTGCTAAATTAATTAAATGACACATGTCAATGAGCCATTGGTAGTTATTTTTCCTACTAAAAAATCATTATTTGATAAATGTTTTTCTATATATTTCATAAATCGTTATTTAATTCGACATTTTGAAAGACTGAAACGTTATCAGTGAGTGTGTTATATACACCTTATAAATTTGACAGATTGTCGAGAGTATTTAAATGAAACTGTTGAACATGATATGAGGTGTCTAAAATAAACTAAACCTAATTAAGATATTATGAAAATTGATGCCAAATTTAGGTGACCTGGGTTAGCCCAAGAAGAAACAAAGTGGCGAAATGATTCCGCCACTCCCGCGCACGTTAGCAACAGGCTCCATTGTTCTTCTTGGTGGATCTATCTCTATCTCTGCACTCTACCTGTTCGATAAAAGTACAATACCAACATTTGGAATTCAGAGGTGTTTTTTCCCTTGAAAAGTTGTGGGAGGTGAAAATAGAAAATGATTATAAGACGGAGAATCAAATCCAATTTAGTTAGTCAACCAACGAATATTTCCCAATTCAAAGGTGTAATTCTTGACCAAATATATTTTTATTAAGAACGATATTTCGTTTCCAAAAGGGCTCATTTTGGATTTTGATATAACTTCACAACACAGCCATTCCTTTGTAGCTCGTTGCTAGTTATTAGTTCGTTCTGTACTTACTCACTTCATTCGCTCTAGTTCGGTAGCAGTTCTAAAGCAACAAGATCTAAGTTTTGCACAAACGGAAAGAAAAACAAAACCAATAAAGTACCCCCATTGCTAGTAAACATTATCAATACCTCCATTATAATAAAAGATTGAAATAGGCCGAGCAGGGTGAATGCATTTGTAGATCTCTGAAGCATTTCTCCACCTGCCTTGTGAAATACTACTGAAATTTTGACAAACCACACAGAGATACAACTATATGCTATCAACTGAGCCAAACCCACAGTCCTTATTTTATTTTACCACTAGTAACTAAAAGCCACTGTAAACTTATAATGCTAAATGTAATAATCTTTATCGAATTTAGAAGGGAGGCATTGCCGGAGCAACCATGAAATTAAGGGGCTTGACTTCTGATTCCGGCGCTGGTGCAACAAATCCCGAGCTTCTAATCTCAGCCATTTCACGACGTACTTTTCCCTTCTGCTCTGCACATAACTTGGGCAGATATACACCTATATCCAATCAAAGACATACCCATGAATCATCACGTTATATATAATTAAATCATTTGACTTAGACGTGTGATAAGTAAATACCTTCATCACGTTATATATAATTAAATCATTTGACTTAGATGTGTGATAAGTAAGTACCTTCACCAGCAGCAAGATTGAAATAGAGATCAATAATGTTAGGACAGTTGTTGTAGCAAGCAGAGGAACAGAGCATGCTAGTAAAACGAGACTCAAGCAGAGCATCAGAAGAAATGCCAAGGGCATTTCTATCGACGCCACAACCCCCAATGCATTCATCCGTTTCAATCCAATCCTTGAGTTTATCAGCCTCAATTTCTGATGTTCGGCATATATATACTTCTTCACCACTCCTACGAAGATGTTTCTCTAAAACACAACGCTTACCCGTGCTTGATATTGCAAATGCACAAGAGTCTTCATTCAAATTCTCACACGCAATGTCCCCTGCATATGGTTACGCATACATAACATGTTATAACAAATTAAATTACACCAATGAAATTAATTAAAATCCATTAAGAAAAAAAGAACGACTTACCTAGACTGACTTGTACTGCGAAAGCAAGTGCGAAAGTAGTAATGACTAAAGTGTTCAAGCTATATAATGAAGCCATTATGATAACTTGTTAACTTACAAATATTAGGCTTATCAACTCTATCTCTATTGCCTTTGTAAGTTTATGTTTTTTATCTTGTTTTTGCTTTGAACTACGCCAAATAACTATTTATAGAGGCAGATTTTTCATGCAATTTGAGAAAGTAGTTAGTGGTCAAAAGACTCCGCCATCAGTGGCCGTCTTGGTTATAGAAATTCCACACATTTAGGCTTATTTGATGTTGAAAAGTGAATTTGTTTGCACTCATACTTGTCCACTTTTCGGTTTCTAAAGAAAAAATAGTATGTTCGTCAAAAGGATTGAACTTTCAACTGATAGATTTCTGACACATGTTTAACTTGCAATAGCCTCATATTACTACTACTTACTCAATTGGTCCCTATATTTTTTTTTACCACAAATATTTCGCACCACATCAATAATTATTTTCTTAATAGATGTGTAAATTTCATGGTTTATCATTAGCATTAAATATTATTCTTCATATCATTTTTGAAGACTCAATACTAACACTAATTAGTAGGAATAGTATAATAAAATAACTATATCAATAATTATTTTCTTAATGAGTGTGCTAAATCAAACAATAATAAGTAAAAATAAACCGTTGAAATTTTATTTATATATTCATTTAATACAAGAGTGACATTCAAAAAAAAGAAGTAACAAGACTAATAATTTGTTAATATAGACACGTGAAATGAACATCTATTTTGATATAGATGAGTATTAGTTTTAAGATTTAGTTTACATAATACAAATATGCTCCTTCAATTTCAAAATAAATGATATTTTTAAGCTTAAACGTATCCTAGTAAGAAAACTATTTATTCCTACAAAGTTAGATGTATTTGTATTAATTTTACCTTAAAACTTTTATCATCATAAAAAATATCTGTAATTACTTTATCATAATCTGTTTAATTATGTTTTGACAGCAAGAATCTAATTATGTATTACTACTTACCTATTTGGTCTATTTACTTGAAAAATTGCACTTTTAGGTCCCAACTCCTATTTTTCCTTAGACCGTTTATGTTGGTGGTTCAATGTCACAATTACAACTTTGACGTTTAACTAATTGCTTCTGATTAGAAGTGACAATTCATTATTATTTTCCTTAGCAGTTTCCTAGCTAGATTTTTGTTGTAAGAAATTTATTTTAGAACACGATCATATTGTATTTTAGCCTTGTTTAGAAGACTTTTTGATTAGTAAACGAGCGAATCAAGTCAATTAAAATTGAATAGATAAAGCACTCGAGTCACTTTATATGTTAAATGACTAAAAATGAGTTAGCCAATGAATAATATAAATACTCATATTATAGTAAGAATCTTTTGAAAGCATTAACAACAAAATCTTATTAAAAGTTTTTTTTTTCACCCCACCTCCTACCAGTCCCATCCCAAAAAAGAAATTAAATATTAATTTTAGGGTCCCTTATTTTTAAAAGTGTCTTTATCGCTCAACCCCTGCTAGCCCCCTCCCCCTACTTCCCCATCCTAAAAAACAATGTAATTTTTTTTGTAAAGTAAATTATAAAAAATTAACTTTACCGTTCCACCCTATCAGCCCCTACCATTTTTCTTTTCTTTACGAAAGAATAATTTTTGCTCATTTTATCTATTTAACTATACACTTTTAAATGGATAATATAAGTATTATTTGTTTTTATCCATTTTAAATGAATTCATACCCAACCCATTAATTATTAAAAATAATTAAATATGAATGAATACTCATATTAATTAACCATTTTGTCATCCCAGTTACATTGCATGTGCTGTTTACTTGACAAAGTTCTGCCCCAATATTTTGCATTTTTTTTAAGTATCAGAATTTTGTAAAAAGGATATGTATTATTATATAAATTAAGATTAATAAATGGAGGGTGTTGTTTACATCTGAGATAACTGTTTATTCATTTGTATGTATGTGCGTGTGGAAGTAATGGTAAATACTTAACCACATCGAGTTTTATGCTTAATTAACTTACTCCGTCGATACAATTTTATTGTTTATGTTACGCTTTTCAAAAGTTATTTGACTAATTTTTAATATTATAAGCAAAATGTTTATATATTCATAAACTGTAGGAAATGTACTATAAATTATAATTTTTTAGATATCATTATGAAAAATATATCATAAAATATTAGTCAAATCTCGTTTAATTTAACTCTAAAAAAAGTATAATAATTAAAAATAAACACCACAGCAACAAAAAGTTAACAAATAATAGTGTGATCGATAGTCAATAAAATCTAACGGAACTAGTCTACTTTTGAAGTGATACACCTATTAACAAAATAATGATTGATATAGTAAGTTTACCATTTTAACCTTGTTAATTATGAAGTAAATGAATCAAAAATTTAAGATTTTCAAGAAGTTCTACCTTTTTCAGAATTAATTAATTGAGGATATAATAGGTAAGAAAAATATATATGCTTTCTTGATTTGTCAAAATGAACAAGTAAAAAGAAGATTGGACAAGTAATTATGGATAAATGAAGTAGTAATTAAAAGGGAAAATGTCAGAAATATATTTGCATTTTGACTGAAAATAACATATCGATACCAAACTTTGGAAAAGATTTTTTATCCCCTACACTGTTTAATAGTGTATTTTAAAAATATATGTGTGCCCATGTGAACATTAAGAATATTGCATAATTATAAATAATAATGTGTTCACATGGGCAAAAATGCTTTAGACACTATAATTGTGGATTAATCAACAAAAAGTTATAAATTTGAAATCACGTAACTCCTTTTCTTGACTCCGGCCTCTGGACTATTACATACTTCTGCCCCCTCAATTACGGGCATACTTAATTCTCTAGTCCTATTTTTTTTCTTTTCAAAGATAAAATTCTCTAGAGTAAGTACATACTCTGTTCAATAATAGTGGTCAATTATATTCTTTTGGAATGTTTAATAATATTTATCTATTTTATAAAATTAATGAATAATTTTATACTTAGTTTCTAACTTAATCTAATCATTAATTATAATTATTTATCTATTATATTTTTAATACATTGTATTTATTATATTCAAAGGCTAACATAACAAAATTATTCTTCTATTTATAGTTTCTTGAGAAGTGTGTTCGAGGCATTGACCATTGAATTAATTGTGTTGAGGCATAAGACCATTAAATTGTACTTTACAATAAAGAGTGTGTTTGGTATGAATAAAATATTTTTTAATTTTTTCATGTTTGGTTTGGACAAAAGTTTTGGAAAATGTTTTTCAACTTATTTTCCACAAAATTAAGGAAAATAACTTCCCGTAAAAAATTAAGAAAAACATTTTCCAAAACTCTCCTCAAATTTCAAATTACATTTTTTTTTGGGAAAAACATCAATTTTTAAAAAAATATTTTCAATTTCAAAATTTTATTTTTTCACCCGATCCCTGACCCCCATCCCCACCCCCCACCGGCCACACCCCCCAAACCCCACTCCCTCCCAAAAAAATTAATTTTGCTTTTTAAAAATATTTTCAACTTCAAATTTTTATTTTTAAACTCCTACCCCCCCCTTGGCCAGCCCACCACCCACCCCAACCCCCCAAAAAATTAATTTTGTTTTTTAAAAATACTATCAACTTCAATTTTTTATTTTTTTCACTCCTAATCCCTCCCCCCGCCCCCACCCCCTACCCCCCACTCCAATAATAATTTTGATTTTAAAAAATATTTTCAATTTCATAAATTATTTGTTACTCTAGTAAAAATAAAAGATGTCTCTCAAAAATATTTTTCATTCATAAATCAAACACTAAAAATAATTTTCGGAAAATATTTTCTACTCACCAACCAAACATGAGAAAATAAGTCCAAAATCTACTTGTTTTCCAGGAAAACATTTTCCATGAAAAACATTTTCCTCCATACCAAACACACCCAAAAACTTGGCTATTAAGACTTAATTAGGAGTAATGTTTTGTTTAGTGGATCTATGTATAAATTTCTTTTTGTTAAGAACTTGATATCATCCTTTTTTTATGAACTGACAATTTGTTGTAGTGCGATGAATATAATTCAGGAAATAATGCTATCATATCTCTGGATAAGACAATTTTTAATAATGAATGATACAAAAATGTTTTTTAGTTCTCTAGATCCGTTTAAAACAATTCTATTATCGTAAGTTCATGCTTTTGAATATGGACTTAATTATTTTTTTCCAAGGTGAGAGGTGGATGTTTGACTATTTTTTGTACATTCATTAGGTTGATTAATCTAAATCAATGCAAAAATAGTATATGTAAATATAAGGATTTTATTAATCTTATAGTATCATAAAAAATAATCTTGACAAATTGACCATGTCATTGACCAGATAAGGATGAGCACCATAGGGGTCAATTTTGGTTAAAAGTAAATTAATCTAATTTAATTTTTTACAAGACGTAATTCGATTACGTTAAACAATTTTATCGGATTAAAGGGTCTAATATGTTTTTCTACTTTGTTACAAGTGTCCAATAACTCAAGGCTAGAGTGATTATCTTCTAATTAAACATAAATAATGAAAGAAACATTTGATAATAACTTCACAATTGTCAAATATAATAAAATAAAAAACTTGTAAAAAAACAAGCAATTTATTATATTAAAAAACCATATAGCATATCTTATACATTATTCCAAGCAAACCTTTTGGAATAAGAACCAGGAAAATTATGACCTCCAAAATAAAATCCATCATCTTGTACTTCCCAAAAACATTCAAAATTGTTTTCACTTATTTTTCCACAATCATGAGAAATGTCTTTGTTGAAAACATCAAAAAATTGATTTTTTGAACCCCACAAATAGTGACAATAGCAACGAGTAGTATCAACGTCATTTCCACTGAGTGAGACTCAAATCTTCACCCACTTTCAAAATATTATTTTCGAGCGTATTATTTTTAGATTCACACTGAACAGAAAGAGGAACGTCGTTATTTGAAAGAGCGTTGATAATGTGAATGGTATATCCAGTTACAAATGCAGATGCAAAATTTACTGCCTGAATAAAAATGATCAATATGAATATTGAAAGTACTATGGATTTGGTCATGGTGGAACTCTTATATTTTTGTCTTATGAATGACTACATGTTTTCTTTTAATTGTTTGCCTTTATATAGAGATGTTTATTTAATTTAATAATTTTGCTAATCTTAAATGTGTTCTTCCTTTTTCAGTTGGAAAGCAAGATTTTTCAATTGTCAATTCATTTGACTAATTTTTAAGGTTAAATTGATTTTTTTAATTTAATATTTAAAATAAACCATTCGATATATTATTTTAAAAAAAACTATATGAAAAGAATTATAAGCTACAATTTTTTTTCATATCAATATGATTAAAAAGTATCTTTTAAAATATTAGTCAAGATCATATTGTTTGACTCTTTAAAAAGACAATGTGACAAGTCAAAAGAAACTTAAGAAGTAATACATTTGTATACTAGCTAGTTAAAATCATATTGTTTAACTCTTAAAAAGAAAATTGTTATATATATATATATTGGTCAAAATTATATTGTTTGACTCTTTAAAAAGAAATTGTGACAAGTCAAAAGAAACTTAAGAAGTAATACATTTGTATGCTAGCTAGTCAAAATCATATTGTTTAACTCTTAAAAAGAAAATTGTTATATATATATATATTGGTCAAAATCATATTGTTTGACTCTTTAAAAAAAATTGTGACAAGTCAAAAGAAACTAAAGAAGTAATACATATGTATATTAGCTAGTCAAAATCATATTGTTTGACTTTTAAAAAGAAAATTGTTATATATATATATATAAAAGAAATTGTGACAAATTAAAAAGAACTAAGAAGACAACCCTGTCAGGAACTTGTTCATAATTTGAATAGAAAAATTGTGAATGAAAATGTTGTACTTTCTCCGTTTCACAAAGAATGATCTAGTTTGACTTGACACGGATTTAAGAGTATAAGGAAGACTTTTGAATCTTGTGGTCCAAAATTAAAGTTAGGTCAAATGTACAAAATTGCCCTTTGATCTATTGGTCTTAAACATGCCACGTGGAAAGATGTTATCAAAAAAAGAAAGAGGTCATTCTTTTTGAAACATACTAAAAAGAAAAGGAGGTTATTCTTTTTGAAACGAAGTGAGTATTCAAATTAGATATGGCTAAAGCCTTTGACAGGGTTGCTGGGGATTTCTTATGCTTGGTTCTGAGACACTTTGGTTTGTTAGAGCCCTCGATTGATTTGATTGTTAGATTGATCTCTAACAGTTGATATTCTATTATTACCAATGGAGTCAGGTACGATTTCCTTAAATCTTCTAGAGGTCTTAAGCAGGGTGATCCTTTGTCCCCTCCCCTGTTTATTATAGGAGCAATTCTGCTTACTACTTTAATAGGTCTAATTCAAGTATTTCTCATAAACGCATAATTAATAACCATGGTGTTTTTATTATTTAACAAATAGTAATTCAAGACATAGTAATACATCATGAAGAAGTTTTGGAAATTAAATGCAACATATTCGTTCCCCAATTTTTTGAATGTCTAAAATTTTCACTCGTAAATAATTAAATGAACTTCAAAAATTAAGTAAATAAAAAGTGAATTAGAGGGAACTGATAAATTAAAATTTGAATGACGATGGATTCATAATTCAAGAGTGAAGTTTATTATTTAGAATGTCCCATAACTAATAGAAATTATACAAATCAGTTTATTTGGTTTTGTAACAAAAAAAATGCTTTTTGTTTATGGGCGAGACCATTAATTAAATAAAACGATGGTTCAATCATAAATGACTTGGGTCTAAAAGTGACCCGAGCTCAAAACAAAAAGGCATCAGCAACAAGCTGAAACGATAAAAAGAAAAACGGAAAAGAATTGTTCGAACCAAGCGGAGATCCTATTAGCTCCATATTAGTCTTGCGTGGTATCTATTTGAGTGTTCAAAAATCTCACAAGCAACATGAATTAGATTAGTTCCACATCGTCATATGCATCTATCAAGGTAAAAGATCTAATCCCCTTGTACATCACCTGAATCAACCTTAATCAAAAGACCTAATCCATCCTTAACTCGTGCAGATTGAGATCAAGAAACTGATACCACTGCATCTTAGTTCCAAAATCATTAGTATTTTTCTCAATATTGATCTATATACACGTGAGTTACAACATACTATATTCTATGGAGAGTAACCGTTTCATTTTTTTTTTTTTGGCATGTAACCCTTTTTATGAGTATTTGTTTATCTTGTTAATAGTTGTCTTTTAACTTGATCAATGATTTCCGTTTCAACATTTCTTTATTCTGAGCTTTGATTATCCTTGCTTCTCTGCTTGAATTATTGTTCTTGCTTGTATTGTCATATTTTCATTAGAGAGAAATCGCATTACAATACATGCAAAATCATAAATAAGGTTAATTAAAAAATCAGTCATGTTATTGCTTTTCCTGAAAGTGTGTAATACCACCACCTCCCTCTCCTTTGGGATCTCCTAAATCTTATATTAATAGAAAGTTACCTTCATCTAGAATAGGCCTATTGTAGAGTTTTCATTTGTGATTGTACCTCATAATTCCAATCTAGAATAGGCCTTAGAGATCCTAACCAAACACACCATAGAAATTCCATTTTACCAATAAATTTGCATAGTAAATAACTACACCCTACCAACATAAGAAAGAAATTTTAGACCAACAAGTTATCTTGGTAGTAATCTTATTAATCATGTTCATTCTCTCTTTAAAAAATAAATTTGATTTTTCTATGCGTCTTATAAAATTAAATTCATCATACATACCCATATGAAAATGTGACCACATTGACATTCATCTAGCCCGTAAACTCTTAATTCACCATGGCAAAATTCTTCATAATCTTCAATGTTTGTATTCAATAATCCTTCCCAACATGATTTTAGATTATGATGTGATTTAGAAGAATCAGCTATGGTGAATTAGAGTTTACAAGCTTGATGAATGTCGAGTTTAAAAAATTAAGCCTCGTAAATAAATAATGCAAAAGAGTTGTCAAGACTGAAAGTGATATTGTATACAAGGTCTAATTACAAAGCCTTTATATAGAGAAGTTTTAACCACTACCTTTTGTAGATAATTTGAATATATGGTGAAATAAATGAACAAATCAAATAGTCTCACAGTATTTATTAAGTCATTAAATTCACATATTAAAGCACTTACAATGAGAAATTAATTATATTACATTATTATAATTTATTGAGGTGACATAATTTTATTCTTATCTCGATCCTAAATAGATTTATTAGTCTGACTATAGATAATTTGATATTGATTGACCTTAGAATTTTAATTTCATGGTTGATTTTTTATTTGAGATTTTATCTTCTCAATTATTATCATCAAAACTAATTATATTACGTCACATAATTTTAAATACAAATAGCCTAAAAGATACCTTACTTATCCCTTTTTAACATCATGATCCTCAAACTTTATGAGGTGTCATTCAAACACCAAAATTCATTTAGAACATTATCGATCTTGAGGTCAGTTCCTTCAATGAATTTATTTTTTATAAAAAACAAATACCAGCGTTAGGAGGTTCACTAATTACTATAATATTTTTGTAAAATTATCTTTTGAACTCGAAAATTATATTTTGTATTTTTCTTCAATTTCATGTGATAACAAAATTGATTGTGGATGTTAAAAAAATAATTTTAAACTTTTTGTAGTTGAAAAATTATCTCATGATGTTGATTTTTTTTCAATTCTAAAGGTGAATTATAGAGTTTTTTCACTAGACACTAATGCTGACAATGTATAAGGATTACAAAATTAGGAAGGACACAAATACAAAATTAATGTTAACGAGGAGATTAATGCCAACAAGAGCAAGGAACTTACAATTATTACTAATTAGAAGAAAGGTGAAGGACCACAAGAGGACAATACTATCAGACTCGAGGAGCTTTATATAGACGGATTTAGAATATATGATTTTTTGATTTTAGAAAAATAATCTATGATAAAAATTTCGACGCAGAGCAAAACAATTCTTAATATTTACTAGCAAATTTGTGTGCACAAATATAGACTTATATTGTAGGTGTAGTTAAGATCTTACAAGAGGTTTAGGATTCTAATCTATTTATTCACAATTTCTTTTATAATAAATTTGCTACTTGCATGATAAAAAAGTTTTAAGAATATACAACCCATGACAAGGCTTAAACTTGCATCCTTAAGGCAGTAAACTTGAGCTTTAACCACTTGCACACTAAGGCTCATTTCTATTACTCTCATCGTTTAGTTATCACGTTGCAGTTTTCAAAATTAATTTGACTAACTTTCAAAATTAAATTAATTATATTAATTTGATATATAAACTAAAGATTTAATTATTCAAAAATAATACGAAAAATATCATAAATTAAAATATCTTTCATGATCAATATAATGAAAAATACTTATTAAAATATTCGTAAAATTTTATCGTTTGACTTTTAAAAAGAAATCATTATTAGTAAAAACGAATTGAGCAATACATAATACAAATATATATTGATTATGGATTGATGTGTTGTTATCTATAATATTTTTATAACATACCTTATCAAAATATAATGGTAAAAATTTAAAAATATCGAGTTGAAACTTTGTTTTCATTGTTTAGAAGGAACTACTTCTTAATTGCATTCAAATTTTATTTAAATCAAGCATTGTAACTGAGTGGAAATCATTCTCTACATCAAACTCTTTTTGGGTACGGTGGTGAATGGTGATCATAAAACTCGTATTATATAAAAAATAATTATATCCTAGTGCAGTTCATAAAGTTGTATAATATAAAAATTAACTAAATTTCATGTCATCATTCATGATAAAATTCCAACTAAAATGATTTTATTTTATTTTCATGGCTAAACGCCTACCAAAATATATTATAAAAAACTATATAACAAGTCTTATACATTAATTCCAATCATATTTTTTGGAATAAGATTCTGGAGAATTGTGACCTGCAAAGTAAAATCCATCATCCTGTACTTTCCAAAAACATTCATAATCATTTCCACTTATTCTTCCACATTCACGAGATTGATACATTTGGCTGTTGAAAACATCAAAAAATTGTTTTTTAGAGCCCCATGAATAGTGACAATAGAAACGAGTAGTACCTATGACATTTCCGCGGAATGAAAAATTATAATCATCGCCCACTTTAGGAGTTTTCAATCCAAAATTATCATCTTTAGATTCACACTGAACAGAAAAAGGAACGTCGTCATTTGACAGAGCGTTTATGATATGAACGGTGAAACCAGCTGTAAGTGCGGAATTTGTTGTATGAACAAAAATGCTCAATATAACTACTGAAAATACTATGAGTTTGATCATTATGAATCTCTTATATATTTATTTATCTAATGAATCTTTATATGTTTTCTTCTTCTAATAGTTTGTCCTTATATATAGTGTGCATATACCATGGTAAAATGGTTGAGATAGAAATGATTATTAAATGATTTTTGCTACTTTAAAATATGGTTGAGATAGAAATGACTGTTAAATGTTTTTTTGCTAGTTTAAATGTGGACTTGCATATAATACATAATGCAAATATGTTAAGTTGGAATTGATGTTATTTGTTACTCCCCGTCCAACAATACTCGTACATTATTAACTTTACACATTTGTTAAGAAATTATAAATAAAATGATAAGTTTGTTTGTATTATTCTTTGAATATAATAAATACAATGTCTAGAAAAATATAATAGGGAAATATTTAACTATAATTAATGAAAAGGGTAAATTAGGAACAAAGTGTAAAGTTACTCATTGATTTCATAAAGTGGACAAATATTGTGAGACAATCCAAAATAGTATAGTGGATAATTATTATTGGATGGGAGAAATATTTATGTTGACAGTGTACTTTACCAAAATATAATGTTCAAAATAAATGAGTTGAAACTTATTTGCTTTCTTAGTTTCAAAGGAATTAAATAACTTTTAACTATATTTATATTTTATATTAAGTCGAACATCGTTGTTGAGTGAAAACCATTCTCTAATTCAAGTACTTCTCATAAACGCATAATTAATAACCATGGTTATTTTATTATTTAATAACAAATAGTAATTCAAGACATAGTAATACTGAAGAAGTTTTGGAAATTACCTGCAACATATAAGTTCCCCAATTTTTTGAATGTCTAAAATTTTCACTTGTAAATAATAAAATGAACTTCAAAAAAATAACTAAAGTGAATTAGAGGGAGATAACTAATTAAAATTTTAACGATTATGGATTCACAATTAGGAGTGAAGTTTGATTATTTAAAATGTCACTCAACTAATAGAAATTATACAAATCAATTTATTTGGTTTTGTAATAAAAAATGGGAAAATTGTATATAATGAAAAACTACTAAATCAAATTAATTTTTATAACCACCCTTTGATTTAATTGTGTCCCGTAGCAAACTGTTTGCCAGTCACCTCTCTCCCTCAAACTCTCGCTCACCACTCTTCTCTCTCGCTCCATCTCTCGCTCACTTTCTCTCACTTTTATACAAACACAAGTGTATAAAATTTATTTTTATTTGTTTAAAGCGAGCGGAAATTGTATAAATACATATATTTTTGTTCCCCTCACTCCCCTCTTTCAGATCTCGCTCGCCACTCTCCCTAATCTCACTCGCTTCTCTCGCTTATACAAACAAAAACGAAATGTATAAATTGCGTTTCTGTTTGTATAAAGCGAGAGAAAATTGTATATACACATGCAAATACATATATTTTCATCCTATACACTTATAATTATACAATAAAAATACTCCCATGCCCAGTTTCTTTTGCCTTTCTCTCTTTCTCGTTTTATACAAATTCAAATTGTATATAATTTCTCTTTTTCTCGTTTTATACAATTCGATTTAATTATATATTCCCTGCCCAAGTCTCTTTTGTCTTTCTATCTTTCTCATTTTATACAAATTTAAATTGTATATATCGTTCTATACACTTATAATTATACAATTCTCTGCCCAAGTCTCTTTCTCTTTCTCGTTTTATACATTTCGTTTTATACAATTCGCTTCAATTGTGTATGTATAGCGAATTATACATTTATATGTTTTCTATGGAGTGCAATTATACAAACTTTGCTATAGCATACAAATATGAATTTTATATTTGCTATATGTGAAAGTTGCCCGTAAAAAAATCAGTTTTTTGAATATGGGCAAGGCCCATTTATTAATAAAAAGAGGGCTCAACCATAAATAACTTGGGTCCAAAAGTGATCCAAGCCCATAACAAAAGGCATTATAGCAACAAGCTGAAATGATCAAAAAACAATAAAATGGAAAAGAATTGTTGAAACCAAGCGGAGCTCCTATATCGAATCAAACATGACAGAACATCATTAAACTTGAGTGGTCTCTATTTGGGTGTTTAAAATTTTTAGGAGCATTATTAATTTTTTTCTGTGAAGTCTTCTTCAATTTATTACCGTTGTCATCTTCATCTATCAAGGTGAAAGACCTAATCCCATTGTACATCAGCTGAATCAACCTTAATTGAAAGAAGTAACATAATCCATCTTTAACTCGGGTAGATTAAGCTCACGAGAACTGATACCACTGTATCTTAGTTCAGGATGTCATAAGTGTTGTCAATCTGTGTTTCAAAAACAGAATTCCTGATTCTGATAAAACTTTGCAGAAACATGAAGTAACCAAAGTTTATTTAATCAGTACAAGAGATTAACATAAATTAATTAAGAAAAACTTAAAATCTGTAACGTACCAGAATCTGGAATTTCTTTGAACAGGAAAAAGATCAAGTTCACTCAACTCACAGTGTCCCCTTAAGGAAATTATTCCCCTATAGTATCCGAGGTTTGTTTTAGAATATAACCTCCCGGGGTAAAATGATCTCAATCACCAGAGTATAGATACCAAAAACTCTGGTGTGAGCGAACCAGTCAACAACAGTAAAATACACGAAGTAATTTGTTGTTCAGAAGAAAAAGAAGAGATCAGAAAAAATTCGTAAGGAAATATTCTGAAGAATGAATAGTATTTATAGGCAAGAAGAACAGGTTCCGAAATGTTGCAACCCTTTCATAATCCACACGATCATTAATGAAAGTTTGCAACCTTTCAAATTGTACTGACTGTTCCTGAAAGTTGCAATCTTTCA
Organism: Solanum sitiens; assembly: GCA_016801875.1. Classification (NCBI taxonomy): domain Eukaryota; kingdom Viridiplantae; phylum Streptophyta; class Magnoliopsida; order Solanales; family Solanaceae; genus Solanum; species Solanum sitiens. The sequence goes on from JABWTJ010000060.1 coordinate 2,328,704, forward strand.
GAACAGTCATGACGAGAATTTTAAATAAAACGGGAAAGTTTTTTTTTTTTAAAAAATCAAACGGATCGCGCGCGGATTCGAGTCGGATCGGGTTAATCAATTAAAAAGTTAAAATGTTTTGGTTAATTTTAACTAAATAACTCGAAATGATCAATCATTTTATCATTTTCCAAAGCTAAAGCCGAGCGACGACGACAACGCAAGGGGGTCCCTCTTTCCAACCCTTTTAACAATTAATAGGAGTGTTTAACATATTTAAACTCTCCTATTTTTCTTTCCACCACCGATGAGGGACAAATGTCTTTTCATTAAAGCATAAGAGGACTTTTCAAGTTCCCAACTATTCAAGTTCTCAATTTTTCAAGTTCCTCTCTTTCCCTCTATTTTCCATCCATTCTTGCTACATATCCAACAATAAGTATTTTTTTCAATCTTGATCTATATACGCTTGAATTACAATATACTATACTCTATGAAGAGTAATTATTTCCTTTTCTCTCATGTAACCCTCTCTATGAGTATTTGTTTGTCCTATTAATAGTAGTCTTTTAACTTGATCTCTGTTTCTAACATTTCTTTATTTTGAGCTTTGATTATCCTTATTTGTCTGCTTGAATTATTTTTCTTGCTTGTATTGTCATTTCTTCATTAGAGAGAAAATTGCATTACAATACATGAAAGTGTATAATATCACCACCTCCCTCCCTCAGACCCTCACCTTTAGGATCTTCTAAATGCATATTATATTTCCTTGAACAATACTTTGTTTTTACCATTTTATACACAAAAATAGTATTTTTATTGAAAAAGTCAGTATGTTATTGTTATTTCACACCATTACTAACTCCTCCTACTCTAAATTCAAACCCACCATCCCAAAATATTAAATAAACGTTATCGATTTCTTAGATAATTATTTTTCGATTAATAGTATCACTTTCATTAATGATAAAAAAATATTTACAATCAAAACGGAGCTGTCTTGGACTACTATTACTACCTCTATCAATACTATTGCATGCTGCATATAACAATATCAAACTCTAATTACAACAAATATATAAAAAGAATAATAAACATTCAGAATTTAAGAGTAAAGCTGACAACAAATTATACTTTTCCCATTTATATGAATTTGTTGGACCACTTCCTTAAAAATAATTGTAACTTTTTTTTTTCTTTTTTTTTTTTTTTTTTTATAAATTGTACTCACCCAATGCACCTCATAATTCCAATCTAGAATAAGCCTTAGAAATCCTAACCAAACACACCATAGAAATTTGATTTTACCAACAGTAAATATCATGATTTGATAAACTACACCCTACCAACATAAGAAAGAAATTTTAGACCAACAAGTTATCTTGGTAGTAATCTTATTAATCATGTTCATTCTCTCTTTAAAAAATAAATTTGATTTTTCTATGCGTCTTATAAAATTAAATTCATCATACATACCCATATGAAAAAGTGACCACATTGACATTCATCTAGTCCGTAAACTCTTAATTCACCATGGCAAAATTCTTCATATATAATCGCTAATGTTTGTATTCAATAATCCTTTCAGCATGATTTTTTATTATGGTGTGATTTAGAAGAATCATCTATGGTGGATTAGAGTTTACATACAATCTTGATAAATGTCGAGTTTAAAAATCTAAGCCTTGTAAATAAATAATGCAAAAGAGTTGTCAATACTGAGGTGATGTATACAAGGTCTAATTACAAAGCCTTATATAGAGAAGTTTTAAACATAACCTTTTGTAGATAGTATATATGAAATATGGTGAAATAAATGAAAAAAGTCAATTAATTTCACGATATTTAATACGTCAATAAATTCGCATGTTAAACCACTTACAATGGTTATTATATTAAATTATTATAACTTATTGAGGTGGTATAATTTTGTTCTTTATCTCGATCCTAGATAGATTTATTAGTCTTTGACATTGATTGACCTTAAGGTTTTAATCCGATGGTAGATTTTTTTTATTTGGGGTTATTTATTTTCAACTATCGTCATCAAAACTAATAATACTATGTCACATAGTTGTTAAATACGAATAACCTAAAAGGCACCTTACTTATTTATTCCCTTTTGACATCATGGCCCTCTAACTTTATGAAGTTTCATTCAAACACCTCAATTCATTTAGAACATTACCAACCTTTTAGGTCGGATCAATTAATCTTTTTTAAAAAAAGAAATACCAACTGGAATAAAATGACGAGTAATCTCCGTCTCTGGTCAATTCATATTGATGCTAGAAAAGCTATTACCGCCACCCACCCAAAAGAGACGAGGAAGACCAACCGCCATCTTGCTCGAACCTTTGCTATCTGAGTGATATAGCTGACCGCGAGTAAAAAGGTTCCAGTTATGACTACCCTATGAGATGCTCATTTGAAACCTTTGTCCGGTCTAATAAGGTTCACCAATTACTATAATATTATTAAAAGATTATTTTTTCACCTTGAAGGTCGATTTTGTTTTTTCTCAATTATATGTGCTAAGAAAACTTATTGTGACGGTGAGAGGCGGAGCCAGAATTTCATGTTAGTGGGTTCTAAATTTTTAAAAAGAACAACGATCTAAAAGGCATTCTATTTTTCATATATATATATATATATATATATAAACACATTTTAATATTTTTAAATATAAAACACATTTAGAAATTATCTAAAAATAAGTGTGCCTACTGGAATTCAAACACACATCCCGCGAGGACGAACAACTTTGATGGGTGCACAATAACCACTAGGCCAAACACTACAATGTGATCATGGGTTCGCAAGAAATATATATACGTTCTACTTCATAATTTAATACAAATATAGAATCTACGGAAAAGTCAGTGGATTCGGCTGAACCCCCCTCAGCTACTGTAGGTCTGTAGCTCTGACCCTGGCGGCGATCAATTCTTTAAAAAATAATTTTAAATATATTGTCGTCTAAGATCGACTTCCTGATGTCAACTTTTTTTCAATTCTCCCTAGGTCAAATTTTAGGTTTTTTTCCACTAGTAACTAAACTCGTAAATGTCAAAGGATTACAAAATGAAGAGGGACAAAAATTAAATATAAAAACTAGTGACAATGAGGAGATTAATTTCAACAAGAGCAAGGAACTTACAATTTATTATTACTAATAGGCTGAACCCATCAACAACTATCTAAAGTTGGCTTCACTTAGACACTTTAAGTAGACTTTGTTCATTTCACAATCCTTATGTCAGGTTATCAGTCATTTTAACATTTTTTAATGATGTGGCAAAGTGAGTGTAACACACTCGTTAATAGCGCGTTAGAGGCTTATTTAGCCTATTTATTTTATTTTTTTATCTTCTTCTTTCCCATTTTTCAACCTTTACATCATCCCTTATTTCCCCAAACTTATAATCATTTAATGGATGCCAAAATTTTGTATTCAATTTTTTTCTTTAGTTGCAATAGTTCAATTGAAAGAAGATGATTCATTTTAAAGTTTAAAATATAATTACATATCAATGTTCCAAGCTAAATCTTAACTTCTTTTTTTAAAGAATGAAGAATAAAATTGAGTAAAAGAAAGAAAGAAAAATCTGACTTTGTCTTATTCAAACTTCATGTTCATACTTTAAACAATTAATAAAATCAAGAAATAGGTACGACGAAGAAGACGATGAAAACGGAGTGAGTATTATGACAACGAACATGAAAATGGAGTAACGAACAAGATAAATGTGTGGAATGAGAGTGGTGGAAAAGAGAAAAAAAAAAGAGAAATTTGATTAAAAAGATAATTGTACGGTGGTAGAGAAATGAAAGAGACAATGAAAATGGAGAAGTTTGATGGAGAAGATGACCGGGGTTGAGGGGTGGGAGGGAATCATTTTTTTTAACTCAGAATATCCCTTCAATTTATTTTGACTTTTAATTTTTCTTTTTAATTTATTTTTGTGTATAATGATATTGCTTTAAAATGAGTTGGCAGGATTTAATTGACCATTTAATTCAGCTGGACATGTTTGTTCACCACGCACATAGAGTGAATATGAGATTGTAAAAAAAGTGTCAAAAGGACACAATAAACCTTGACATAAATGAACAAAGCCTAGTTAAAATGTCTAAGTGAAAATTGACGCAAACTTTAGGTGGTCACCGATGGATTAGGCCTTACTAATAAGAAGCAAGGTGAAGGATCAAAAGAGGACAATACTACCACTCAAACTCGTTGACAATAATACTACTATTAGTGAAAGGGTGATTGACAATAATGATGGGAAAAAAATGTCCCCAAAAACAAGGTTCTATTTAAACAAAATTATGAATAGTTCCATTTTCAAAGGAGATGATTGACAAGTCACATAAGTCTCTTCTCTATTCTATACACCAAAATCAACCTCATAGTTAAAGGTCTATTAAGATAATCTAGCTTAGATTATGTATAAGTTGGAAAGTACTTAGCTTAGTTGTTAAGTTAGTTAAGTGGTTAGGAGATAATCACTGTACATTCTAGAAGTTAGTTTTGAGCATCAAATCGGTTAGAGTTGCTAGTAGGGGTGTGCATGATGCAGCGGTCTGATCAGTTTGGTTTATCAATTTTCAAATATTTTAAATCAATAAGATATTTTTTATCGGTAGTGATCCATAACAGTTCGGTTTTCGATTTAACCAATGAGAAAATACTTATAAAAAGATATATGACTTTTCTAATAAATTTGATGCGAAAATACAATAATATAACTTTACAAATGCTCATAAAATAGAAACACTAATAACAAACATAAAAAAATAATACAAGTGTAACACAAAGAGAAATTAAGAGAAATAGGGTTCTTACTTTAGATTTACCGTTTTGTATAATGTGAAATTGTACCGAAGGCTAAAGGACAAAGATAGTAACTAGTAATGTATTGAGATTAATATATAATATTTATGTACAAGTAAAAGTAGTAAATTACTACTCTTAATGAGTTATCGGTTCACCCAATAACCCAATATTAAAAATCAATACCGAATCGATAACCCAATAATTTTTTTAATATAAATCATTAAAAAACCGTTAAAGCTATAACCCAATAACAATAAATCAATAACACTTTTATTGGTTCAGTTTATCAATCGGTTCGATTAATGTTATTGGTTCAGTTAGAGGTTTGCAGATAACTCTAGAATCCCTTAGAACTTCCAAGAAGACTCTAGAATAACTAAGATTCTTTCTTGGAAAACTTTAGAATTTCCTAGAATTAGTAGAGAATTCTAAAGATAGGACCAAAGTGTAAATAAGTAGGGACTTGTAAAGTAATTTTTATATACACTTTAGCTCCCTAGAAAGTAGTATAAATAGGAGGGCTCTCATTTGTAAGTCATCCAGCAAGTTGTAAGCAATCATCCAAGATAATACAAAGCCTTCTTTCAAATCTTTTTAAGTCTTTTTTTACATTCTCTTAGCGATCTTAGCATAAAGGGCTTATTTGAGCTTACAAGATTGTGAAAGATTCGTGAGTAAGTTGTCAAGTGCCGCACGGAACTTTATTAAGACTCTAAGTACGTGACAAATGGTAAAACTAGAGCACAAATATGATCAGCCTAATGGTGCAAAGTTGTATCAACTTTAACGTGAGATTAATGAACTTAGTCAAGACAATCTAGATGTAACTGGATACTACACTCGTATTAAGAAGCTATATGAGGAACTTAGCACCTTAAATACAATTTGCTAGTGCACATGCTTATACACTTGTGTAAGAGAGATGAAAATACACAATATTGAACAACATATGAGGCTTATTCAGTTCCTAAGGGGATTGAATAAGGCCTTCATAATAGTGAGGGGAAGAATCCTAATGATGAATCAACTACCTACTATGGCTCAATCCTTTTCTACTCTTCAAGAAGAGATGGAAAGTGAGGTCAATCCTGTTCAACATGGAGTCTGCATCTCTTCATGTCAATGCTTCAAGCACAAACACTAATTTTAGGACAGATTATGTCTACTCATATAAGAATGATGGAGACCGTATATTTCAAATAGATTCTATCTATTTTGTGACTATTGTAAGAAATCTGGACATACTAAGGACAAATGTTACAAATTTCATGGATTTCCCTAGGATTTCAAGTTCACCAAAGAGAAAGATGTAGGCACAACAACTATCATGGCATCTATGAAGAATTACAGTTAAGTATTTTTCATATAGTATTTAAGTATTTACATTTTTAATTTAATATATTGAATTAGAATTTCCTATTTAACTTCAAAATTAATCAATCAGAAACAAAATATAACAACTATTTCAGAACAAACGAAATCGTAGTAATTCAGTCCTGTAGTATATTCTGCACATTGAAGAGACTAAAGTAAAGTTTATTTGTGTAATGACCCTCCAGGTCATTTTTATGTACCCGCCTTCTTTTTGTCGGTTAGAGCTTTTCTATAGCAATTCTGCTGGCACTGATAGTTCGGTTGCCTGGTCGCTCGTTTGGATTTTGTGCAGCTTTCTATGTTTTAGAGGCCTTGATGCTTGAAAAATAACTTTCAGTCAGTTTATCAAGAAAACAACCTCAGAATGGAATTCTGGCAATTCCATCAGCTCTTGAATGACAAATTAGGCTAGAAGCATGGTTGACTCGAGTTTCGAGGCTTTCGGTGCGAGTTTAAACCAATTTTAGCGTTTTAGCCTTGAAAATAGGCCAGCAGTTGACTTTGATCAACATTCTTGGAAAACGTGTCCAAATGAAAATTATGACAACACAGTTAGCCCAAGAAAGTCTAGGTTGGTCTAGAACGACTCTTCGATCGACTCCCGAGGCCTTTGATCTCATTTTGAGCCCCTCAATGGATTTTGGTTAAAAATGACTTTCGGGAGTGAGACTCTCTTTTTTATTAAGATGACCTCTGATGGAAATTTTGACTGCGTTGTTGAGTCTTGAACATCAAATTTAGTAGGTTAGCAGATCTATTTTATTTTATCGGATATCGAACGAATACCGATCACCCCCTCGGGAATTTGAAAGTTGACATAAAAATCAGTTTTTCAGCTATATATATAGCTGGTGCAGGCCATTTCAGCCTTATTTCTCAACTTCAAACCTTCATATCTCTCTTATTTCAAGTCCGATTTTAGTGATTCGAATATCCATCTCGTGGGGTTTTCAAAAGAAATGCGTCGGTGAGCTGAGAAACTAATTTGGGGTCTCCGTTTGAGGTAAATTTTGTGAAATACCTGCTGCCATAATCCTTTTTGTGAGCTTGATTTTGGGAATTTTTGAAACTTGATATTTCAGCCATTTTAGGTCCGAATTTCGGTGATTCTTGGGGCTATCTTGAGTGGTTCTTCGAGGAGAATGCATTGGCATGGTTGAAATTCGTATTTGAAGTTTTATTGGAGGTAAGAATTATGTTATAGTTGCTGCCATAGCTCATTTTCGAGATCAATTTTTGGGAAATTTTGAGAGATGATTTTTTGGTTATTTTAGGTCCGAATTTGGTGATTCAAGAGCCTAGATTGTGGGTTTTTTCATGAGGATTGTCGTGATGTGGTTGGTTTCATCAGTTGATCCCTCGTTTATTGTAAGTTATTGTAAATATCAGTTGTCATTGTTCATTTATAGCGTAATTTTGAATTTTTTGTTGTATGTTCGTGTTGGGACTGTTCCGAGCCCCAAATTGTGTTCCAATTTGAAACACAAGTTTTGAGAGCTGTTCCAAACCTATTTTTGGGGTTAATTCCAAAATTTCTGGCGCGGGTCTCACTTTCTTCATTTTCGACCCCGAAATTGGCCCGCCTCTGTTTTGTGTGATATGGTGTATAAATGACCGTAACAACATTCTGATTTTATTTTTGATAGCGTAGTAGAAATCCTAGGCCATTCGAAAGGAAAAATCTTTGGGGGAGTAGTTTGGAACGTGCGTGTTTGACTTATAGGTAGACTACGACTTTTCTTTTCTTTTCTTTTAAATTGAGTCTGAATGTGTATGTATGTGGGTTTTCATGATATATGGCGGTAAACTAGATAAACTTGCTGTTTGGTAATAATTCATATTTAGGTTGTCTCCGGGTTCAACGGATACCTGAATTGTTATATTTGATCATCCTTGCTTCCTTGTTTGGCCTTAGTCTAGACTTAGACTAGTGATTCCATAAACTCATGATTGCTTAGAGCCGATAGATTAGATTATTTCTGCCCCGATGTGAATTTGAGCGGCTTAGATCCTGGTAGATAAATACAGTATACTTGGGTCTGATAGAGATGAGCCTTAGCTAGTTAGTGACTCAGATGTGGGGCCTTAACATCCATAATTCCATTATCATCTAACTTTCTGCATTTTTGGCCTCATTTCGGGCCCGTTTGGTGATACATACAACTTCAGCTCGATTTTCTTGTCACCGTGAGATTGTTAGAGGATATAGAAGATAGTTACGAAGAGTCGCCCATGACTTGAAGATGCGGGAATCATTGGATGGCTTATTTGGAAACTTTCTCTTCTTCTGGTTGCACCCTTGGATGGCTTATTTGGAAACTTTATGTTGTCGTGGTAACTTAACAAGAGGTTTCACCTGGAGTTCGAGGTTCGGGCTCTGTTCTTCCTGTTATTATTTATTTACCATCCTATACTTGAGTTGACATATAATGTCTGGCCCCCTAAGGTTATATCACATTATCTACGGGTATTCGACATCTGCAGTTCGAGGTTAGGGATCGTGCTATCCCTTGCAGAGTTCATTTTTATCGGTGTATCTATTATAGGCAGACTCACTCATGGTTAGAGGTTTAGGCTATGTGTTTTCTATCATTCATAGCCCGAGAATAATAACATATCCGTAATGCGCTTTACAAATCTCCTCTATTCTTGATTTAGCTTTTCTCTGTACCTGTCGGACTTATAGGAGTCCGTTCGGGTTTTTACTTCAATTTGCGCATGAGTGTACCTTTTGGGCTTCTTGGGCTAGTTGGAGTAGTCACCTTAGGTTTATTTGCCTTACACTCGTGTGCATACATTTACTTTTCTTGTTCGTGACCTCTGTCTCTATTTTATTCTAGCATTTCCTATTGCTTTTACCTTTCTTACTCAATCAACCTATGATACCTACTAGGTACCTGTTGTTTTGGTACTCATGTTATACTTTGCATCTATTTTTATGATGCATGATCGAGCACCAGTCATCACCGTCGCCATTCGAGCTAGTAGCACCCAGCATCCGGAGGCGAGGGTGAGCATAGCGTCCTGATCATTGTCGTCTCCTTATGTACACATATTTTGTGGCTCGTCTTTTGTACATGAGACAGATTCTTGTAGTTGTGTATACTTTTGTATGTTGGTCCACTTTTGGAACTTGTACTCTTAGTATGACACTGTATATATGACTTTAGGTCCGGGGAGAGACTCAGTTCTTATGTATGTATTCTTTTGGCTTGCCTTATTCTTTTTGTTGTTATTATTTCTGCTACTTGATTTATGCTTTTTTACCCACTGTTGCTGTTCTGGGTTTCGGATTGGCTTACCTACGGGTGAGATATACTAATTAGAATGATGAAATTTTTTGGGGTGCATATTGAATTATAAATTTATTAAAAAGTCTTCCATGCTACTTCAAAATTTCCAATTTCAAATAAGTTTTCTCTCTCAATTGTCAATCGTCTACCTTTTTCTGAACTGGTGTTATTATCTATATTTATAATGTACCTTATAAAAATAAAATTGGTAAATCGAGTTGAAACATACTTTCTTTCTTAGTTTAAGAGGAACTACTTCTTAATCACATTCAAATTTTATTTAAATTAATCATTGTAAATGAGTGAAAACCATTTTCTTCATCAAGGATTTTTTTTTGGGGTGGGGTGGGGGTGTTTGTGATCTCAAAACTTGTAATATTCAAAAAAAATTATTTTGTGTTCAAAAGTGATAAGGGTGTCATGTGATTCAGTTAAATTGTATCTTTGGTGTTTGAGTTGGCTGTTAAATATTTTCACCCTGATTTTTATTTAGAGTAATCTAATTCGAGGACGAATGTTCCAAAAGGGAGATATTGTAACACCTCGATCTTATATAGAGCTAAATTTAGATCGATTCTGGATTAATTAGGATAAAAATCGAGAACAAAAATTCATCGAATTTTCTAGGCACTGGGTAGGGCGGCGCGCCATTGAGGCTCCAAGGAGGCTGCAGTGGCCTTCAAAAGTTGAATGGCTGGTCTGGGCCAGGGATGCACCAGAGTCTCCTTCCGATGTTTCTCTTCTATCTTTCTTTCTATTTGATTTCTATTAAATCGTGTCTTTGCTCTCTTCTTATTTTTCAACTTTATAAGACTTCATTAATAATTAAGAGATCCTATATACACTAATGATAACTCTTTGAATTCATATTTTAAATTCAAGGACGAGTTAAGAGTAAAGTTCGAGTAACCCCTTTTTAGTTATTATGAGGAGTTTTTTTTTTTTTTTTTTTTTACAATCTTTTTAAACTTGTTGTAAAACTTAAGTAAATGAGTAAGAGAAAGAAGTGAGTTGAGTTTCATTTTTCAAAATGACTATAACGGGACTAAGCATTTCAAAGTGTAAACATTTTACTATTAAAATGAGAGGAAACCTTGATTTCCAAATAATTTCATGAGTATTTTTCTTCTGATAGATTTTTTAAGAGAACCTTTTGAGTAATTATCTCAAATTGAGGAAGACTTATGTTTTTAAATACTTAAGCATGAGTTATATTATTGGTAGTTGTATTGAGCAATGATATGAGGATCATAAGTTCAGCCGACTAAAAATTCTCATAAACCACGTACATATGCTAACATATGTGAATGATCATACTTTTTTAGATGATTCCTTATTGTTTTTAAGCATAGATTAGTGGATCGACTTAATTGAGGATGTACTATACTCCGGCAAGGTATATGAAAGTTCTAACAGCATGGGTGAAACGTTGTGTTCGATACCCCGATAAGTATATGACAGTTTTGGCAGCGTGGGTGAGACATTATATCATCACGTTGCTCATAGTGATAATTGTTCGTTAGATAATCTCCCAAATAAGAGTAAAATAACATATTTATGTATTTTCATACACATTGAGTTATTAGCTATTGCTCAAAAAATTTATATGTATTGCATCTTCTCATCATTGCTTTTATTCTGAGTTGAGTTAACTATTCCTCAGTTGAGTTAAGTATTCCTGAGTTGAGTTGAAATGAGGTGAGTATGTCTTCCTTTCTATCAGTTCAAGTTATATGTTAATTTTTTTTCAGTGTTCTCCTTACATACTCATATATTTTATGTACTGATGCTATTTGACCTGCTTTTTTTCATGATGCAGATATAGGTATTCAGGGTCATCAACATGCGCTCTGTTGATATCACCTGCAGTTTCAATTAGCTTCGGTGAACCTTCTTGCTTTCGGAGGGTTCCACATTTACTTTCAATCTTGTTAGAATGTCGTGGATCTTGTCCCGGCTTTTATCATAGTTATTAGAGGCTTCATAGATAGTAGTATTTTGAAGAGTCTTTTCCGTTTCCTTTGTTAATGTTTAAGACTTGAGTTGCCTTCTTATGACAAGTAGAGAATTTACAAATATTGTGAGTTAATTGTTTGAGAGAATGGAGCTAGATTATTTTGAGTTCTTATTTCGATGAGTAACTCTTTCACTGAGTATTGAACCAAATAAGGGGTTAGCTTGTGGACCAACGATGGTTCTCGAGTGCTGGATACGCCTGGGGTGTAGACTCGGGGTGTGACATCTTTAACTTTGTTTCATTGGATCATTGAACCATGTGCTCTGATAGCACTTGTTGGGTTCGAAAATGATTAGGGCGTCTGCGAAAGCTTATAATTTCAAATCATATGCCGATAAACTAGATGAAACATAAAGCTAAACTAAAAGTCATAATATTATTATTTGATATGACCAATTGGCCTACATAATTAAAAACAAATTCAAAGCACAAAAATTGTGGAGAGAAAATCTTCTCATAAACATAACTCTAAAATGACTATATTGTGAATTTATTGTATTTTTTTGGTATGGGAAAGATGAGTATTCAAAATTTATAGGATTCCAGACTTTTAATCTAAGGAAAAAATAAACCAGATATGGAAGATTATATTTTCCTTTCAGAAAAAGTTAAATCATTTATGATAATAATTTGATTTTCTTGCCAAAAAAAAAATAAACTTTAAATAAGGTATGAAAATCACGACAAAACCCTAACAAATTACATTCTATTGTAGTTTATAAAGCTAAATAATATAATTTAGTCAAGATTTTTTATGTGTAACATTCCAGAAAATTACATGTCTAGTAAAGAGCCTAGTAGGTTTTGAGAATGCGTATTGGGATATATAGGCATCCCAATGCCCAATATTGAGAAATATTGGGCATATTATAGAATATTGTCTTAAGAGTGTTAGCCAATTTCTATGTGTAACAAGTATTTAAAATATAATCCAAGCTTGTTTAAGAATTGTACCTGCAATGAAGACCTTAAGCTAAAAATACACATATTGATTCTCAACTCAACACATTAGATACTAGGCATCCAAGTGTCAAGCCTAGGTACCATAGCACATAACCATTTAAAATGATCATGTAGATTAAGCAGTGCCCAAGGACATAGTGAGGAAATTTGGGACAATAAGTAAACATTCCAAATGAACCTTCCAGAATAGTTAGTTGGGAAAGTGCACGCAACACATGTGCAAGAACATGTGCAAACACACATACAACCGGCCAAGGGACCACTCTAACCGATTCGATTAGAGCGGTTGGGGACAAGCGCACGTCCGGGTCCAGCCACGTAGGGCCAAGCTCCCTAACCGGTCCTAGACCCTAACTAACTAACCTAACTAACTAACTAACCTAGGACAAACCAAAAATAACTAACTAAGGGACCCAACAACCTAAGACCTAATCGGGTGACACCAAACCATGTAACTAACTAAGAGACAACCTAGTACCTAACATAGGATGGTCCATGTTTTATCGAAAAATATATATATGTAAAGTAAAAAAAAGAGAAATGACTAAGTTTTGAAAAATCAATTAATCTTATGATTTAAGAAAAATTGACTTTTCAAATTGACAGAGTTGCCACTTGATTTTTAGTAAAATCAGGAAAAACTTACAATTTATTTTTTTTTCAAAAGATTTAAAACAGATAAAAAAATTGAAAAGGGTTCGAAGTTCAATGTACATTTCGAGAAGGTGTTAGGCCCTCGGAATGCCCCCTAACTCGCGGTTGACCGGCGATTTGACTAAAATGACTTTTTTAAAATAATTCATTTTTGGATATTGAATAAATAAGTGAATTAAAAATAAATTTTTTTTTTCCACTTTTTTAAAATAATTCATTTTTGGATATTGAATAAATAAGTGAATTAAAAATAAATATTTTTTTCCCTAATATTACCTTAAGGGGAAAAGGAATGAGTGAATTTCTTAAAGAAAAAAAAAACATAAGGGTTAACAAGACCAATATTAAAATAAAAGCTAAGTAGTATATGTATAATAAATATTTTGTAAAGTTTTTTAATATAAAGAGAAATGGCTATCTTGGGAATATAATTAAATTAAAACCAAAAGTGTTAGTCAAATACAATGATAAATAAATAAAGAGGGAAAAAGAGAAAATATTTAAACTTGGGTCAATTGCCCAATTTCAACAAAGTTGGGCTTTTGGCCCACCTGTACCAACTCTAAACATCTGTCCAAAATAATCTGATAGGCCCAAAAGTTTCTGCTAAACCTGTTATATGAAATGTGGGCCTTAAGCCCATTTCTCCATCTGAAAAATCTGCACGCATACTGAGTGTATACTCATGTATATAAACCGTATATTGGCTTGTATACTATCCATTTTCGTGTATATCGGGATGTATACGGAATGTATGATGCCCAGATCAATTTTCCAGCACCTGTATAATTTTTTAACATGTGTATCATATATTCCTACTGTATATCAGTGTATACAGAAGTATATTAGCCTTTTCTTAATCTTTTGGAGACCTGCAATATATTTTCCAGCAACATATTTTGCTGCTTTTCGACCTGTACACCAGTTTAAAGGGGCTGGACGACTCGGAGATGCGAGGGAGATAAGTCCGTCATGGACTCAAAGCGGATCATGCAACAAAAAAAATAAAGAAATAGATAAATAAATACTTGAGATAAGAAAAAATAATTAAAACAAGACTTAATTAAAATAGGAGTTTATGAAGAAAAATGAGCAAGGATACAATATCATGCCAAGAAAGAAAATATGAAAAAATAAATAAAATAAAATAAACTTCAAAGCAACAACATTTAACACAGAACTTGAACCAACACATTTGATATTTCTATGAATCAGTTGTGTAAACACATAATTGGATTTTTATTATTATAGGAACAAGCATAAGGGATAAGGCCGAAATGAACATTAATATTTAAGACCAAATCAGGTGATAAATATGAATAGAACATCACAAAAAAATAAAAAAATAATAAAAAAATAAAAATAAAAATAAAAAATAATAAATAAATAAATAAATATACTAACAGTAAATAAAACAAGGAACAAGAGAAACGCTACCAAAATGTCATACCAAAACCTAATACACGAAAGCTAAAACAAAGCTAATTAACATATAACAGATAGAAAAGCTAGAAATTAAATAATACAAAGCTAAGAAAGAATTTACCTGGTTCTGGGCAGCGAACCGGAACTACGAGTTTGACGGAGACGATTCCACCACCTCTCCAAACTCGAACAACCGCAAAACGTTTTAAAAAATATTAAACTATGGAACCAAGAATTCCCGAAAAATTTCTGGGTACTCTTTAGTCTCCTCTTTTTTTTCTCCTCCCCTTTGGTGTAATGAGGAGAGGCTTATATAGGACCAAATTTGGGTTCAAAAAAGATGTGGAAAGCAATGTGGGACAAAATGCAAAAGGCCAAAATTTGTCTATTTGAATGGTTTAGAGTAATTTGATTAATATGATGAATTCTCATAAATTAATTTAGCGAGCTTCTTAATCTTAACAAAAAATAAAATAATTAATTTAATCGTAAACTTCCCAAATTTATAAAAACCAATTATTTTAAATTGTTTGAGAATTTAAGAAGCTCATGAATTAATTCCTACCGGGGAGGGTCAAAATTGGGTGTCAACAGTCCAAAAGGTTGGTTATGGTCCTAACAACTTAGGGGTACTTTAGTAATTACCCTAGATTACTTAATTAATTAAATTAGCAACTTAATAAATTAATTTAAATGGACAAAACCGAAATCACTAAGCAATTTCCAGATTTCGGTTAAGTCAAGTAAGAGACAACCTAGTACCTAACCTAGGATGGTCCAAAAGGTTGGTTATGATCCTAACAACTTAGGCGTACTTTAGTAATTACCCTAGGTTACTTAATTAATTAAATTAACAACTTAATTAAATAATTTAAATGGACAAAACCGAAACCACTAAGCAATTTCCAGATTTCGGTTAAGTCAAGTAAGAGACAACCTAGTACCTAACCTAGGATGGTCCAAAAGGTTGGTTATGGTCCTAAGAACTTAGGGGTACTTTAGTAATTACCCTAGGTTACCTAATTAATTAAATTAGCAATTTAATTAATTAATTTAAATGGAAAAAATTGAAACCACTAAGAAAATTCCATATTTCGGTTAAGTCAAGGTTCTTATATTTCTAGTCAATTTAGGAGGGGCGTTTTGGTAATTAGCTAATTGAGTTATTTTAGTTAAGTTATATAGTCTAAGTTGAATTAGTTAACATTCGGTTCTTAAAAACTTAGACTCATGTTATTCATCAAAAAACACTACAACTAAAAATAGTGAGAAAACGTTAGAAACCCTAGACGATTTCAAGTAAGTTCTTCAAGGTTTTCGTGCAAAGTGCAAGGTGATCTTCGTAGATTTAATTCTACAGTAAGGTATGGGTTTTCTCTCCTGAAATTCTCTCTCCAAGAGGCTTTTCAAACGTTTTAACTTCAAGAATATTGAAACTAGGGTTGTTCCCAATGAATCGCATGTTCATCTCCCTAGTTCTCCCGATTTCCGATTCTTGTAGTATCTATAGTGTAATTCTCGATGCATGTTGTTTGTATGTGGTGTTAACTGATCATTATGTGTAAGTTTTAGTGATTTATATGTCGAATGAAACATACTTGTTAGATCCACATACTTAGGGTGTTATTTACATGAGATGTTGAATGTAATAATGCCTACTTGTGTTCAAGAAGATGAAATTGTTATAAGTTGTTCATTGAATTGTTTGTATACGCTAATCAAATGTTAAAAATTGGCTTGTTTAACATGTTAAGATTACGATAATGTATTTATGAAGTAATTGGCATGGCTAGTGATAATAGCATAGTTTGATTTATGCCAACAAATTGGCTAGCAATATTAATTCCAAAAGATGCAAAGTCATACCAATCTTAACAAAACTATGTCCAATCATATTACTTCCAAATCATGTAAAGTCATACTAATCTCTACATCAATGAACTTATAACATAGGGTATGCCAATCAATGGGACAAGTCCCAACATACACTATCCACACAAACTTGTGAACGTAATAGCATTGAGTAAGTAGTTATGACTTACATAAAGAATTGTACAAAACTATCAAATAACGTTGAACAAGTTAAGGTGAGTAATGAAATAACTAAAAGCTTAAGCTATGAAATTGACCTAATATAGAGTGTTAAAAGAAGTGGGACAGACCTCGCTTACACTTAAACGATTATGTCAAAAATACTCACATAAGAGGGTGCTAGAGTCCGTGAGACAAGTCTCACTCGCACCATGATGATAATGTAAGACTTAAGTTCCTATTCATCATGTAAAGAAAGGGATGACCAGTCATCCATAGAGTTAAGTAAACCTCATAACTAGAAGCAAGCTTCCATAATGTTTGAGTCAACTCTAAAAGATAATAAAGTAAAGTAGATCTGATCTTAGCACCGATAGACTAGCAATGAGCTTGTGCCAGCACATGTAAGCCTCATGAGACGAGATCACCACCCAGGTGGACTAGGGTCTCCGTATGTCTCCTAGTCTTCGAACTATGTTTAGCCAGCATAGGGACTAGCTAGTGGATGCCTCCACCTAAGAATGCTAGGAAGTTTCGGTTTCACTTTGGCCGGTGATTCCACCTTTTTTCGGTGTGGGAGAGACACCAGATTTCATGTTTAGCTCACATGATCTATGTCGGTTAAAGCTCAGGAAAGTATCCGGTTCACTATAGCCGTGAACCCCTCTTTTCGGTGTGGGGAAAACACTGACTTGGTCACACTTTAGCCGGTGAATCCCCCTTTTCGGTGTGGGGTAGACACAGAACTTGGTTCACCTTAACCGGTGAATCACCTCTTTTTGGTGTGGGGGAGACACTGGATTTCATGTTAGCTCGCATGATCTACTTCCGTTAATGCTAAAGAATTCTTTAAGAGAGTAAGAAAGAATAAAAGTAGCATGTTTAAAGTGAACAACAGAGCAAAGAAGTAGAAACGTAAGTTCATAGTGAACTAAGTAAACAAGAGCTTAAGAATGTCAATCATTAATGTTGATAAGAATGAAGTTTTAACAAGTTAGTAGGTTATGCCAATATTGGAGTATGAATATATGCCTCAAAGATTAAATATTAGGTTAACAATCAATTTATGGGCATAGCCAATAAAAGATTGGCTTATAAATACATTCAGAGCCAATCAAAGAAGAATGAAATATCTAACTTGTAAGTAGGGTAGCCAAATCATTTCCTTAGTCTTGTGAATTACTTACTCGATTCATTGTAGGTATGGGACTACAATGAATCATTGCACTTGTAAGTAAAACATAGGATCAAAGGAGATCATTGAACTACACAACAAGAAGAAGAAAAGACTGAAAAATAATCTAAGTCTGAGAATAGGAGCTCTCGGCCTAAGAGGGTCAAAATTATAAACTTTCGTTTAAGTTGTTCTAAAATTATGTTCATGATTCCAAGGTCTTATGTTCATATAAAAAATGAGTTGTGTGCCTTAATTGCATGAGAACATGTCATATTCATACCATGAATCACGATTAACGAATTAAGAAAGTAAGTAACTTAGCTTTCCAGAAAACGACATGTTTCTTTAGGAAGAGCTTTCCTTGATCATGCATAGTCCTTATGTGTTTATGTGCATACACCCATACTTAGTACAAGTGTGTACTAACCCCATATATTATTACTATTTTTATAGGCGCAGGTTCGAAAGAAGATTGAAGATTCGACGAAGCAGTTTGGATTAGCGATCTCCAGACTTTGGTAGGTCCTCTTGAGTTCAAGGATGCTACACTTTATTATTCTAGCTTAGTACATTAGATATAGCTAGTGGCTGCTGTCCCTAGCGTTTCTTTTCAAATATTTGTTCAAGCGTTTGTAATAAGGCCAATTGGCAAACTATTATTATTATTATTAAAATCATTTATTTCAATTGTTTAATCTTTAATAGATGGTTGTTTAGTTTGAGCTATTAGAATATCACTCTTATGCAGCACTATATGAAGTCTATGTATACTTCGATAAGTAATTAAAAAGTTTTAAATATTCCGCAGATTTAACTGTATGATTGTGATGCAAGCTAAGAAGAGGCTTTTCTGCGACCTCTGAGAGGTTAATGACGCCGGTTATATTCGGATTCCAGAATCCGAGTGTGACATTATGCTTATATAAATTGACTCAATTTCAAGTCATCGTTCCTATAAAATTCCAAATAAAATGATTTTATTTTATTTTCATAACCAAATGCCTACAAAATATTAGAAAACCACATAGCAAGCCTTATACATTAATTCCAGTCATACTTTTTGGAATAAGATTCCGGAGAATTGTGACCTCCAAAGTAAAATCCATCATCCTGTACTTTCCAAAAACATTCATAATCATTTCCTTTTATTTTTCCACATTCATAAGATTGATATCTGTTGAAAACATCAAAAACTTGTTTTTTAGAGCCCCATAAATAGTTACAATAGAAACGAGTAGTCTTAAAGACATTCACGCGAAATGAAAAATTGTAATCATCACCCACTTTAGGAGTTTTCAATCCAAGATCATCATCTTGAGATTTACAGTGAACAGAAAAAGGAGTGTCGTTATTTGAAAGAGCGTTGATGATATGAACTGTGAAACCATCAGTAAATGCAGAATTTGTTGTCTGAACGAGAATGTTCACTATGACTACTAAAAATACTATGGTTTTGTTCATGATGAATCGATTATATATTTATCTAATGAATCATTACATAAGTAATGCAAAAGAGTTATCAAGACTGAGGTGAGGTATAAAAGGCTAATTACAAAGCCTTATATAGAGAAGTTTTAACCACAACCTTTTTGTAGATAATAAATTTGAAATATGGTGAAATAGATGAAATATTCAGTTAGTCTCACAATATTTATTAATTCAATAAATTCACATTTAAACCACTTACAATGGGAAATTAATTATATTAAATTATTATAATTTATTGAGGTGACATAATTTTGTTCTATAGATTTATTTGACTACAAATAATTTGATATTGATTGACCTTAGATTTTTAATTTCATGGTAGATATTTTATTTTAAAAATTTCTTCTCAATTACGTCATCAAAACTAATAATATTACGTCACACAATTTTAAATACAAATAGCCTAAAAGACACCTTACTTATCTCCCTTTGACATCATGACCCTCAAACTTTATGAGGTTTCATTCAAACATCTCAATTCATTTAGATCATTACCAACCTTCGAGGTTGGTTCCTTCAATTACTTTATTTTTTATGAAACAAAATACCAACCTTAATATTATTGCAAAATATTTTTTGACCCCGAAAGGTTTATTTTGTATTATTTTTTTCAATTTTATGTGATGAGAAAATTAATTGTGAATGTTAAAAAAATAATTTTAAAATTTTATAGTCGAAAACTTCATGATGTCGATTTTTTCAACTTTCTGAAGTTGAATTATAGAGTTTTTTTAGTAGTCACAAATGCTGACAATGTATAAGGATTACAAAATTAGGAAGGACACAAATACAAAATTAATGATAATGAGGAGATTAATGCAGAGCAAGGAACTTGCAACCATTACTAATTAGAAGCAAGGTGAAGGACCACAAGAGGACAATATTGCCATACTCGAGGAGCTTTATAAAGACGGATTTAAAATTTGAAATTTTTGAGTGTCTGAAAAGTAATCTATGACAAAAACTTCAGCACGCGAAAAGGGAGGCCTCTTCAGAGGTAGTTAAAGACAATTCTTAATATTTACCAAAAAAGTTGTGTGCATAATTTAGATTTGTATTGTTGGTTTAGTTAAGATCTTATTTACAAAGGTTTAGGATTCTAATCAATTTATTCACACATACTTTTACATTAAATTCGCTAGTTGCATGATAAAAAAAGGTTTTAAGAAAATACAATCCACAACAGGACTCAAACTTGCATCCTTAAAGACTATAAACTTGAGTTTAACCACTTCCATAATAAGGCTCGTTATAAATTATGAGGGTGTAAGACTTAATATTTATACATTTCCCTATAAATATACATATGAATATACATGTGTATACAAAATTTCACCCGAGAACACTGGGTGATGTTACCCATTGTAACAAAGTGGAACACCCCGATAGTGCATGAAATGGTGAAGTCCCCAAGATATTCACTAGATCTTGAAACAATGGATCTATGTTGGTGTGTCGTTCCACCCTCTCAATTAACTCACCCGTTTATTCTTTATAGACATGTCTTTAATGAATCAATCTTATCCCAAAATTCACTCAAAATATTTGTCACACTTTAAATTTTAAGAATCAAACTATTTAAAATCGGGCCACAATTTTAAGTTATACTTTTTCCACTATATGATAAGAATTTCAATTATAAAAATTTTCATGTAGTAAAATTAAATATCTAAATTTTAATCTTAATGTATGAAATTAACATAACCCTTTTTAACTTCAAAAATTAGACCATCACAGAAGCAAAATATAACAATTAATTTTTGACAAACGGAATGATACTATAATAGTAATTCAGTCCTAGAAAATTAGTACTTTTGCATATTGAAATTCCTAAATTAAAGCTTATTTGTGTTGAAAGGAAAACATCGAAAGAGGCCGAGGGTGAGACTTTGAGGTTACATATATATAAGTGTTCTTTAAACGTGAGATATGTTAAGTTTGAAAAAACATACATAGATTTTCATATTCATTCTTTTTGCTGCCTCATTTTTTTAAAAAAATAATCAATAGTGATATCAATAGCTTCTTTGATCTTACGATATCTTGTGAAATTTTCAAAAGAACTACCATATAGTTTTTGATTCGTAAGGGCTACATTTTTAACCCGTCAGAGCTTTCAATTTTAACCCATCAGGGCTACCTTTTTAACTCCTTTTTTCATGGTACCAATTTTACTAAACCAATTTTTTTAAAAAAACAAGGGCAAGCAAGAGTCTCTCTTTGAATGCTACAAAATTTTCAGTGGTAAAAACTATCAGATTTGGTCTGTAAAAATAAAATCATATCTTAAAGCCTAAAATATGTGGGAAGTTGTAATGGAAGATATACGCTTACAAACTCTCCTTGCCAATCCTATCAAATTAAATCTCATTCGGATGAAAAAGATCAAAAAATTCAAAGCTAAAACTGTAAGTCAAAATTCAGTTGCGGATTCAATTTTTTCTAAAATCATCGTTTGTGAGACGCAAAAAAGCTTGGGAAAAATTAAAAAAAGAATACCAACGAGATTTTTTCTAAAATCATTGTTTGTGAGACACAAAAAAGCTTGAGAAAAATTAAAAAAAGAATACCAACGAAGTGATCGAGTCAGACAAATGCAACTTTTGAATTTGAAAAGAAATTTTGAATCTCTTAGAATGCAAGAGAATGCAAGAGAATGAAGCTATTGTTAAGTATTGTGACAATATTTCTTTGATTGTTAATAAAATCAAGTTGCATATATATATATATATAGACTATCTTCTATAACAATAAAAGATTAGTATAAAAAATATTTGTTTATATCGACAGATAAATAAGGGTGACAAGAATATAATGAAAAGAATAAAGTTAATTTATGTTATATGGAATTGAACAAGGCTGAGATTATTTTAAGAAAAAACGATGATGAACAGCAAAGTAGTCACAGTTCAAAATTATAGAACAACTTTTGATAATGGAAAACCATATGTGAATTTTTAATTAGAAAAAAGTGAAAAGAAATAGTAGGAATACTTCTAATAAGATTACACAAAATAACAATATAAGTGCTCAAGAAAGGAATTATGAAATTAATCTCACCTCGGAGTATTTGCACGATTAGCAAGGAGTTCGATTCGAACTATATAAATCATACTCGTCCTGAATTTACTTGATATATTAAATTCTCAATCAATCGTTGTTTTAATTAGAGCCAGTAATATGGAGAATTCCGAAGAGATCGCATGATCCCATAGACCCCATGGTTAATTAATTTGGGACACAGGATCAATGCGATCCCTTTGGAATAATCCACCAGCACTATGAATTAATTGCATATTGACGTAGAAAGGTTATGGTTTCATTTGGTGAGGTTTTATATTTATAAGGGGAAAAAGGGGAATGCACTGCACAAACCTCGTGCAACTCCTTTTGTTTGAATGTTACTATTCATGCTTTTGGTGTGTTGGTGGAATCAAAGGTTGTTGGACTCTTTTGGTTTTAGTATACTTTTTAGGGCTCGTTTCGTAGGAGGGATAACATATAATTAATTTCGAGATTAATTTTAGAAGATATTTGAGTGTTGTCTTAAATTTGAAAACTGAATGATTGAGATTATTTATTTTTTAATATCTGAATGTGTATAATTTATTTATAAAGATAATAAATATACAATTCAAGTTTTAAAAATAAATTAAATATTAGAAATAATATATAAATTTAACAAAATAAAACTATTATTTAATAAAAAGCAAATGAATATGTTTGTTAGTGATGTCGAAAATGGTTGGTGTTGGTGGCTAGAAATGGTGGTGGTGATAATTAATGTTATTGTGAGTGGAACGATTTTGGCGGTTGGTAATGATGGTGGTCGTTGTAATGATGGAGTTGGTTAACATTTGCAGATAAGAATGTTGGTGGTGGTAAATGAAGAATATATATGTGTGGTGATGGACGATGTTTTGATGATAATTGACGACAATGCTAGTTGATGGTGAAGATAGTAATATGGATTGACCACAAGTGATGGCAATGGTGGCGACAACGGTGACGTAGGTGATGGTGGCAGTGATTAATTATAACGATAGACGTGGTAGTGTGACAACGACTGACAATAGTGGTCGACAATGATGATGGTTAATGGTCCTTGACGGTATATGGTGGTTGACATTGATGATAATTATTATGATGATAGAAGCGTTTAGTAATAGTGATCCGGGATGCAGATAGTGCATTGATCAAAATTATACACACAAAAATACTTGATTTTAAAATTTTGTTCAATATCTTAATAATTTAGACCTATTCAAATCAAACAAATACTTAAATTTTAATGCAAACATATATGCTTAATTATAAGTAGGATTCTTTCTAGGAAGTCGATAGTTATATTATAAGTTCAAAATTCTCTTAAAATAGTACATAGCGTATTAGAGAAATGTTATACTTTCCTTTAATGTAGTGAACATTATTTTCATGCCATTAGGAGCCTCTCCTCTAAATAAGATAAGGTGTTAATTACATTTTTAGAGTTCTTGTTCATTATGAGAAACTAAAGGGTAGGTTGGATGATCTAGCTCCATCACATAAATACTTATTCTTAGTCCATCCATTTTGTCGATTACAAGTGGAAAATTCATTTAATGAAAGTAATATATTCCTCATTGTTCCTATTTACTTTCTTGATGACTCAAATCCACGTATCAGTACAATTTTATAATTGAGAACCTCCGTCGCCACTTGAACAACTCCCTCAATCTAAAAAAAAAAAAAAACCATGCACCAAGTATAACTACAATAACTTCGGGGGTATTGTGATTTGTGAGCATGACGCTAGAAGCTATAATGTTAAATCATATTAAATTCAGACGAATTGATTTTTTTTCTTAGACTTTACATTATTAATATTAAATTTAGAATTCATTAAGTTAAAATTTTATTCGAGGTATAAATTTTTTTTTATTGATTCATTAGATGTAGAATATTATAAAGAGAATTCATAAATGCAGCAGGGAAGAGGAGCTATCAAACAGCTAAGGTGGGCTGCCTGTTATTTCATAGTTATTATAAGGATGTGGCTTTTTGATTTCCACTTACTTTGATCATGTTATTGAGTTCTTACTGTCCACTCATAACAATTAGAAGAATCTTACTGTACATATAACGACACATAGCATTATGAATATCAAATAAAATAATGGAAAAGTATGGCTTCCCACTTTTAGCCTTTTATTGGCATTTATTTTCTTGGAATGACTTGACACTATTCCCCACCCTTATCCTAGGGTACCCTCTAAAGGGTAACAAAAAATCAATAGATGTTTAGGTCCTAAATTTAAGGGGTTTTATTTTTATTTTTTAAAAAAAAAACTATAATAAGACATAAAATTGTATATTTTGTCTTCTACAATGGACTAGCTTTAATTTGTGGGGGTCTAGATAGTTCCGAGTGAGCAAAAAAGAAAAAGAGAAAAAGTTATGATGAACCGTCATAATTATTGATTAAGTGTAGATTTTGCTAACCTATATAGTATGGATTGAAGTACTGGCCTCAACTATTATCCTTCAAATGAATGTTTTTTGTAATTAAATGTGTGCGTATAGCCAAACATAAGTTCCTTAGAAACACAACAGGTGTTTAAGCCCCAAAATTTGGGACCTCATTCTTAAAAAAAAAAAGGAGGTTATAATAGGACATAAAATTGTATGTATTGTTTTCTAAATGGATTGACCTTTATTTGTGGGGGTCTAGAGACCCTTCTAAGTGACCAAAAAAAGGAAAAAGAAAAGTGGTCCTCATAAACCATCGTAATTAATTAGTGAATAAGTGTAAATTTTGCTATCAGATAATAGTATGAAATATTGACCTCACATTTGCCCTTCAATTGGTCAGTAATTTTGTTTTTAGCCATTAAACTTATGCCTATGGGCCGGACATTAAGTTCTTTAGAAATACTACAGGTGTGTAAACCCTTAAATTAGAGGGACCTCATTTAAAAGAAAACTATAATAGGACATAAAATTGTATGTTTCGTCTTCTGAATAAATTGGCTTTTATTTGGGGGGTCTAGACCCTTCGAGTGAGCAAAAGAGAGAAGAGGAAAAAGGCTCCGATGAACCATCATAATTAGTGAACAAGTGTAAGTTTTGTTGTCTGATAGTATGAAATATTGACCTCACGTTTTACCCTTCAAATGAATTGGTCAATGATTTTTGTTTTTAGCAATTAAACTTATGTCCGGCGGCCATACATAAGTTCTTTAGAAATACAATAGGTGCTTAGGTCCTTAAATTTGAAGGACCTCTTTTTTTCAAAAAAGAAAAGAAAGAAGCTATAATAGGACATAAAATGAGTTAATATCTCAAAAGATCACCCAACTTTAAGAATTTATCTAGTAAAGCCACTAAACTTTAGTTTATATCAATAAAATCATTCAACTTATGTCTTTTTATCAATAATATCATTCAACTTTAATAATTTATTTAGTTAAGACATTCAATTTATGCCTTTGTATCCATCAAATCTCAACTAATTTTATTAATAAAAAAAATTGACATAGCAAAATAAATATATAAATATTTAAGAATAAATTTAATTAGTGAAATAAATATTAGTATAATATTATTATGCACTTAAAATTGGTATCAGAATGAATGTTACCTTACCAATTAATTTATACTGATATTATCATAGGCTTAATGATTGCAACAAAAAATAATTATAAGACGTCAATTTATTTTTATAATTTAATGATCGTAACAGAGCAATATTTGCAGAGTTAGAGTTATTAAGCCAACGTCTATATATTTTTTATATGATAAAAATCATGTACCCCCAATTATTTACCATACAATTTTATACCCTAACTTTTTCTTAATAAAGCTCGTTATAATACATTTTAATTATATAATAATATCCTAATAAATTATTAAGTTTATTCGTAAAAAAATCTTGATGGATTTTTTTTAATTTTATTTATTTATGGAGTTCATATTTCATGGCATAAAAACTTACTTATCTATGTTAATTTTTGTAATGATAAATTGAGTTGAGTGATTTTATTGATACAAATATCTAAGTGAGTGATTTTATTGATATTAAACAAAGTTTAATGACTTTACTAGATATATTTTTAAACTTGAGTGACCTTTTGAAATATTGACTCGACATAAAATTGTATGTTTTGTCTTCTAAAATAGATTAACTTTTATTTGTAGGGGTCTAGCTAGACCCCTACGAGTAAGGAGAAAATAGAGAAGGAAAGAGGTCCTAGTGAACCATCATAATAAGTGAACAAGTGTAAATTTCGTTGTCCGATAGTATGAATATTGATCTTTCCTTTTGACCTTCGAATGAGTTGGTTAATAATTTTTGTTTTTGGAAATTTAACTTATGCCTTGTGGTTGGGCATAATTAGTTCATTAATTAGAAACTGAATTTATATCCTAACATAACTTTTAAAAATTACGCTCTGTGAAAAAGTTATTTGTAATGAGGCAAATAATAAACATCAACACAATGTAGGGGCAAACGTCCAAATGAATGTATCATGACATAATTGACCCTCAATACATGTATCTGAACGGTATATCTTCTTACTTCTTGTATATATTAGTGCATATTTGATATCAGATACATATATTTTTGATATCATATATATCGATGAAGGGTGAATAGAAGAGAACTTACTTTGTTTTTTTTGCTATGTTTCTTTAATGGGATCTGTGAAAATCGTTTTAAGCATGGTTTACTCCTTCATTTATGGGTTTAAGTTATATTAGATCTCATACTATCCGAAAAATAGCATTTTCGATGCAAGGTTATTCGAGATGCACTGGTCAAGCACGTCGGATACAATATATCAAGAACTAATCTCGTTTAACTTGTGTAACTATTGAAACTATTTTTTATTAAATAATTAGCACACTACAACAAAAAAAACTTTTAGCGACATTAAATATTGATACTAATAAAGAGTGATAACGTCTTTACCGGCATTAGTTAAGTGTCATTAGAACCAATGTCGCTAAAGGCTTTACGGACATATACAAAGAGTGGCAATTGCCGCTAAAAATATATATTTAGCGACAATTAAGAATTAAATGCCGCTAATGGTCATTTTTGTTATAGTTGTACCAATAATAGCACACTAAAAATTCGCTTTGTAGGGCCACTATTCCGCTTGACGCGTAAACCTATTTTATTTTTATCAATATATTTTTTTTGATAATCATTTTAATGATTTACTTAGACTCAATTTAGATATGTAGTTTCAAATTATGTGAATCGATAACGTCACATCCCTAGATATGAAAAAAAAACATATCTTCCATGATCTTTTCGATAACATGCTCACACTAGATGTCTCCTTGATTTAGTACAAATGGGGTCTTAATGTTCTCTTTTTGGGTACGATAATAGTTAAAGCTAAGTGGACACGATTGATTTTCTTCAACTACTTCGTGTTACTAAGGTTCCCACCTTACATTTGTTTTTAGGTATCTTTCACTTTTCTCAAAATTACTGTTGAATATGTGATCCATATGCTATTATTCGAATTGAATTACGTTGGTACCTTGGAACAAACTTTGAATCTATTCAACCAATCAATTTTAGTTTTTTTGTCAATAATTTCTCCGACCACTAGTAGAAGTTTAAGGAAAGAATCACGTGAAAAAAGTTGATGATTCATGAGCACATTTAACTCACTAATCTAACATAGTTTAATTTGAATCAAAATTAAAATATAAATATTTTTTATAAAAAAATTATGATTTAAAACATGACAAACGGTAATTATTTGATATAATACTTCTAAAATTTGTTATCTAGTTTTGGTGGATAGAGTTACCTGATATATATTGTTGGAAGGTGGAGGTATTATAAAAGAAAATTGTCCCAGACAACGCAATCATAAAAATAAATCATAAAAATAATAATTTTGTTGCCTTAAATTAAATGTCATAACATATGTATAAGAGTATAAAATTAACCTTTTACATTTAAAACTGTCATCTTTATTAGAATGAACTTTAAAAAAACTATTCGATACAACCATTCGTTAGATCAAATTTGCATGAGTAATACTTCTAAGAGAATGAGATTAAAATGACTAGGCTTATCTAAGTGTGTGTTTAATTCTCTGTGCTTAGAATACCTTCATGGCTTCATATCATGAACTAGAATATAATTCTTTTAATTAGCTTGCAAGTATTTTGACCTAGTCTTGTTCTAATTCTACTTCTCATTGTAAGTTGAATAGTTGATCACCTCGAGCTTCACAAAGGATCAACAAGTTCAAGCTTAGTAAAGTTTTTCCTATTAGTTATGTTAGACTGAGGAGCGTCAAAAATGAACTCAAATATAGGTAACTCAATGAAGTCCAATTCAATCTTTAATTTCAATCCGTTTTAAAATTCTCTACTAAGATATGTTCCTATATTAAATAAAGGTATGAATTATTATCTATTTAACATTTTTAGGATTTGTCTATCCATTTGTTACTTCTTTTTTAAGAAAAATCTTGACCGAAAATTCGAATTGTGATTATAAAAGTTAAATATCACTATGTTAAAATTATTGAGATTAATCGGGTCAAATTGAGCGGGTCAAGACCCAACCCGTTTATTAGCCCATTTGAATCCAACCCATTGAGCCCAAAGTAAACTTGGGCGGGTCAAGACCCAACCCGATTTCTATCACAACCTATTTTATAATATCTCCAATTTCAACTCTACCCGTCCATTTGACACCCTAGTTAGACTCGCTAATTCCTACCTATCAAAGAAATAAAAAAGGAAAACAAAGAAACCACTCTATAACAAGTAATTGTTTAGCATAGCGTATCATTGATATTTGGTGATGTAGAATCTGTCTAAAAGTATTTTACCCTAGTCCTATAATTAGTCGGGACGAAGGTTAATTTGTACTTTTTAAATTCACGAGAACTTAATAATTTTTGCTTAAATTATATTTATGTATTAAAATATAATATACATTAAATAAATTAAATATTATATATTTCTAAATGTGAACTTCTTGTATATATTTTAACTTAAAGTTTAGTATATAAATCCACATATAATAAATTTGGATCAATTATAAAGCCTAAGGGAATATGCAGAAATCGAAAAACAAAATTAGAAGAAAAGGGCCCAACCGGGTTCGAACCGGTGACCTCTTGATCTGCAGTCAAATGCTCTACCACTGAGCTATGGACCCTTTATTGTGCTTAAATAGGATATTAAGTATATATAATATATATATCTATATTTATTAATCTGTTTAGTGTTTATCTTTAGAAGTATTTATCAGGAGTCAGGACTCTTATATTTATCCAATATATATGATTATTTTGTATACTTCAGAGAAAAACGAGGGATCTTCAGTATTTACGATACATTTACTATTTACTTTTTCTATCAGATATATAAATATATAAAAGGATAATTGTGTTATTGCCAAGGGATGTTATGGAGTAAAAATTTCTGGATATCCAAATTAATGTTACACGTAGAGATTGGAAGAGAGAATTAATCAAAATTGATCAAGCATCACCACGTTCTAAAGCTTGGTCTATGTAGACACATAAATTGTATTGGATCAAATTCATACAAAATTTCAATTAAATTCATGTTCATTTGGCCTGAATAATTAATTTGGGCTTTACAAATAAATAAGTCTATCTTATTAAATTCAAATCCAAGGCTATTTCACCTTGAAGTCCAAACTAATGCTAGTCCCAGTCAAGTGCAAGAACCAAACACAACATGCCAAGTGTTGAAATGACATCCTTTGGCCAATCATATGCAACCTTGTCCACCCCCTACAACTATAAATAGGGGATGGACATGACATTCCAGAGGGATGAAGAAAACTTTTCAACAAGCATTCAGCAAATTGGAGAAATCTACAACATCAACCTCATAGCTCTTCGAAGGAGTGGTCAACGGAGTTCTTCCCGAAGATCAACTTGAAATGACGAAGCGCTTTTCGACGTCCCGGAGATCGACAACATCTCAAGGAGGTCTACATCATCCAACAATTCGAAAAATACGCTATTGAAGGCCCTCAAATCACGGAGAAGAGAACAACGGAATTGTACTCACAGTGATTCATTAATAAAATCACATTTATCTTTTATTTATTTTGCTTGTAATCGATTTTCAGCGCATAAGGAAATTTGTTGCGAATAGTCTCTACATTTGCTTGGCTAAATTTGTCGTTAAAAACATATTTTTAGTGACATTTAACACTTTGTAAATGTCCCTATAATTTATAGGACACTGGATCAAATGACAATTATCGAATACTAGAAAAGGTTGATAACTCTTTGTTAATGTGTATAACTTTACCACTAAAAGTTGTTTTTGCTGTTGTGTAGATTTAATTTTGTTTGGTGCTAAGAGTATGTAAAGACAATGTTGGTGGTGGGGATTATTACATCGTTTTTCTATGTATGAATGAATCAGTAAACATTAAAAAAAAAAAAAATCCAATAACGAAGTTCCTGCCTTTGTCACAATCATAGTAATAATCGCCTATTTAATCTGCCCTTGTCATAATCATTGTGATAATCGCCTATTTAATCTAAAAAAACAGAAACAAATCAATAGAGCAGTAGAAAATACTGATAGTATTGCATGCTTTGTTAATACAAAGTTTCCTAGTACATAGAATCATAAAATTGATCATACTTTTAAGTATCGAAAAGTGAAAACACATTCCTTTATTACTTTTGGAGGATCGGTACATCGAAACATAAGTAAATACAAAGATTACAAACACCAAAGTACTCATACTCATAATCCGAGTAACCAATTAAGATCTATGCTACATATACTTCCGTCATTAATTCTTCATTGGTGTTAAATTGACGTGATACACTTCAGTCATATTAGGGTAAAATAAACCAAAATTTTGTTCGCTACCAGCAGGCTTTTGATTCTCGTTAAATAGAGCAAATATATACGTCTCCACAACTTTTCCAGGCTTCCTAGGAGTCCCTTTCCCAGATGCAACATGTGAAATCAAATTGTTAACATAAGTTTGAGCATTATCAATAGTTGCATAAACATCGCCACCACTCGGCCATCCTGTTTCAGAAATCACAACATCTAAACCAGGTTGTCCAACTTTCTCCAATGCAGCGTAGAGAGCATCCACCATTGCATCGAACAAGTTACTGTATCTTAAATCTCCGTCAATAATAACCTCAGCCGTATTTTTAATAAGTGCATAGTCTAACTGAATATGTTCAGGACTTGAAGCATACGCAAAATAAGGATACACATCAGCCAATAACGAATACTTTCTTGTGGCTAAAAATTGCGCAATTGGTTGCAAAAATTGAGTAGATTCCTCGGTGAATGCCCCTTGCGAAGGGGGATACGAGGTTCCTAATACCTGTAACGACACTGTTGTCGTTACAGGTATATTAAGGTTAAGCGCTTTGAGCGCTGAATCCAAATTTTGTATAGCTCCTAGTACAAAACTCGCTAATTGTCCCGGTATTACTTCATTACCCGCAGAGATATATGCAAAATTTACGGACGAAACATGTGGAACGACATTAGTAATAACCCAATTTGTCGCAAAATTTAAATCACTTGCAAGTGGTTGCAAATCTTCATTCCTAGTACCAAGAATTAAAGAAATTCCAGAACCTTCTAGAGCTTTTAACACGTCCGGGTTCGGATCGAAAATTCGGATTTTTTGAATGCTTTTGGATTTCAATAGATTGATCACCTGTGCTGGTGGTGGCAGATTGTCTCCCAGAAACCCATAGTTCACGCCAATTCCTTCAACACCTTTTTTGAAGAAAAAAAAAAGGATTAGTATATGATTATATATATTATATATATATATCGACTATTTTTAGTTTAATCAGTTGAAAACTTACCGGATCTTAAAGTTACACAAGCAAAGAGAAATAACAAGACGCAAAGACGCTGCATAATTGATATAATATAAATATATTAAGAGCTTTCTAGTTTTGATTGACAAACAATCAGAAATGGTCATATTTATATGTGTGATATGATGAATTAATATTTGTGTACTAAATAAGATGGTAAATATTTTTAATTATATGAGTGAATCCTTGTACTAAATTAACATAAAATTATATATTTTACAATTAAAGGTGGATCTTTATTTAATTATCTTGCCTCCTTTTATTTTGGCATGACAAGGTGGATTTTTGTTTTATTCTTTTTGTTCAGATTTACTTGTCAAATTTTGACTACGCTAAGAAAACATTAATATTTTTGACTACGCTAAGAAAACACTAATATTTATTTCTATTGACTGATAGGCTCCCAAACATATTTACTTACTATATTTTTTGAAGACATTGACTGATTAAATATAACTCGCTAAAAATATAATTCAAACAGGTCCATCGTCTAATAATTGAATGTAGGGTTGTTTGCTTTACTTATACAATATCCTTTTCTGGTTATACAAAGTTATAATTACCAAACAAAAATATGATTTTTCTTTTCCTTTCTTAGTTTAACAAAAATAACAAGTAAAAGTAAAAAGTAAATTAAAAAAAGAATCCGAACGGAAGGAATATTGATATATTTTTACCTCTTTCGCATGAGATGGTGGATCTTTATTTGATTTTGCTGCCTTATTTAGCAGGAGTATTAGTTATAATTATTAAGTGCATACTAAAAATAAGGACTGACTACCTATTTTAATATGAGTAATTAATTAGCCTTGAAAAAAATTACTTAAATGCATAATATTTTATTATATTTTTAAAAATATTTCTATCATTTGAAAAAATTATAAAATTTCATTCTTTACAATGTCTGGGGATATACAAGATGTCTGGGGACGTTACATTGTGTGTTGTATTGTATCAGTGAGATCGCCAAAGTTGAAAAGAAGTAAGAACAAAATATACGGTAATTAACTCTTAATACTACGTAATTCGTGTAAAATCTACATTGATTTTTCCAAACCCATTTATGAGTTATGGCCAGTGGGATCTCCAAAGTTGATCTTGGTAATTGACCAGAAGTTAGAGTGTGCATCGATTGATTCGGTTCGGTTTTATGTATTATTGGTTCGGTTTTGATTTTTAAATATGTAAAATCAATAACCAACCCAATAAGATATTTTCTACCAGTTTTCAGTTTATCAGTTTTGGTCCTTAACGGTTCGGTTTTTTATTTAACCAATAAGAAAATACTTATAAAATAAATATATGACTTTTCTAATAAATTTGATGCGAAACCACAATAATGTAACTTTACGAATGCTCGTGTAACACAAAAAGAAATTAGAAGAATAAAGGTCTTACTTTAGATTTTAACATTTTGTATAATGTGAAATTGTGTAGTGTAAATTGAAGGTTAAAGGACAAATATAATAAGTAGTAAGATATTGAAATTAATATATAATATGTATGTACAAGTAAAAGTAGTAAATTAATAGTCTTAATGGGTTATCGGTTTACCCTATTATTCAATGTTAAAAACCAATACTGAACCGATAACCCAATATATTTTTTTATAAAACCATTAAAAATCGGTTAACCCAATACTCCAATAACAACAAACCAATAACACTTTTATCGGTTCGATTTATTAATCGGTTTAATTTTTGCACACCCTTAATTTTGAGAGATAAAAATTAAAGACCAACACAATATATAACTAAAAGTTCAAATAAAAACGGTTGGCCCAACCCAATTCAACCCTTCATCTAAAAGGGCTTCCAAAAAGCTAACCCAATAAGCCTTAAGCGGGTCGAAGCTGCCCCATGGGCCAACATTACAATATTTTAGGAAGAAAATCTATGAGATTTAGAAATAACAAAGATAATGACATAATAAGGATCTATAACTATAATTTTGATAATTGCGCTCTATAGTTATAGTTTCGTTTGATATGAAGGTTGCGGTTTGTATATTTCACTTACCTGTTTGTATATATCACTTGCGTATATACAAACAAGGTGAATATATACAAATATTGTAGGCTACAGTTTGTATATTTTGCTTGCGAATACACAACATGATAATTATATACTAATTCTATATTTATCCATTTAGTGATTTTTCATAACTTTATTTTTATATTTCGCTTATCAATACACAAACGGAATAATTTATTATG
Organism: Solanum sitiens; assembly: GCA_016801875.1. Taxonomy (NCBI): domain Eukaryota; kingdom Viridiplantae; phylum Streptophyta; class Magnoliopsida; order Solanales; family Solanaceae; genus Solanum; species Solanum sitiens. The sequence continues at coordinate 2,363,038 of JABWTJ010000060.1, forward strand.
ATTTTTTCATAAATCGTATACAAATAATTATGATAAATATATACAAATTCTGAATTTATACCATCAAAAATCAAATTATACAAATTCTGAATTTGATTGTGAAACTTAAGCCACAAATTAAAAATAATCAAAATTCTAATTATATTACATAATATACTCTAATTTTTCAATAGTTAGATTTGGGAGGAAGAAAAACTTTTTAATGTTAAACGTATAAATAAGTTTATTTTTTCAAATATGTTAGATTTTATATGCGTAGTTAATTTGTTTTGAAGAGTTAAAGTTGTCACATTTTCTCCTAATTTTTTAAGTTATACTGCAAAGTGCAAATATTGAAACCTTTGATATATCATCTAACTTTAGTATTTTTGGTGTATACACACATACTAAATTTACTAAATGAACTTGATATTGACTCTGCGCCTTGGAGCATTCAAATATTTATGTTTGAAAATTTTGTATGAGGACCTTTATAATGAGTTGGGCAGCATTACGTATAGTTTCATCATTTTTTTAGAAATAATTTTATATTTACGAGTCAACTTTAAGAATTACGCGATTTTCTTGTTTTTCCGTGTGTATTAGTCAATGGATCTGGTGCCTCGGAGCACCCAAATTTTTTTAAAGAAAAACTTTATAAAGACCTCCATAATGAGTTGGGGAAGCATTACGTACAGTTCTACCATTTTTTCGCATTTACGAGCCAATTTTTAGAAATTATGTGACTTTCTTTATTTTCGTGTGTATAAGTCCATGGATCTGACGCCTCATATCACCCAAAAATATTTTATGAAAAAACTTTATGAGGACCTCGTAATGAGTTGGAGATCATTATGTAGAGTCCCACCATTTCTTTCAGGCATATTTTCGCATTTAGGAGCCAACTTATAGGATTTACGCGACTTTCTTGATTTTTGTATGTACTAACCCATGGATCTCAATTTTTTTCATGAAAAAACTTTATAAGGACTTCTATAATAAGTAGGGAAAGCATTACGTACCGTCCCACCATTTTCATTAGGCTTATTTTCACATTTACAAGCCAACCTTTAGGCATTACAAAACTTTTTGTTTTTCTCTTGTGTATAAAAGCTATGAATTTAGCGCTACCGAGCACCAATTTTATCTTTTTAAAAAAAAAAAAAAAACTTACGAGGACCTCTGTAGTGGATGAGGAAGCATTATGTATAGTCCACCGTTTTTTCTGGCATATTTTCGCATTTATGACTCAAATTTTAGAAATTATGCGATTTTCTTATTAGTTTTTCGTGTGTATTAGACGATAAATCTGACGCCTCGAAGCACCCAAAAAAAATTCCTAAAACACTTTTCGAGGACCTGCGCAATGAGTTGGAAAACATAATGTACAAACTCACCATGCATATTTTTCTGGCATATTTTCGCAATTACGAGCAAACTTTTAGGAATCACACGACTTTCTTGATTTTTCGCGTGTATTAGCCATGGATCTACGCCTTAAAGCACCCAAATATTTTCTGAACCAAATTATGAGGATTTCTGTAATGAGTTGAGAAAGCATTACGTGCAATCCATCACTTTTCAGGCATATTTTCGCATTTACGAGCCCACTTTTGGAAATTACGCGACTTTCTTTGGTTTTATGTGTCTATTAGCCCACGGATTTGGCGTCTCGAAGCACCCAAAAATAATTTCTGAATTTTTTTTATCAGGAACTCCATGATGAGTTAAGGAAGCATTATGTACAGCCCCCACCATTTTTTCATACATATTTTCACAATTACAAGTCAACTTTTAGAAATGCACGACTTTCTTAATTTTTCGCGTGTATTAACCCGTAGATCTAACGCCTCATTATACAAAAAAAATTTGCAAGTAAAGAACATATCTTTCTCGAATTCATCAAAAAATTGATTAATTAATATGATTTTCATGTCGACGTATACTATCTTATTTGTTCAAACAATACGTACACAAAATTGTATTAGTTGCATGCAGTTCCAAAAACGTTTTTGGGGCAAATCTCGAGGTGGGGCATACCAAAATTGTTATGGGGCGCAAAATGAAGACATAGACTCATAGGGCGTTAGCCCTAGAAATTGGGGCATAAGTTCAAAGCATAAAGCGCAAGTCATGGCCATAAAAATCTATGCGTTGAGCTTTTTTTTACTTTTCATTTTCTATAAATCATATTTTTTATTATTGGTGAAACAATATTTCTCAAATAGTAAATGTTATACTTTTTTTCTTCATTATAGGTTATTAATACCTTTCTCAAACAAAAATCATATTTTTTCTATATATTATAGGATATTTACTAAAATTTATTTGAAAAATAATTGAAAGTTTTACTTTTGCTTATTTTCTTAATAATTAAATTATAAAATCTAATATACACGAGACGACGTCCTTTAGATCCATAAGACTTACGCGTGTATCTCGAGACTTACGTCTCGCCTCACGCCATCGCCTTGCATGCATACTCAAGGGCCAGAGGAGGAGGCCAACCTCATGATGCATAAGGAGTGGGGTTTACTATCCTCAGTTCTTAAATGAGCAAAAAAATTTCTAGCTCGGCCTCACTCATTCAACAGTTTGGGATTGGGTTGGGCTAATTTTATGGATCAAGCCCGTTTTGACGATTATACATATTATTAGTTGACTTCGAGAAGAAAAGAAAAATTCTATAAAAGATTAAAGAAAATTAAAATCATGAGATTAAGGATGGAATCATAGAGCTTAAAGAATGATTTTAAGAATTTTGGTCAAAATAAGTTGAAGCTATTACGAAAAGAATTAGGGCAAGCGTATAAGGATGAAAAAAATCTATGGAAAGCAAAATTTTAGAATGAAGAAAAAAAAAATCATATGAAAACCATCTAAAGATGTAAGTGTTCAAGTATCATGTTAGAACATTGTTTTATTGGTGTCAAAATGTTAGAACGAAAAAACGGAAAAAATTACAATATTTTCTGCATTAATGATAAATATATTAAAAGAATCATCATTATAAAGAAATCAAAATAAGAGAAGTGGGAGTGCTTAGTATCATAAATCATAAAAAATAATTAAAAAATTGTGTTATTTGAGCTTGTCCATTATTTAATGTTTCTCCTTATAAGTTGTTAGCTTTTTGAAAATTTGTCTATTGACCGTCAACGTCCTAAAATTAACTTTTCATAAATATAACTATCTATAAATATATATGAATATATACTATTACATGTTTAATTGTGAGTGCAATAAAACAATTTAATCTATACTTTTGGACATATAGTAAAGAGGACACTAGGAAAATCAATTTTGTATAGTGCATGTAATTCTACAATTAACTTTAATTCTATATGGAGTCAGTCCTTATGTGGACATGCATTAAAAATTTATACAAATACTTTCAAGTCCATAATAGGAAAAAATAAATAAGATAAAAATCATCCATCTCATGGCAAAAAAAGCAATAAGATTAAAGTAAAATACCAACGTTATAAGACAAACATTTAAATTAGCAAGAGACACATTATAAATATAAATTCTCTCCCCTAATGCTTTATCAATCATCTTCATAATAATCCTAAAGAGAGTTCTTAAATCTTAATTAATCAATCATGCAATCAATTAACATCTTGTTATTTGTCTTCACATCTCTGGTCTTACGCTATGGTAAGCACTCTCCACTTTTTAAACTCGTTAATAACTTTATTTTTTAAGCATTATATTGATCTTTTTCTTTTTATTTGGTATAATAAGGTGTTGAAGGAGTTGGAGTGAACTATGGATTTTTGGGTAACAATTTACCACCACCAGACCAAGTCATCAATTTCTTGAAATCGAAAAATATACAAAAAATCCGAATATTTGACCCGAACCCGGACGTGTTAAAAGCACTAGAGAAATCATCTATTTCAGTAATTCTTGGTACTCGAAATGAAGATCTACAAGCACTTGCAACTGATCCAACATTTGCAACAAATTGGGTACAAAATAACGTTATTCCATATGCTTCTCTTCTCGATTTTACACACATTTCAGCAGGTAATGAAGTGATGATACCAGGTCCATTAGCAAGTTTTGTATTAGGAGCCATGCAAAATCTGGACGCAGCAATTAGTGCATCTGGTTATTACATACCTGTTACAACAACAATCTCGTTACAAGTTTTAGAAACATCGTATCCTCCTTCGAACGGCACGTTCTTCGAGGAGGCCGTTCAATATCTACAGCCCATTGCACAATTTTTAGCTACAAAATATTATCCGTTACTGGCTAATGTCTATCCTTACTATGCTTATTCTGGAAATTCTGCTCAAATTCAATTAGACTATGCACTTTTTCTAAACACGGCTCCGGTTGTGCCTGACGGAGCGTTGCAATACAATAACTTGTTTGATGCAATGATTGATTCTCTGTATGCTGCGTTGGAGAGAGTTGGAGAGTCTAATGTGAGCGTTGTGGTAGCGGAAACAGGATGGCCGAGTGCTGGAGATGTTTATGCAACTATTGGAAATGCTCAAACTTATGTGAATAATGTGATTTCACATGTTTCATCTGGACAAGGAACTCCTAAGAGGCCTGGAAAAGCTTTGGAGACGTATATTTTCGCTCTCTTTAACGAGAATCAAAAGTCTGCTGGTATAGAACAAAATTTTGGTTTATTTTATCCTAATATGAATGAGGTTTACCATGTCAACTTAATACTCTAGAATAATTGATGTGTATAGGAAAATATTGTGTTTTTATGATTTTCTTATGTAAATCCGTTTAAAGTTTATTGGAAAATGATATATGTATGCATTTTGAGCATATATTATTTGTGCTTCCTAATGTTTTTACCTCATGCTTTGATAACTCTTCTTGGCCTTGCTATTTAATTCATTGAGAAGAAATTTTGATCCACAAATTAAATGATTGTCAAGGAGAAGAAAAAAGAAGAACTCTTCAATTCTCCTATTTTCTGTTAAAGATTGACAAAAGTCCCACATCGGTGGTTAATGAGATGGGTGGACTCCTTATAAGGCTTAGGCAATCCTCTTTCATTTGAGCTAGCTTTTGGGATGTGAGTTAGGCCTAAGATCTAATTTCAAAAATTTTCAGCTAAGAATTCTACTTTTGATTTGATTCAGTCTATTATTTCAAAAGAAGCTTTTTTTTTTTGGGTATGGCGATTAAATTTAAACTTTTTGAAATCGTCATAATCCATTGCTTGAAAATTTGATATAAGCTACGAAATTTATCAATAATTTTGAGCTAATCTGTAGGATATTATCTCTTACCTAATTGTTTTTCATATAATCTGTCGATTGTCGCTAATTCATAGCTAAATAGAATTATAATAAATTTTTTATTATTTAGCTATGAAATTTGTTCATCTCTAAGTGTTTTTTTTAGATCATTCAGTTTTTTCTTTTCGATTTTCATTTGATTTGGTTAATGTCGTTACATATTTTTTAAAGGTAAAAATAAATAAATGATATATCTAGTACTCAAAAGGGGGAATCTTGACATTGCACTTCAATTTTTCTATGTATACTACCAAAGTATATATATTAGATGATTTATGAGGATATGAGGGTATCACATCACTTCATTGGTACTTTCATATGTTTTTCCGTCAAGAAATGAAATATTTTTTCACTTTTTGACGTAATTCAATGAATAATCATCCCTTTTTAAGTTTTTTATTTTTTTTTTAGTTATGAAGAATCTACTTCAAAACAAAAGGTTATGGGACCAAACCTTACCTCATACAAGAGTAGCTAGAATGGTAAGCCAATTTTATAATTTTAGCTTCCAAAAATAAAGCAAAAGAGGAAGTTTGTTCCTATTACAATTAGGCCTCCAAAAAAATCTAGGATAGACTACCTAGTACCATTCAAGAAGAGCTCAACCAGGAACAAAGATAAAAGTGTTTTTCTTTAGTCTGATTCTAAAGTTTGGACGAGTCTTCATCATTCTTCATAACGGTTACAATCTTCCTTGGTAAGCGTATAGTTTCAATGAAGAAGTCATTTTTCCTATCGAGCTCCGCAAAGTTGGCCAATAGTTCAACAGTGTTATTTCATTAATTCCCTGAATATATGAATGAACTGAAAAGTTCCCTCCGAATAGGGGTGAACAAAATCGAACCAAATCGCAAATCGAGTCAAACTGGAAAAAAAACCCGATTAGTGGTTTGATTTGACTTGGTTTGGTGTTGGGAGAAAAATCCGACTATATTTGAGTCGGTTTGGTTTCAACTAAAAAAAACAACCCGAGAGCAAACCAATCCATATATATAATTTTAAAAAATTTATTCTAAATGTAAAAATATTTACTTTTATATATTCTTAAATATTTCTTATACTTTTTCATACTTTTTATCTTTTAATTTAATTTTTTTTGTTTGAATGTTAGAATTCTTAATGATCCAATAAAGATTATACTCTATACATGTTGGTAATTATAATAAAGCTTAAATCAAAATAAAATTAATAGTAATGCAAAAGGAGAAAATCAATTCAATACTAAGAATGACAATAATATTGAATATTTATCTTTTAGTTTAACATAGGTTTACACAATCAAAATACATAACTAATTTTACTTTCTTTAAATATTTATTCATGTAACTAATACTTATTAAACTTATTTTAGCATGATTTAGTACTTTTAAATTATAATCAATTTCATTATGACTTATTAATTTGCAATATTTGTTTTACGCGATTTCATTATTATTTTTTTATTAGATATTTTAGTGTCATTAATCATTTCATATTTTGTGTTATTTTCTTAAAAAATAACTTAGATAGTTGCATTATGGTAGGACTAAAGAATATTTGAACTACAAGTAAATTATATGTTTGTATGAATACTCTACTGGAAAACCCAAAAAATCCCGAAAAACCAGAAAAAATTCGAAGTTGAAAAACTCGAGTTTTATTGGTGGTTTGGTTTATAAATTAAAAAACACGGACCAACCCGATCATATACACCCCTACCTCCGAAGTCATATTATGGATGTCATTAATTTCCTCCTTAATGCTCCATGTTGTAGTTGCAGCTTTGTTGATCATGTTAATCACAGTCAAGGAATCAGATTCTATAGTAAGAACATTGAAACTGTGATCAATACACCATTCAATCCAATCTTGATAGCCATTTGTTGTGAATGTTGTTGGATAACCATGCCTGAGAACAAGCCTAATCTACTTAATTGTTTTCATATTGTCAATTGTTTCATTGTTATTTGTTTCCTATCATTATCGTTAATCATGTTTAACAAGCAATCTTATGAATTATTTGGTCATCTCAAACTGCGTATCTTTGAACCACATTAACAAATTAAATTATACCGACTTAAGAGTAATTATCAACCTAGAACTTACAACCACTTAGGAAAAATGGACAAACATACCCTGAACTATCGTACATGATATGCAGATACCCTTCGTTATATGACCTTGTCATTCAAAAACTAGAGCATATATGCCCTTTACTCTAACAAAAGACTAAATAGGGACACGTGACACAATCTTATCCGTCGATCCGATATTTATTAAATATCGGATCAGTGGTTAAAATTATGACTCATGTATCATATCATTTATGATAGTTTGGAGGTATATTTATCTTTTCCTTTTTCTTATGAAGAATAGAATTTAGCTTAAAGCTTGTCAAGAATATTGTACTTCCTTAAAAGATATTCTACCCATAAAGTAAATATTATTATTAGACATATCCCCTAGCATTCAAAAGTTCTTTTAATAATTGTGTTTTTTGATACTTGAAGGTAGAGTTTTTAAAGAAATAAGTTATGTGTTTTGTTATGAACTTCACTTAGGAAAAAAAAGTTTCAAATTTTGCAAGTGCAAACTTGAAATACTCCTCAAAACTTGCTTTACAATCTATAGGTAGTCATTTCTACACGAATTAATTGATATTTGAACCAAAAATATAATAGAACTTGATATTGAGTAAAACAAAGGTATTTAGAAGTTAAGATTGTGTGTTAATTTGGACATAAAACAAAATTAAACTTTTGAGGGTGAACTTTTTTTAAAAAAAATAATAATCTCAAAACCTATTTTTCGAACTTCAAAATTTATACTTCAAGCTTAAAGGTTGAAATAATTGACTACACTCAAAAATCAGTTATTTGAAATAACTAATTGCAGTTACGATTTCAAATATTTGATACAAAATTTATGAATAAAATGTTAGACTCCCAATAAGATATAGGTTAGGATTCCCATCTCGATTAGTGAAAAAGGAAAAAATAATATGTTACATTTTTCAATTTATAATAATTGAATTTCTTTTTATCCTTGATACAATTATATCTATTCACATAAATATTTATAGCCAATATTGTATAAAAAATATTTTTTAAAAGGAATTTTTTTTGATGAAAAATATTTGCTTGAAAACAAGTCGATTTTAACTTACTTTTTGATGTTTGGTTGATGAGTGGAATCTGACATTAAATTGGACCTAACTCCAATCCCAACGTCGAACTTGGACACAACTTCAATAATTGACATGGGATCCAATCGCGACAACCAACCTAAGATTTGACTACAACTCCCGACCTAGGGCAAAATATTTAAACTAGACGTGAATCTGACCCTGATATCAACATCCGCCCCGTGACTAACCAGAACCCAACGCCGTCACTCGACTCCAGACCCGACCTCAACCCTCCAACGGGACTCAACCGTTTGTTGCAAGGATCCGACCCTAGCACTCGACTCCGACCTTGGGCCTAACTTCCAATCTGGACGCGCCCGTGAGAGAACTTGAATTTGATCCTGACACCTTCCTCTGAATTGGGATCCGACTCTAGCACCAGACACTCGACCTGTACACCTTAACGAGATTCGACCATGACACATGACTCTGAGACCTAATCTGGAATCCGACTTTCGAACCAGAATCTGGTCCTAACATTCGATTTGAGATTCGACATCCAAATGAGTATCCAACCCCAACACCCTACCTCTACACCCGATTCCGACTTGAATTTTGAACCCGATTTCAACTTTCAACTCAACATCTGATCTGACACTCGACACAGAACTCCATTCTAATACCTAACTCGGGACCCAACAACCGACTCGATCGGGATCCAACCTTGAATTCTGACATGGAACCCGCATCCACATCGAGATCTAACTCCGATCTGATCTGAGTATTGGGTCTCGAATTGAGGTCGTAAGTTGGGTCCCGAATTGAGAATCAAAAGTCAAATTTATGATTAGTATTGGAAATCGGTATCCGAAACTTAGAGTTAGGATGAAAAGTTAAGGTTTACGTTGAAAAAGAGCTTTCAAAAATATTTTCATTACTTTTTTTTTTATATAAGTCATTTTCCTTAAATTTGAGAAAAATATGTAATTGGAAAAACATTTCCAAAGTATTTAAGTCAATCAAACATGATAAATTTGAAAAACATTCTCTAAACAATAATATTTTCCTTCTTATATATCAAACATATATGTCAAACGCATAGACACAACTGCCAGAATGACGGTGTTAATGAAGACAAAATCAAATTTTTCAATGGAGGAAAAATTTCACAAGGAAAACAAAAAAAGTTTAATTAATTGAAAAAGTTTCACAAGGAAAACAAAAAAAAAATCACTATCAGAAAGTAATGTTTATCTATTTTCAGTTCTCCAAAGTCAAAATACAAAATCAAATAAATTTTAATTTGACAACATTTGAAATGCATTCTTTACTATTTTGTTTTGCAGCTTCAACTAGTTGAGTAACTATCCAGATTTTAATTTTAAATAAATTAATGTGGTTCGATTTGAACTCTTAAAATTGGTCAACCTAACCATATAAAAACAATACATGTGTCACACGAGATCTATATACTTAGGACTGAATGAAGGGGTAATAACATCTAACTTTCACCGAAAAGTTTGACGAAATTGGATTAGCAAGTCACTACTCAAGAAATGATGTTCCACGATAATTAATTAACGATAATAATTTAATCATTGTATGCTAATTAAATATGTATTTTTAATAATAATATAACACTATTAATAAATATCCGTAAAACTTATAACCATAATGAATTTAATGATAATTAAATAATATTATTTGCTACAAAGTATTTTTTATTACCATGAGTAAAAAAAGATCTAAATCAAACACATGTATAAAAGAGAAAAAATTAAACAATATGATGAGTTGGGACATGATGTGGACTGTTGCAATAAGAGTCCATATGCATAGTATTAGCCACTAGAACGTGCATATATAAAAGTTTGTGGACTGCAATTGATCAGCAAATTAAAATTGGCTAAGACCAAATCCACGTCCACAGGGTTCATGTATCTGGTGCTGGTGCTCTTTATTATTAGCTTCTCAAGTTAGTTAGAAAATCAGAGACGAAAAATTTATAAATTCAAAATTCTAATTATTTTACGATAAACACTATAACTTCGCCTCTGAGTATTAGTTGATAGTTTCCATGATGTATTTTAGTGCTTTGCTCCTTATTGTGAAATGTTTTTTCTATTATTATGTCTAGTATCGGTATTCCTATATATTATATTAAGTAAATATTATATTTACATGCGCACAATAAAAAATATCTTGTGAAGTATATCATCAAGGACAGTATATAGATGAATACGATTAATCTATTCTTCATTAAAAGTATTAGATTCGACTCTTGAATAGTAAAAATAATTTTTAATAAGAACATTGTATAATCATATGTAACGTTATTTAAACAGGAAACTTTCACATATAGCCACTTAAAAATAGTTAATTACTCTCCATAGCTATAGTTTGATAATTACAATTTGTAGCTACATGTTATATTAAGGAGAGGCGAGCGAGACTGGGAGAGAGAGGAGAGAGGCGAGAGAGAGAGGGGAAAGAGTGGGAGAAAGGTGAATTGTATATTATACATTTGTATTTATATATATGACAAACGAGAGTGGGAAAGGGAGGAGAGATGCGAGCGAGATTGGGAGAGGGAGGAGAGAGGCGAGCGAGAGAGGATAGAGAGTGGAAGATAGGTGAATTGTATATGTATATAATTGTATATTATACATATGCATTTGTATATAGGGCAAGCGAGATTGGGAGAGGGAGGAGAGAGGCGAGCGACTGAGGACAGAGAGTGGGAGAGAGGTGAGTTATATATGTATATAAGTTAAATAATCGTATATTATACATATGTATTTGTATATTCTAGCGAATTATACATATACAAACATGACTAATTATACAAACTTGAATTCAGCCCACTTAATTAATGTATAATGTTAGTAGCGAATGAAAATTAGAGCAACTATAGCTATGATGAATAATTAAATAGTATAAATTTAATTTGTTACGTAATTTTCCCAATTTAAATAAAGGGAAACTTACATAAATATACTGTAATAAAAAAATATTTACCATTTATAGCAATAATATTTTTTTTTCCACTTGATCACTTTTAATTCATTTATAATACAAGTTTAATACATATTACAAACAATTTATTATTCACATATAATACAAATTTTAATGATGAATAATACATTTATCACACATTTTAATACAATTATAATACAATGTGACAATGTTTTACCAAACAAACATGATATATTTAAAAAAAACAATTATAATTTATATATATTGCATACATAATTTACTTTTAATACATATTACATATTTAACACAATATTGCTATAAATGATAATAAACAAAAAATATCGCTAAAATTAGTAATTATTTTTTAAAATATATTAATTTATGTAATTTTTCCTTATAATGAAGTTAGTGAAGTTTGTACGGTGGGTAGCTCGTAAGGTCAAAAACACATGTCGAACTCATTATATATCGGCTTCGAGAAGTTCTTTTCTATGATATACTATTTCTCATATAATAATTATTTGTCCGTGACCCACATTTTTTGTATTTTCTAAAAAAAATAGTGAGCTTAATTTTATTCATTTTATTTTATTGTATCTAAAAATGTGGATGATATATGCACATAGTTCACTTAGGAGTTGTTTGGCAATTTGTAGAAAGACAACTTTTTTATGCATTAATTTTTGTATTAAGTTATACAAAGTGAAGTTAAACATGTATCAATCAATACAATATTTGATTTGTAATTCAAATATTCACATAATTAATACATGTATAAGTTAATAAAGAAAATTTGTATATATCTTATACAGGGCAAAAGATCATATATCATAAACCTACATAACTAATAATTATATAATCAATAACTATATAATTTTAATCAGCTATCAAATAATAACTTAATTTAGGTACCTCAATACAATAAACATGCATGCATTTATATTTCCCCTCCCCCCCCCCAATTAATATATCACTTTAGCCCAATTAATTGGCTTCTAGAAATTGGATATCCATTTTGTGTTCTCTCTTTTTTTGTTTTTTGGAAAAGCACCGACTCTATCTCTCTAATTTGTCCTACCTCTATTCACATTATATTTAGTAGGTATTTGAGCATGAGTTAATTGAGATTTTTAAAAAAAACACATATATATTGAAATATAAAGTTAAAAAAGATCTATCTAAAATATTAAATTGTGTTTGAATGTATTTTTAAGTGAATATTAAATTATTCAGATATTTATCTTAAATGACTTTTTAATTGATATATATAATAAACGAACTTAAAAAAAAATAAGTACAAAAAAAAATCTATCTAAAATATTAAGTTGTGTTTGAATGTATTTTTAAGTGAATATTAAATTATTCAGATATTTATCTTAAATGATCTTTTTATTGATATATATAATAAACGAACCTAAAAAAAATAAGTACAAATAAAAATGGCTATATGCTTTAAACCTTACAAATTTTATTAAGATCAAACACTTCTATTACTTCTAGTAACCATGTAAGAAATATGAACTTGAAAGAAACAAAATATACTCTATATGATTATCACAATATTTATAATATACTCTATAATGATTTACAAATTAATATACTAATAATTATAAAATAATAGACGTAAACTTTTTCTTATTACTTTGTTGCATTTTATTTTATGTTTATAGGACTATAAATGTTTGAGTAAGTCAAATAATATTAGTACTACTATATTATCACTAGTAAGCAAAAAAGTGTTGAATTAGAGTCCCTATAAGACTGCAGTTAGGTTTAGTGGTATTTGCAATCGTAGTCATTATATCTGTAGCATTGACTTTAAAAAAAAAGAGTAGTAGGATTTCTAATTAAGTTCAATTAGTTGCTATTTTGGGCTTTAACCATATGAAGGGGACAAATGTAGACTCAATAATAATTGAGAAATTGTGAGACCTAAAAAGTCTAATCAAGGAAAGGGAAGAACAAAAGTACATCAAGCAACTACATTTGTAGTACTAAAATAATAATGTTAAATTAATTCTAACTTGTTCAACAAAATTATGACATAGACATGCAAGGGTTTATGAATCACATACATATTTTATTAGGTAAAACTTATCTGCACCGTGTATTTATACCAAGTCAATACATATATGTCAGTTATTTAAATTTATAGTTCATTTTATTTCATTGAACAATGTAGCAATACATTTTGCATTGGCTTGGTGTAAACACCGCGAATAATTTTTTTCTAGTTTATTTTATCTATTATTCAAGGGTTCTTTTTTCTTATATTCGATATACGATACTTATTTTAAATTTGGAAAAAAGGTCAAATATGCCCCTAAACCATTCGAAAAGGTCTAGATATACCCTCCGTTTAAAGTTTGTCTCACTCATACCCTCGCCGTTCAAATTTTGGCCCAGATATGCCCTTATGGGCGTTAGTTGGTATACATGTTGACACCCAATTTTCACCCTCCTCGATAGTAATTAACTGGCAAGTTTCTTGAGTTTAAACAATTTAAAATAATTAATTTTATGAATTAGGATATATATATATATGAGTGAAATAAATAATAAAATTTAGATTGCGAGTTATTTAAAATAAGGTTTTGACACTTCGGATATTGTTTAGCTATTTAAATTTTATTAATTTTCAAAAATCGAAAATAATATTAAGAGTAATACTTGGTTTTATATAAATACTTGGTTAATTATTCTAGCTTATATTTTGAATCTTTAGTTTATTTTTGAATTATTTATTTTATTTTGTTAACCTTGAGAATCTTGTTAATTAATTATATTAACTCGTCCTATTTTAAAATCTAATTAATTTGGCCAATTGACTAAATTGGTAGCGTTATTAGCTAGACACCAAATTTGGGCCCTTTTATTTTTTCCAGCAAAGCCATTTTCCAACAATTTCCAGAGAATTCCAGCCCAATCCTTATATCCCTTTTCTCCAAAAAATTTTCCATCAGCCTACACCCTTTGCCTCCAGCTTAGATCCAGCCCAACTCGTTCTGATGATAACCCAGCCCACCAAGCCTCTTCACAAAAGGATCCGGAGCAGAAAGATTTAACGGATAATTAGCGACAGTACACGGCGTCTCCCCAACGCCAAGGCAGAACAACAGCGAACAGACGCGTGCACTTCACCAACGACTCCGGACGCGCCTCGTCTCTTTCACGCACCGTCAAATCCAATGGCGATGGACGGAAAGTAGCGAGGAACAGGCTAGTACACTGTCCCTTTTTCGTCTTCTTCCTCACGTCTCTCGCCTTGGCGTACGATTTTCAATCACGCAGGTCACGCGAAGCCATCCTCGCATCACAGGATGAAGCCACGCCGTGCCAAGGACAAGGAAATTGATCCCAGGCGTTCATCTCGTTCTCTTCTTCTGCCTGGAGGTTAGAGATTTTCAGAAAAGAGGTTACTCCATTTTGGGAAAAGAATTCGAATCTTGAGTAGACATGGGCCTTGAACCGGATTGAATTCGGTTTTCCCCAAAGTTGGAGCCCTAAATCCACCCCCTATATATTCTCATGTTCTTCATCTGGGGAAGGGGGGATTTTTTTTTTAGTTTAAAAATTCTAGGGTTCATCAGAGGTGGAATTTCTTTTAGTGATAAAAACACTTGGAATAGCTTGAGTAAGATAGACAGAATACGTACGTAAAATACATTCTGGTTTATTTTCGAAGTTTCAAGTTTCCGCTTGGGATTCTCTTTGCTGTCTATACCTCGAATTTTGTGGCGTGGAAGTCGCTGTCTCGCCCAGCTCGTCTCGTCCCCTTCGCTGCACATAACCAGGTGAACTACTTATAACCTCTTTGTTTTGCATTCAAATTATTTGCGCCGGCTGAGCAGGTAGTCTCGTATGGAACCAAAAATGAGCTTGTGTGATGTATTCAGAGTTGTATTGTTCTTGCTGGTCTCTTTGCTCTAAATCAGCTGTCGTTTTTATTTTATTTTATTTATTTATTCTATTTTTCTTTCCATAGTGATTCAGCGTTTATCTAGGCTCACATCTAGCGCAACATCATGTTAAGAGTTTGGGATATTTTGTTACTACTTCCCCGTTATTTTTGTTTGAAGCTTGATTGGTGATATCTCTTCTTTCATTTGTCTTGCCATATCTGTGATGTTTGTTCCTATGTGTTGCCTTCAAAATTTGAAGTGTTTGAACTAGCCCTGAAAATGTTTATTTTAATTTATCTTTATCCGTGGCGAATTAGTATCAATACTGTGTTGCTTTATTTTCGTTACGAGCTAAGTACGAGTTAATATACATAGTCATTCAAGCTCACTTTATTAAGACACTAGCCAAGATGTTTCTTTAAGTGTGATATTTTGGTCTTGATTGTAAGTTGAACTACCTGTTTGTTGACATAAATCTTTATTTTTGTGACTAGAAGTATATTTGTTCAAATTCATGTTTATCCATGTTCAAAGTCTCCCTCCTCTCGTATGTTTGTTCCAATCTTTTGTTTTATCCATTTTTTTTTGTATGCCTTTTGTTGTTTTGCTATTTAATACGACATGTTTTAATCAACTCTAGTATTCACGCCTTCAATACCGTGGTTAGGAGGCTTTGGTTAGTTTGAGTTTAATGTGGGTTGATGATTGGACTCGTTTGAGAGTTAGATACCCACTGTGTTGAAAGACAATAGCGTTTATATTTGGGTCTTTGTGTTGATCTGCCTCAGTCTAGACTTAAGTGTTCAATTTTTTTTTTACTTGTTGTGAGTTGATACTAGCCTTTTTTTTTATATATATTTTACTGGTTAAATTTATTTGATCCATCGGTTGATTGCTTATCTTGGGAAATTATTGTCTATTTCTTTTATTTTCTTATTTTTTAGTGTATCAATGTGTTTTATAAGTTATTTTTGAAGAATTTTAAACTACATCTCATTATATAAAATTTGTTCCAGCTTATAGCATGTTCTGTTCTCTGTATTTTATACCCACTATCATTTGTTTATTGAACTTGTAGAATTTTTTTTTTTTTTAAAGGGGAGGATATAACAATCCATCTCTTTACTTTTCGCGCTTAATTTTCTAATAATAACAGTGACATATTTTTAATATCTTCCTATAGCTTTGCTCTTGCTTAAAACTTTTAACCCTATTCTACTCGTAGAGTTGACATTACTTTGGTTTAGTATTGGTTGCATTCTTAGCTTCTGAGGTGTTTTCCACCCTAATTGAATTATGTTTTGTCTAAATTATGTTTCACACGCCTTTTATATACACACTAATGTCTGCCATCCTTTTGTTGCATGAAAATTCATCCGAGTTCACCACGAACTCCCATAGTCTCCATTTTTTTCCTTGCATTTCGAGAGGCCATAAAAGGCCCCAAATCTCGATATTCGAGTCAACCCATCAAACTCGAAGGATAAATCCGCGAGATTGACGTACATATTTCGAGGTTGAAGGATCCAAAGCTAGTCGGAAAATTCGAAGAAGCGGGATTCGAAGACCCTTTATTTTTCATATTTTATATTTTTATTTGTAATGGGCTTAAGCCCTTGTCGTCTTTTACTTTTCTGTATTTACTTTGTATTATTATTTGCTTAGCATAGGACAGGTATAAAAGAATTAAAAATGGGTCAAAAACCCGATACAGGTGGGTCCAAAATTCTGATCAAGGCGGACAGAAACCCGGATTTGGACCCAAGTCTCTTTCCCTCTCTCTTTATTTGCTTTCAAGTATTTACTTGCTTTAATTGTCGTTTAGTTTCAAAGTTAGGAAAAATCCGAACCCTCGCAAGTGCCATAAATATTTATGTTAAAATAATTTTGCAAAAAATGAAATGATCTAAAAAATAAGTTAGTATTTTTAACTCTCTATTTCTAAATATTTTTCAAGTCAAGTTAAAAACAAATTTTAGCCAAAATAATTAGTTGTTGGATAACCGTAGGTTAGCGGAACGTCTTAGGTGCTTTCAAAACCTTCCTAAGACGTTAATATGAATTCCCGAACCCTTTAAATGTTCTCAAATAATTTTCTCTGTTAAGTTATTTGAAAACAAAAAGTTTTCTTAATTTTTTTCTCAAAAATTAAGTGGCGACTCGAAAATCTCCAAATTCTTACAAAAAATATTTTTTCCGATAAAACAGAAATGGCGACTCCGCTGGGGATTTAGGAGGATTCTAACCTTAAGACTAACGTATTTGGCTATGTGAGTTAACTGTTTATCTGTTTATTTATCACTTTATTGAACTGTTGCATTCATGGCATATCATAATTCCGTCAAACGACGATTGTTTCATTTCCACTAAAGGACGATTATGCGGGTTCGCAGTCGTTCGTTAACCAAATATTTTCTCGGGACACCCTGACGAGCGTAGTTGGCTACTTGATAGTCAACGATCGTTAACTGTCCCAGCCCAAGTAGTCCGCTTGGGTTACCCTTTCCACTCTAAATACAACCCACTCTTAGTTAAACTAAGATAGAGCGAAACCCAATCCCGAAAATAGCGCATTGGCCTAAGACGACCCAACACCCAAGGAGTGTTGAGCCCATTAGAAAGACCACCTTTAGTCCAAAGAGCCCACGGCTCGATAGGACGATCATATTTGTATGCTCTGAAGGATGTATTGCGTGTTTAAATATTTGTTGTATCGTGGGGGGTGGCAATTAACTAGTTGTATGTTTTTGTAGATGTCGAGTCAGTTCCTTCATTTCAACATGGTCACCAAGACGCCAGACATTCTCCGTGTATGGTGGGACAACCTCAAAGATTGTCAAAAGAGAGAAATCTCAATTCACCTGGGTCACTTACCTTCGATAATGGACTTCAAGGTTTGGCCCACGTTTATCGAGGTTATCACTCGGTTTTGGGATGACAAAAGGATGGTGTTTCGATTTGGAGACGTCGAAATAACACCAACACTAGAGGAAATTAAAGACTGTATAGACTCTATTGGGACATGTGGTAAGAGAAAAAAATGTCCCGATCATCACATTCTTCTGCCAGATAGGCCAACTGCCGGAGAATTGAGAGACATATTGTTACTGGTAAGAGCTAACTGGTTGGACGCCCAGAGCATACCACTAATGAGATTTTTTGAAAGATGGGGGCACGATATCTATTTCGAGCAATTTCCAAATGAATTCCACGATCAAAGTACTTGGAGGCAAACTCAAGCCATTGCATTCTCCGCATGCCTTTTAGGAACTATGGTGTTCCCTAAAGATGAAGGAAAAGATATCCACACCCGAGTCGTGATGGTAGTGGACGCCATTTTCAGAGGGATAGGTAAGAAACAAGAAGAAAAGAAATACTGCAGTTTGGCCCCGGTCATTTTGGCCGACATTTATCGATCTTTGAGTTTGTGTAAGAACGGATTTCCGTTTTTCCAAGGTTGCAACATTCTATTTCAATGGTGGATGACTGAACATCTCTGCAAAAGGGACGGTGCTCGACCACAAGAGTTGGCCAAGCCAAGCCAGACGAGTCCCCTGGATAATTATGAATTCTACCTAAGCATCCGCAGATTTCCAATTCATACCACCAGGGGTGCGTGGGCAAGGGTATTTTATGATTTGAGAGAAGGAGATCTACAATGGATGTTGCCGAACTTCAAATCCGAGAGGATAGCAGCACAAGGGGCCAAACTTCCATTTTTAGTCCTTCCCGGCATCAGAGGATTACGACCTTACAACCCAGCTAGGGTGATGCAGCAATTTGGTAGAGCGGCAAAATACCTTTCGCCAAGATCATCCTCCAAGAGTGGGCCGGACGTGTCAACATGAAATGGGATATGGCTGAAAACAGATATGAAGCTGGGTATGTCAATGAATACAAGACATGGTTGCAGAATGATCTGTGTGGTATAGTAAACCCAACACCACGCGCAGGTCGAGAAATTGAAGACATATAAACAAGGCTTCAAATCCATGCATATCATTTTCAGCAAGAATAGGACCGAAGGGAGCAAGAATTTCAGCAAAGGGAGTGGGAATTTCAGAAAAGGGAGCAGGAATTTCAGAAAAGAGAGTAAGAATTTCAGCAAAAGGAGCAAGAATACCAGTTTCGAGAGTTAGAAAATCAGAGGGTTTTGGCTGGGACGTCACAAGAATTAGCTGATACAAGGACTTGTCTGATGCGTTTGGATACGATCCTGGACGAGCAGATGAACACTCTACAAGTCATACCAACATCTTCCAAAGCTGCGTTCGCTGAGCCGTACGTATTCACAAGCAAGTGCATTATCCGCGAAGAAGTAAAGAAAGCCAGAAGAGGAGCAGAGCCATCAACCTTCTAACTCCCCTGCGTGGGATTGTTTTCTATCTGTATACGCATTATATCCCCCTCCCTGAAAATGTACCCCGTTTTGATTGAAGTTATGTAACGAACGTTATAATTTTAATTAAAGTTATTTTGGGGGGTGCAACAATATGTTTCAAATGATGCAATACATCCTTCAGATTCACTAGGTCTACCCTTGGCACAAAAGGGTCACATGCATGATTAGGACGCGATATATGTGCTATTTAAGTGCTTATGTGTTGTGTTGCTGTGAATGAGGTTATCGAAAACCCACTCTTTTTCTGAAATTTCCAAAAAAATACAAATAAGTCACTATTACAAAATGTCCGACCAAAATTTTCCGAGTCTTAAGTTTCTCACTCAAAAGACACCTCTCATACCCAAATCCTAAAACAAGTACTTTACTCTCTCAGGAAAGGCAAAATCGCCGCTATGGACAAAGGAAAGGGTATTCAAGCTGAACCAAGTAAAGAAGAGAGGATCGAGATGCAAAAGCAGAGCGGAAAGCGTCTGTACGAATCACTATTTCCTCCTGAGAGCCCCGAAGAGGAAATCAACAAAGGTAATTATGAGGAGGAAAGTTATAAGAAGATACTTGCCCGCCCACCTTCTTTTGAGGGACGTCTGGCAAACGGAGACAACAAAATTTCTCTCGAGGCATATCCGCACGAAGGCCGAAAGAAGATAGAGGTCATCTCGTGTGCTCTCGTTTTTGAACACTATCGGTCTAGAGGCCTGCTAAGACCCGTTAAGAAAGCGCCCCCCCAAGCAGGATTAGGAGATCTCCACAAGACGTGCGAATGTCACCCAAGGGAGAAAGGACATACAATAGAAGAGTGTATTGGGTTTAAAAACGCTGTCCGTTGTTTATTCGGTATGGATAGTACTCCTAATACTTGGGGTGACGGCGTCATCCTTGCATGTGATGAAATACGTCTTGACATACCGGTCACAGAGAGGACTAGGTTCTTTCATTTTTCATTCACTCCTTTTAAGAAAACAATGATGGAAATCTACTCGGAATTAGTTCAGAATGGCGTCTCTACCCATTACTACAAGGATGTGGACGTGCAATATTCTCTTCAGCATGAAATCTAAAAGTGTTGCCCCTATCATCATCACGCCATAGACCACAACATTGAAAAGTGTCTCGACTTTCGTCACGACCTCGAATCCCTCATTGGCATGGGAAAGATTCAAGTTGAGACTGTTCCCCGTGGCTAAGACGATAATGAGAAGAAAATGACTGAGCTTGAGTCATTAGTCTTATTTTTAAGCTTTGATTGTCTTTAAGATTCCTTGTAATCCCAACGAATGAATGAATGAAAAATCAATGTTTTATTTTCTACTCGAACTACGTTGGGCCTGAATTCTCCTTGAGAGATACGTAGGCAGCCTTCCAAGGCCCGGCCCCTATCTTTTAATTTTTTTTTTATTCTTCCTTTTCATATTACAAGAAGATACAAAGATCAGATCAATGGACGTCAGAAAGCAACTGCAAGAAGACCTTAGCTCAACGCGATTTAGCCTTCCCGAGACAGTGTCAAAACTAAAAAAAACAAGCAAATTCCTGCTTGTTAAAAAACGTATTCCCGTCCTCACTCGTGGGTAAAGGTATCCTCAAACAAAGCAACTTGTGTGTTTATCTGCTCTCTGTGTGATATTATGCATTTTGTACTCTGAATCCGCACTGACAAATCTGCCTTTGAGTTGTTTCGCTTCTCAGGTACTTTTAAACTGATCTGTGTCGATCAAAGCTGGCAGATCATCCTTACTTCACCAGATCGAAAGGTCCTACAGATTCCTTCCCTAGACAAAATTCAGACAAAGGAAAGACAGTCATGGGAGACAACAACGACGAAGTAAGTCTTACTGACGTTGTGGTGGCTCAGCCCACCGTAGCGGAACAGAACGAACTGATCATGCAGCTGATGCAACAGGTCGCTGAAATGAGAGTTGAAATGAACGGAGACAAGATACGCCTCCACCTGGATTTGGTCCTAATATTGCTGATGGAAGACCTCCGATCTACTTCCCTTCATCAAACACGGATCCAACTCAGAATCAGCCTTCTACACCTGTGCATAATCCATCTGTGATAGATCTAACAACCCAAAACCCCCAATACGCTTCTGTATCTTACCAAACTCCATCGCCTCTTCCAAATAACCACCTTCAAATGCCACCCCATCCTCAAAATACTCAAACCGCTCCACCGTCACAAAATCAAAACCAAAATCAAAATCAAACTGCCTTCAATCCCCAAACACCTCATCACCATTTAAATCAGAACACCAATCCTCGGGCTTACCCACTGAACTACCAGACCGCCCAAAACATTCCAAGTCCCTCTATAGCTCCACCCCTCCCAAAAAGAGCCACTTTCCAAGTTCCCGTTCCTGCCGAGCACGAGGTGCATGGTTCTGAGTTGGATCACTATGAAGAACAGGAAAGAGAATGGAAGGCAAAGGAGGATGCGAAGATCGATATAAAAGAGGAAATCAAAAGGGCTATGAAAGAGCTACAATGCATCCCAGACGTCGTTGGACTCAGTTACGAAGAGTTGTGCATCCACCCAGATTTGAACCTTCCCGAAGGGTTCAAAATTCCGAAGTTTGAGACCTTCGGGGGAGTAGGCAACCCCATGGCTCATCTGAGAGCATATTGTGACCAGCTCATGGGAGTTGGCAAGGATGAGGCCTTGTTGATGCGGCTTTTCAGCCGAAGTCTATGTGGGAGGCCCTCGAGTGGTTTACGTCACACGAAACCAGGCAGTGGCCCAGTTGAAATGCGCTGGCCAAAGACTTTATTGACCGATTTGCATATAATGTTGAGATAGTTCCCAATCGGTATTCTCTAGAGAAGATGAAGCAGAAACCAACCGAAAGCTAGGAGTTTGCCTATAGATGGAGGAATGAAGCAGCAAGAATAAGGCCGCCCATGACAGAGAAAGAGATTGTGGAAGTGTTTGTGCGGGTGCAGGAGCCAGAATACTACGACAGAATCACGTTGCTAGTCGGAGCTAAATTCGCCGAGATAGTCAAAGTTGGTGAGACTATCGAAGATGGTTTGAAATCGGGGAAGATAGCCCGTGTATCCGCGTCACCTGGATCTTCAGGATTGATGAGGAAGAAAAGAGAGGAAGTTGCCGCTGTCTCGTATGGGGGAAGAAAAACCCCCAGAAACTCGTCACATTCCCAAGATCGTTCCAGGCTTTCCCCAAAGTCTCACCAAGCCTACTACCCGCAATCCAATCATCCCAATAACCATAATACTACCCCCACCTATCCAAACACTCAAGTTCCGTTGTACCAGAGTCCACCCCTTAATCTCCAAAATCTTTCCCCCATACACCCAAATTACCCTCAACCTTACCAGATTTCATCCCCTTATCAGAATATTGCTCCCAACTGTGCCAATGTACAGTCGAGCTACCGAGCACCATCACCCGTTTATCAAGTCCAAGCTCCATTATATCAAAAAACCCTCCCGAATTACCAAGCTCCATCGCCAAATTATCAAACAAACCCTTATCCTAGAAGCCAAGCTCCTCGTCCGAATATCCGAAATTATCAGCAGGTGCCTCCCCTTCAGCAAAGTGGTTATGACCCTTCCCGACCCAAATTTGAAAAAAGGTCTTCAAGGAACTTTACTGCACTTGCTGAAAGCCTGACCAAACTATTTGAGAGACTAACCGCGACTAGATACATCCACCCTGTGGGGCCCAAGCCCGTGGATGTCAATTCAAAGTTCTACAAGCCAGATCAAAGATGTGCTTATTAGTCCAATAGTGTTGGACATGACACGGAAGATTGTATCAACCTTAAGCACAAAATCCAGGATCTGATCGATCAGGAGGTAGTTTCTCTCCAACCGGTGGCACCAAATGTCAACACAAACCCATTGCCAAATCATGGAGGCAGCAATGTCAATATGATCGAGACAGATGAAGACCGGTGTGGAACGAAGATGATTACTCCCATCGTTCATGATGAATTGGAAAGCGCTGTCGCTTCTTTAAGCGTTAAAGAAAAGAGAGAGTTTGTTATTTTGACACCTACAAAGGCTGTTGCCTTGGTGCCGTCAGAAACTCTCGTCAAGCCTAAGTTTGTTATTGAAACCGCTGCTGCTCAAGGCATGACCAGGTCTGGAAGGTGTTACACTCCTGACGAGCTTGCTATCGGAGGACAGAAGAAGGACCAGGCTAAGAGGCCAATAAGTAAAGGAGAAGCGGAAGAATTCTGGAGAAGGATGCAACCAAAGGATTATTCCATCGTCAAACATTTAGAGAAGACTCCGGCTCAGATCTCCGTGTGGGCCCTACTGATGAGCTCTTAGTCCCACAGGCAGGCCTTAATGAAAGCTCTCGATGATACATACGTACCCTCAGGTACAAGTAGTGATAACGTGGATGCCATTATTCATCAGGTTATTCGAGGGCACCGAATCAGCTTTTGTGACGATGAGCTGCCTGTTGAAGGGAGGTCACATAACAAGGCGCTACACATAACTGTGATATGTCGTGAGAAGGTCATAATTCGCGTCTTGGTAGATGACGGATCCGGCTTAAATATTTGTCCATTGTCAATGCTGAAGCAGTTACGTTTTGACTTGGGGAAGATGGAGCAAAATCGAGTCAACGTGAGAGCTTTTGATGGGATTCAAAGAGACACGTTGGGAGCAATGAATTTGACCATTCAAATGGGCCCCGTAGAGTTTCGCGCGCAATTTCAAGTATTGGATATAGATACCAGTTACAACCTTCTTCTGGGAAGGCCGTTCATCCATATGGCTGGAGCCGTCCCCTCTACTCTCCATCAGATGATGAAGCTCGTGTGGAAGAATGAAGAGTTGGTTATTCATGGCGAGGGGATTCACTCTGGAAGACAGGTGCCGATCATTGGGGAGATACCGCGAGGTACAAACTTTTACACGGTGGAGCTGGTGAATGCCACTTGTGAAGACTTGGCCCCACAGACTCCAATGCCTGCCGTGTACAAGATGATAGCCACTGTGATGCTGCAGAATGGTTTTGAGCCAGGGTTTGGGTTGGGAAGGAATTTCCAAGGAATTGTTGAGCCCATTCAAGTTCCTGCCAAGGGGGCGAAATATGGATTGGGGTATGACCCACACATGACGATGAGAAGGTGAAAAAGAAGAATGATCAAGCACTGGCTAAACCAATCCCTCATCTATATCAATCATTCCCAGTTCGTGAGCATGCCCAGGAGGAGGACCTGGGGAAGGAATCTGTGGCCTTTTTGAAGAAATTGATGCTATTATTGAAGAAGAGGTCGAGCTGACAGGATTCCGTGATGCTGAGCCCGGAGAGACGTTGCAGAACTGGACCTCCACGCCCATCCTGATCTCCCGAACTCCTTGGTAGAAGGGCATTGTTTTATGCATGTTTAAATCGGTGGTAGTCCGGAAGAGGCCCGAGACCCACCATTTTTGCATTTTTCTTCTTAACTGTTTGAATTATAAGTTCGCATCGTGATGTTTAAAAAGGCAATATGGCTCTGCCATGGCCAAAGTTTGCAGTGTTTTTCAATTTTAATGAAAGCCTCTTTTATTTTTTAATTTTGTTTATTTAATCATCTGTCATGCTTTGATTTTCTAACTTCGTTTATTTATGGTTTCAGTAAGGTAAATTTTAAACCTGCCAATGTCATGTCGTGTCACGAGCTGAATGAACAAAATGAGGCAGGTGATGACGAGGTTGATGATTACGGAGAGGAAAGTGAGGAACCAGAGTATGTTGCCAAGGAATTTCGTCAGTTTGAAAATCAGTATAAACCAAATTTAGAGGAAACTGAAACGGTAAACCTGGGCAACCAAGAGTGTGTCAAAGAGGTTAAAATCAGTATTCACTTGAGTGAGGATCAAAGGAAAGGCCTGATTCACTTGCTTGATGAGTACATTGATGTGTTCGTTTGGGAAGTCAGTGACATGCAGGGACTGAGCACCGATGTTGTGTCTCACAAATTACCAATTAATCTAGGGTTCGAGCCGGTGAAGCAAAAAACTCGAAAGTTTAAGCCTGAGTTGAGTTTAAAGATTAAAGAAGAGATCACCAAGCAGATTGAGTCTCGATTGGTAGAGGTGACACAATACCCGACTTGGTTGGCGAATGTTGTTCCGGTCGCCAAAAAAGATGGGAAAATCAGAATTTATGTCGACTAAAGAGATCTCAATAAAGCTATCCCTAAGGATAACTTTCCGTTGCCAAATATTCATATTTTGATCGAAAATTATGCTAAGCATGAAATGCAGTCATTTGTGGATTGTTACGCAGGTTATCATCAGATTTTGATGGATGAGGAAGATGCAGAAAAGACAGCTTTTATTACACTTTGGGGTGTATATCATTACAGAGTGATGCCGTTTGGCCTCAAAAACGCTAGCGCTACTTATATGAGGGCTATGACGACCATATTTCATGACATGATTCATAAGGAGATTGAGGTATATGTGGATGACGTCATAATCAAGTCCCGCGAGAGTTCGGACCACTTGACACATCTAAGGAAGTTCTTTGATCGTTTGCGTCGTTACAACTTGAAGTTAAATCCCGCCAAATGTGCTTTTGGAGTTCCAGCCGGTAATTTGTTGGGATTTATAGTCAGTAGAAGGGTTATAGAGCTCGATCCTTCTAAAATTAAAGCAATTCAAGAGTTACCTCCACCAAAGACGAGAAAAGAGGTGATGAGTTTCTTAGGGAGGTTGAATTACATTAGTCGATTCATAGCTCAATCAACCGTGGTGTGTGAGCCTATTTTCAAGCTGTTGAAGAAAGACGCTCCGATGAAGTGGACTGAAGAGTGTCAGACTGCTTTTGATGCTATCAAGAACTATTTGTCAAATCCGCCAGTATTGGTTCCTCCGCGAGAAGGGAGTCCTTTGTTGCTATATTTATCCATCTCAGATAGTGCATTCGGATGCGTGCTCGGTCAACATGACGAGACAGGGAAGAAGGAAAGAGCTATCTATTACATAAGCAAGAAGTTTACTCCATATGAGTCTCGTTACACTCTGTTGGAGAGAACATGCTGTGCTTTGACTATGCTTGCTCAGAAATTGAGGCATTACTTGTCTTCTTATACTACATACCTCATTTCCAGAATGGACCCGTTGAAGTATATTTTCCAGAAAGCAATGCCGACCGGAAAGTTAGCTAAATGGCAAAATATTGTTGAGTGAATTTGATATTGTGTATGTGACCCAGAAGGCAATAAAGGCACAGGCCTTGGCTGATCATCTTGCAGAAAATCCTGTTGATGAAGAGTATGAACCGCTCAAGACTTATTTTCATGATGAAGAAGTGTCATTTGTTGGTGAAGATATTTCTGAAGCATATCCTGGTTGGAGATTATTCTTTGATGGAGCAGCAAATCACCAGGGAAAAGGTATTGGGGCAGTTTTAGTGTCAGAATCTGGTCAGCACTACCCTATGGCAGCTAAGCTCCGATTTAATTGCATAAACAACATGGCTGAATACGAAGCTTGTATTCTTGGATTGAAAATGGCCATCGACATGAACGTCTATGAGTTGTTAGTTATTGGAGATTCAGATCTTTTGATTCATCAAGTTCAAGGAGAATGGGCTGTGAAGAACCCGAAGATCATACCTTATGTACAGTATGTACAGAAGTTATGCAAAAGATTCCGTAAGATCGAGTTCAGACATACTCCTAGGATACAGAATGAGTTGGCCGATGCTCTTGCCACCATTGCGTCAATGATCAAACATCCGGATACTGATTATATTGATCCTTTGGATATAGAGTTGAAAGAGCATCCAGTCCACTGTTCACATGTTGAAGCAGAACTAGACGGTTTGCCTTGGTATTTTGATATAAAGAAGTATTTGGAGTCCAGAAATTATCCTGAAGATGCGATATCCAACCAGAAGAAATCAATACGTCGTATGGCTCTCAATTTCTTTCTAAGTAGAGAGGTCCTTTATAGGAGAACTCCAGATTTGGGTCTCCTCAGATGTGTCGATGCAGTTCAAGCTGCAAAGCTTATTGAACAGATACATGCTGGAGTTTGTGGAACACATATGAATGGGCTCACTTTGGCACGAAAAATCCTTCGAGCCGGCTATTTCTGGATGACTATGGAGAATGATTGTTGCAGGTTTGTGCAGAAATGTCATAAATGTCAAATGCACGGTGATCTGATTCGAGTGCCGCCTCACGAACTTAATGCTATGAGTTCACCTTGGCCGTTTGTAGCTTGGGGCATGGATGTCATCGGTCCAATAGAGCCAGCTGCCTCTAATGGACACAAATTTATTTTGGTTGCTATTGATTACTTCACCAAGTGGGTGGAAGCAGCTTCATACAAGTTTGTGACCAAGAAAGTCGTAGCTGATTTCGTTCGCAATAATTTGATATGCAGGTTAGGAGTACCAGAATCCGTTATTACTGACAACGGTGCAAATCTCAACAGTCACTTGATGAGAGAGATATGTGAGCAATTTAAGATTACTCACCAAAACTCGACTGCTTATCGTCCTCAAATGAATGGAGCTGTAGAGGCTGCAAATAAGAATATCAAGAAGATTCTGAGGAAAATGATCGATAATCACCGAGGTTGGCACGAGATGCTGCCATATGCTTTGTTGGGTTATCGAACGACTGTCAGAACGTCGACTGGAGCTACTCCATACTTGCTAGTGTATGAAACAGAAGCAGTCATACCTGCCGAAGTTGAGATACCCTCCTTGAGAATTATCCAAGAAGCTGAGTTAAGTAATGCTGAATGGGTTAGTAAGAGAATCGATCAATCCTTTGATTGACGGAAAGAGAATGATTGCCGTTTGTCATGGTCAACTATATCGACAGAGAATTATTCGAGCTTTCCACAAGAGGGTCAGAGCTAGAATTTTTGAAATTGGTCAGTTGGTCCTTAAGCGCATTTTTCCTCATCAAGAAGAGTACAAAGGAAAATTCGCACCAAATTGGCAAGGGCCTTACATGGTTCGCAAAGTATTAACTGGGGGTGCTTTGGTCCTGTCGGAGATGGATGGTACCGCTTGGCCAAAACCGATCAACTCAGATGCTGTCAAGAGATACTATGTGTAAAGTTCAATTTTTATTTTCTGTCATTTACTTGTAATTGTTCTATTTTGATTGTATTTGCTTTATTTAAATTTTATCCCTCTTGTAATGAACTACGTCTGACCTGAATTCTCAAGAATGAGATACGTAGGCGGCCTATGTCGGCCTCGGTCACCCCTTTAATTCCCTTTGAATATTTCTTTGTATTTGAACTACGTTTGACCTGAATTCTCAAGAATGAGATACGTAGGCGGCCTATGTCGGCCTCAGTCAGTTTCTTTGTAATTTTCTTATTATTGTTACCTTTGAGGGGGAACTACGTTTGATCTAATTCCTGCCTCAACGGGATACGTAGGCGCCACAAGGGTTCGGTCATATGTCCCGTAAGATTTCTATTCCTCTATACAATAGAAACTGGGACAGAATTTTTGAGAGGGTCTCAAAAATTCTCAAGAAGAAGTTTTTTCCTCAGCAAGCCAAGACTGAAAAATACTTCAAAATTGCAACTGGGACAGAATTTTTGAGAGGACCTCAAAAATTCCCTGATTTATTTACCGACAGTTGAAGATAAACAAAACTTGCAACTGGGACAGAAATTTTGAGGATGGCCTCAAAATTTCAACATGGGTTTATCGACAGTCTGGAGTGATTGTGAATACTCCCCAGCGAATAAACCTTTGAGCACCCAAACTCAAAGAAGTTCGCTAAGCCTGACGTGACATGACATTTGGCAGTGACCCTTTTCAAAATATTACTTCTCAAAAATTTATTTTTTCTAAAACTTTTCCTTTTATGTTTCATTTGTTTTGGCATGAAATATTTGTCTTATCTATCAAGAGTTGGGAGATCAGGAAGATCAATCGGAGATAGCTTCACAAGGAGCAGACAACTGAAGAATCGACACAGATCAGCCCGTTTTAAAACTAATGATTTTTCTGTGGATGCAGGCTTATGATATTGCTCAGAAATCGGCAAATCCCTCTGATCGATGAATGTGGAGGAGTCGAAGGAGGAGAAACCTCTCCCAAATTAACGATGTTCCTGTAGACGTAAGAATTACGTTATTGCTTATACCAGGGACTTGGGAATATAATTTGTTTATTTCGGTCAATTTTCAACAACACGAAGTCTATAAAGAACGTCCGGCTAGATTCGAAGGTGAATCAAGCGAGGAAGAGTTTACGGTTTCCGTAAAAAACGTCATTTGCATCATAACATCAGATATGATATTATGTATTACCCGGAAGGTTTATTTATTTTGTTGCCGATCAAGACGATATACTATTTGGAAGTCAATTTACCATTATCGTCAATTAAGACGATACGATTATTCAAAAGAAGATCATGCATCGCGAGTCAATATTTATGCATCGCGGAAGATCATGCATCGCGAGTCAATACTCATGCATCGCGTAAGATCATGCATCGCGATTCAATACTCATGCATCGCGAAAGATCATGCATCGCGAGTTAAGATTCATGCATCGCGAGTCAATATCCAAGCATCGCAATAAGATTTCATACCTTGCAGAATTTATGCATCGCGAGAAGATTTCATGCCTCGCAAAAGTTTATACATCGCAAGAAGATTTCATGCCTTGCAGAATTTATGCATCGCGAGAAGATTGCATGCCTCGCAAAAGTTTATACATCGCAAGAAGATTTCATACCTTGCAGAATTTATGCATCGCAAGAAGATTTCATGCCTCGCAAAAGTTTATACATCGCAAGAAGATTTCATACCTTGCGGAATTTATGCATCGCGAGAAGACTTCATCCCTCGAAGAAATTTATACATCGCAAAAAGATTTCATACCTTGCGGAATTTATGCATCGCGAGAAGACTTCATCCCTCGCAGAAATTTATACATCGCAAGAAGATTTCATACCTTGCGGAATTTATGCATCGCGAGAAGATTCCATCCCTCGCAAAAGTTTATACATCGCAAGAAGATTTCATACCTTGCGGAATTTATGCATCGCGAGAAAATTTCATCTCTCGCAAGAATTTATGCATCGTGGGAAGAATCATACCCCGCAAGTAATCATGCACTACCAAAGTAGAAGTCGTGCATTTCAAGAAGAATATTCACTTATTGGCATCAACTGCACTCTTTTATTCATGATAAGAGTAAACAACATGAAGAGTACATTGACATCAATAGAAATATCAGCAGTGCATCATCTTTCATTTATGTCGACATCACATGAAGAATACATTGACATCAAGAGAAATATTAACATGGCATCAACTTTCATTTATTTCGATATCACATGAAGAGTACATTGAAGATTATATTGCAAGCGTAAGACATAAGCTTTATTTGATTTACGTCAAACCGATCGAGTTGACGTCAAATGAAGAAGGAGAACAATTAAGTGTCGACACGGTAAAAGACACTATCTCCCATTTGAATTGCATTTTTAAGCTGACGAGTTTTATCTCAGTCTTTGTCGAGAACATCCGAAGGGATGAACTCTCCAAAAAAAAAAAAAAAAGGTGCGGACGACATCAAAAAGGATGCAGCACAACGTGGAACTTTTTCTTAGCAGCGAACTGGGACACAGTCAAAGAGGAATGTCAAACTCTTAGGACGCGAGCAGAGGAGCGACTTCCACCACAATCAAACCACACCCCTATCATAAGGCATGTGGGTTTTTCTGTCGGCTTGTCAGTTTTGGTTTCGCATCCGGAAATTTAGGCGTCTACCGGAAGCAAGTTTCCAATCTGAGTGACAATACACCAAGAGCTTTGGAAATTATGTCCGTGTAAGTTCTTAATTATGGGTGTGAAGCGCGCCACATTCATGTCTAAGAGATTACAAGCCTCTTTTTCATACTCGATTTAATTTGTTATTCGTCCAGAGCCAAAGGTCATCTAGCATAATGGATTTCCTTTTCAACCGATCGAGTCGAACTACAAGCAGCCTGATTCCTAAGGTTTAAGGATATGTAGGCGACCCCAATATTGAAAACTCGGCTGTATTCCAATATTCGCCCTAAAATCCTATTCCCGAGCGTTTTGATCCCTTCATAATCCGGTATCGAGATAGCTTTTGAATTTTTCTCAAATTGTGTGTTAAATCAAGCTTATTGAACTACAAGTGGCCTGAATTCTCATATAGCCTGAGATATGTAGGAGACCCATTTTTCGGGGCTCGGCCATAATTCCTAAAGTCCGCACTAAATCCCTTCCTTAGATGAATTTGTGGTCGGTCAAAATTGGTCTGGTCAATTTCATTTTCCTCAAATTTCTTGCATCAATCCAAGTAAAATGAGGGACAGTTGTTGACACCCAATTTTCACCCTCCTCGATAGTAATTAACTGGCAAGTCTCTTGACTTTAAACAATTTAAAATAATTAATTTTATGAATTAGGATATATATATATATGAGTGAAATAAATAATAAAATTTAGATTGCGAGTTATTTAAAATAAGGTTTTGACACTTCGGATATTGTTTAGCTATTTAAATTTTATTAATTTTCAAAAATCGAAAATAATATTAAGAGTAATACTTGGTTTTATATAAATACTTGGTTAATTATTCTAGCTTATATTTTGAATCTTTAGTTTATTTTTGAATTATTTATTTTATTTTGTTAACCTTGAGAATCTTGTTAATTAATTATATTAGCTCGTCCTATTTTAAAATCTAATTAATTTGGCCAATTGACTAAATTGGTAGCGTTATTAGCTAGACACCAAATTTGGGCCCTTTTATTTTTTCCAGCAAAGCCATTTTTCCAACAATTTCCAGAGAATTCCAGCCAAATCCTTATATCCCTTTTCTCCAATAATTTTTCCATCAGCCCACACCCTTTGCCTCCAGCTTAGATCCAGCCCAACTCGTTCTGATGATAACCCAGCCCACCAAGCCTCTTCACAAAAGGATCCGGAGCAGAAAGATTTAACGGATAATTAGCGACAGTACACGGCGTCTCCCCAACGCCAAGGCAGAACAACAGCGAACAGACGCGTGCACTTCACCAACGACTCCGGACGCGCCTCGTCTCTTTCACGCACCGTCAAATCCAATGGCGATGGACGGAAAGTAGCGAGGAACAGGCTAGTACACTGTCCCTTTTTCGTCTTCTTCCTCACGTCTCTCGCCTTGGCGTACGATTTTCAGTCACGCAGGTCACGTGAAGCCGTCCTCGCATCACAGGATGAAGCCACGTCGTGCTAAGGACAAGGAAATTGATCCCAGGCATTCATCTCGTTCTCTTCTTCTGCCTGGTGGTTGGAGATTTTCAGAAAAGAGGTTGCTCCATTTTGAGAAAAGAATTCGAATCTTGAGTAGAGATGGGCCTTGAACCGGATTGAATTCGGTTTTCCCCAAAGTTGGAGCCCTAAATCCACCCCCTATATATTCTCATGTTCTTCATCTGGGGAAGGGGGGATTTTTTTTTTTTAGTTTAAAAATTCTAGGGTTCATCAGAGGTGGAATTTCTTTTAGTGATAAAAACACTTAGAATAGCTTGAGTAAGATAGACAGAATACGTACGTAAAATACATTCTGGTTTGTTTTCGAAGTTTCAAGTTTCCGCTTGGGATTCTCTTTGCTGTCTATACCTCGAATTTTGTGGCGTGGAAGTCGCTGTCTCGCCCAGCTCGTCTCGTCCCCTTCGCTTCACATAACCAGGTGAACTACTCATAACCTCTTTGTTTTGCATTCAAATTATTTGCGCCGGCTGAGCAGGCAGTCTCGTATGGAACCAAAAATGAGCTTGTGTGATGTATTCAGAGTTGTATTGTTCTTGCTGGTCTCTTTGCTCTAAATCAGCTGTCGTTTTTATTTTATTTTATTTATTTATTCTATTTTTCTTTCCATAGTGATTCAGCGTTTATTTAGGCTCACATCTAGCGCAACATCATGTTAAGAGTTTGGGATATTTTGTTACTACTTCCCCGTTATTTTTGTTTGAAGCTTGATTGGTGATATCTCTTCTTTCATTTGTCTTGCCATGTCTGTGATGTTTGTTCCTATGTGTTGCCTTCAAAATTCAAAGTGTTTGAACTAGCCCTGAAAATGTTTATTTTAATTTATATTTATCGATGGCGAATCAGTATCAATACTGTGTTGCTTTCTTTTCGTTACGAGCTAAGTACGAGTTAATATACATAGTCATTCAAGCTCACTTTATTAAGACACTAGCCAAGATGTTTCTTTAAGTGTGATATTTTGGTCTTGATTGTAAGTTGCAACTACCTGTTTGTTGACATAAATCTTTATTTTTGTGACTAGAAGTATATCTGTTCAAATTCATGTTTATCCATGTTCAAAGTCTCCCTCCTCTCGTATGTTTGTTCCAATCTTTTGTTTTATCCATTTTTTTTTGTATGCCTTTTGTTGTTTTGCTATTTAATACGATATGTTTTAATCAACTCTAGTATTCACGCCTTCAATACCGTGGTTAGGAGGCTTTGGTTAGTTTGAGTTTAATGTGGGTTGATGATTGGACTCGTTTGAGAGTTAGATACCCACTGTGTTGAAAGACAATAGCGTTTATATTTGGGTCTTTGTGTTGATCTGCCTCAGTCTAGACTTAACTGTTCAATTATTTTTTTACTTGTTGTGAGTTGATACTAGCCTTTTTTTTATATATATTTTACTGGTTAAATTTATTTGATCCATCGGTTGATTGCTTATCTTGGGAAATTATTGTCTATTTCTTTTATTTTCTTATTTTTTAGTGTATCAATGTGTTTTATACGTTATTTGTGAAGAATTGTAAACTACATCTCATTATATAAAATTTGTTCCAGCTTATAGCATGTTCTGTTCTCTGTGTTTTATACCCACTATCATTTGTTTATTGAACTTGTAGAATTTTTTTATTTTTTTAAAAGGGAGGATATAACAATCCATCTCTTTACTTTTCGCGCTTAATTTTCTAATAATAACAGTGACATATTTTTAATATCTTCCTATAGATTTGCTCTTGCTTAAAACTTTTAACCCTATTCTACTCGTAGAGTTGACATTACTTTGGTTTAGTATTGGTTGCATTCTTAGCTTCTGAGGTGCTTTCCACCCTAATTGAATTATGTTTTGTCTAAATTATGTTTCTTTTTATATACACACTAATTTCTGCCATCCTTTTGTTGCATGAAAATTCATCCGAGTTCACCACGAACTCCCATAGTCTCCATTTTTTTCCTTGCATTTCGAGAGGCCATAAAAGGCCCCAAATCTCGATATTCGAGTCAACCCATCAAACTCGAAGGATAAATCCGCGAGATTGACGTACATATTTCGAGGTTGAAGGATCCAAAGCTAGTCGGAAAATTCGAAGAAGCGGGATTGGAAGACCCTTTATTTTTCATATTTTATATTTTTATTTGTAATGGGCTTAAGCCCTTGTCGTCTTTTACTTTTCTATATTTACTTTGTATTATTATTTGCTTAGCGTAGGACAGGTACGAAAGAATTAAAAATGGGTCAAAAACCCGATACAGGTGGGTCCAAAATTCCGGTCAAGGCGGACAGAAACCCGGATTTGGACCCAAGTCTCTTTCCCTCTCTCTTTATTTGCTTTCAAGTATTTACTTGCTTTAATTGTCGTTTAGTTTCAAAGTTAGGAAAAATCCGAACCCCCGCAAGTGCCATAAATATTTTATCGACTTAAAATTAAAATAATTTTGCAAAAAATGAAATGATCTAAAAAATAAGTTAGTATTTTTAACTCTCTATTTCTAAATATTTTTCAAGTCAAGTTAAAAACAAATTTTAGCCAAAATAATTAGTTGTTGGATAACCGTAGGTTAGCGGAACGTCTTAGGTGCTTTCAAAACCTTCCTAAGACGTTAATATGAATTCCCGAACCCTTTAAATGTTCTCAAATAATTTTCTCTGTTAAGTTATTTGAAAACAAAAAGTTTTCTTAATTTTTTTCTCAAAAATTAAGTGGCGACTCGAAAATCTCCAAATTCTTACAAAAAATATTTTTTCCGATAAAACACTACATATATCCAACTCATTTTTTATTTCTTTAAATGACACATGTAATTGTCATGTCATTTTGAACTATCACATGACATTTATATGTAAATGAAAAGGGTTTCGGACCCATAATCACCTAATCCAACCCATAAATCAAACCCCCTTTTAAATAAACTATCCGACCCGTTTTTAATAAAAAAAAAAGAGTAATTGAGTAATAAATAAATAAGAAAAATATGAAAAATATAAAATTAACGCCAAAAATTTAAAAATAAATAAAGTAACCTTAAATTCAACAATTTTAATAATTTTTTTAATTTTTTTTTTTTGGTAAATCTTGAAAATGAATAATTGATTAATAAAAAATATGAAAAGTATGAAAAAATATAAAATTATCACCAAAAGTTCACAAATAAATATAGTAACCTTTAGTTCTAGAAAAATATTATTTTATTCTTTCTGACAAATCCCGAAAATGAGTAATTTATTAAGAAAAAAAAAATTTTAAAAAATTATAAAATTTATGCCAAATATTCACAAATAAATATAGTAACCTTAAATTCAATAATTTCAACAATTTTTTTAATTTTTATTTTTTTCAGTAATTCTCGAAAATGAGTAATTGTTTAATACAAAATAGAAAAATATGAAAAAACTATATTTACTGAAAAATAGATATTTAATAGTTTTTCATATTTTACTCTCCAAATATAAAGAATGGAGAGTAAAATAGAGTAGGGTTGGAGATGGTCTAAGAACTCTCTATTTTACCCTCTACTCTTAGAGTTGACTAGTACTTTCCAAATTGGAGAACTACTATTCATACTCTCTATTTTACTATTTGACTATTATATTATTATTTTTATTATTTTGTAATTAACATATTATTTGATATATAAGACTACTAATTAAATTTTTAATATTTGCAATTCTTTTTAAATGTAATCTAATATTTTTAAGAATATTTTATTTTATAAAAATTACTTTCATCTTGAATGAATAATATTTTAAATATTTTTTTTAACTTTCGTCACTTTGTGATACAATTTGATGATTATTAATTTTCACTATGAAGAATGTACAAAATTCAAATGATAAGATTAAATTAATATTCAAAAATACAATACATAAAATAATAATTTCAATACAAGATAATAATACAATATAATACATTACATAATAATTTTAAAAATCACAACAACAATTTAGTAATCTGGTAGGCCGTCTCGAGATTTAACAATATTCAAAAAAGACGGATGATTTAGAGAAGTTGTGATTGTGATTGCGGTTGTACTTGTTGATTTCTCTTTTCAATTATTCATAGTTATTCTTTAGAAATTTAAAATAAAATATAATTTAATACTAAATAAAATAAATCAAAAAAATAAAATTTTATATTGCATGAAAATTATATAGGATGATTATTTAAAAAAAGAGAAAGAAAAGATTTATATTATGAAATAAAAGAATGAAATGGAAATAATAATATAATATTTAGAAAGTATAATAGATAATTGGGTTGAAGTTAATTATCTGGAAAAAAAATAAATAACACTATATTTCGAGAGTAAAATAGAATATAGGATTGGAGATGCTCTAATTTTGATTAAAAAAAATTAAAAAATAATCCTATATCGATTTCTTTCACACTCCTCAGTAGATCTATTGGTTCTAACAATAATACCATCCGTTATGTTTCCATTATGGATGGAAAAATCAAATTCAACATGTTCAAATTTAATGGATTATTGACTCATTCCTTTATTAGTTCAACTCATCATCAAAAAGACCTTGTTTTCACTTAATATGTTGTACAAAGTTATAAAAAAAAATTAAAAAACAAATATTAGGTACTAAAAACTGACAAACGAACGATTAAAACTTAATAAGAATTGTAGAAATTCAGTATGACCCGTATTTTAATTTATTTGATCCCAAGTAACTACTGAACAAATCAATATACAACTCACTCAGCTATTAACTCAATCTAATATTATAACCCTCTCAAATTCAATCTAACTTAACACCTATAATATTCACCAATAAAATACAAACAATGAAAATATCTAAAATAATTGGCATGAGAGACAAAACGTGCATCATATATCTTGAGGTGACACAACATTCAAATTAATCCCCCTTCATTCACTATTTTATGTATGTCAATTCATACTTTATTTTTGTGCACTTACAATTTTTTAGAATAGTTGACAGAGTCTAATATCAAAATATAGCGGCATTATAGGCCGGAGAGTACTAGTCAATAGTCATTATTAGACAATAGGTAAATATAGAGTAGTTATTACTTTTTTATATACAAAAAATGGCACTTGTGAGAATGGATTTCCACTAGTTGGCACTTGTGAGCTTAGGTTATTTGAAAGTAACACTTTTTTGAAATTAGTTAGTGTATTGAATTTACCACTTCTTTTTCGTTCCGATTTATACAAAGATATTTGATATAGTAGGGGAACTATGATTTTTAATTAAGGGTTTAAAATTTGAAGAACTAAACGCACGAACTAATAGAAGGGGGTTCAACATCTACTATATATATTAATAGTACTCATATTTTCTGCCGAATGATATTTGGATGAAAGTATGTTGGCTCCGCCCTTATTTGATGCATTACATTCTATAAAGAATTTAGGGAAACTTTCACATATAGGCACTAAAAAATAATTAATTACTCTACATAGTCATAGTTTGATCATTTTAATTTGTAGCTACATGCATGTGTTATATGGAGGAGAGAGGCGAGCGAAACTGGGAGAGAGAGGGGGGAAAAAGTGAGAGAAAGGTGAATTGTATATGTATATTGGTTAGATAATTGTATATTATACATATGTATTTGTATATGTGGCAAGAGAGACTGGGAGAGGAAGGAGAGAGGCGAGAGAGATTGGGAGAGGGAGGAGAGAGGCGAGAGAGAGAGATAGAGGAGAGAGACAAGCGAGAGAGGGCAGAGAGTGGGAGAGAGGTGAATTGTATATGTATATAATTGTATATTATATGTATACATTTGTATATAGGGCAAGTGAGATTGAGAGAGGGAGGAGAGAGGGCAGAGAGTGAGGGAGAGGTGAATTGTATATGTATATAGGTTAAATAATTGTATATTATACATATGTATTTGTATATTCTGCGAATTATACATATACAAACATGACTAATTATACAAATTCGAAGTCAGCCCATGTAATTAATGTACAATGTTAGTTGCGAGTGGTAATTATAGCAAGGAAAAATTACATAAATTGGTATATTTTAATAAATAATTACTGATTTTAGCGATAATTTTTATTTATTACCATTTATAGCAATATTATGTAAAATATGCTATATGAATTAAAAGTGAATTATGTATGCAATATATATGAATTATAATTGTTTTTTGAAATATATTATGTTTGTTTGGTAAAAAATTGACACATTGTATTATAAATGTATTAAAATGTGTGAAAAATGTATTATCCATCATTAAAACTTGTATTATATGTGAATAATAAATTGTTCTTTGTAATATGTATTAAACTTGTATTATAAATAAATTAAAACTGATCTAGTGAAAAAAATTTATTATTGCTATAAATAGTAAATATTTTTTTATTATAGTATATTTATGTAAGTTTCCCTTATAGCAAACTATAACTACGATGAGTAACTAAATAGTATAAATTTCCTTTATTGTGTAACTTTCCCAAGAATAAAAGAAACACTTTTGCAATTAATGATCAAAATAAGTTATAGATTTTTTTGTGGCTATAAAAAAAAAATTAAAATTTAATTATTACTAGATATAAAATTAAGTCTTTTTTTTTAATCAGAGGAAATAATATTATTTGTATAACTTCATCATTGATATACTAGTTAGGAGAGTCCGAGATTAGGCACACTTTTGCGAGGACAAAATGCCATGGTCTACTTTATATTATACTCTCACCTTCTCATTGTATGTGACACTTTTCGTATTTCGAGATTCAGATAAGTCTATCTTTGATCGTAAGTTTTTCATAAATCCTTTTAACATTTTGAATTATCAGTTATTGTGACTTATAGTACTCTTTACATAGTTTACAAATATATAAATTTCATTTTAAAAAATTAAAAATTTCATATGCAAATGTCGGTCAAAATTAAACTATTTGACTTTCGAAAAATGAAAAGTGTCACATAAAATGGGACAGAGGAAATATTATATTATGTTATTTATATATATATATATATATATCATGCGACAAATACAAGATTTCAATAAAAATTATTGAATTCAAACTTAATAACTACATTCTAGCTCCGGCACTATACTATTGTTAACCTAAATTATTCTCCCATGTCTATTTTGTCATTCCTACAAGAAAAAGGATATGAACCTTGGGGGTTGTTAAGGTTTTAACTTTAAGTTATATATATTTAAAGGAAAAGGATTTAATGTATTTTCCAATTTTATTATTTAAAAATGACACACATATATCTCCATTACTGTTACACAAATGATTTATATATATCATTTTACTCTAAAGGAAGTGAAAAATCATTTTTCAATTTATTTGTAAATATTTTTATAAGGTTATATTTGATATTATCACACCTTTTCCCCCTTTTTAGGCTTTTTGATGCAAGGCAAATTTGAACCCTATTATTTTGATGGTCATTGACCAAGTTTTTCACCAACTTTTTTTTTTGTTAAAAATCATATATACCACAATTTTTACAGGTAAAATAAAAAGAAAATTACAATATATCTATAAAATAATTAAAGTTAAATATTTTACTTTTTCTCCTTTTTTTTTCATTCACACTTTTTTCTCATATTTTTACACTAAAGAATGAAGTAAATAAATAACATAAGAATAAAAAAGTTAAATAATAATAACCAAAGAAGGCAAAAAACTATGTGTGAAAAGGATCATATATGTCTCTACATGATTTTTTTTAAAATTAAAATTATTTTTTAACTTCCATTAGATTAAAGTGTACATGTGATTTATTTTTGTGATGATAAAAATACATGTGATCCACTTTTATAACTATTTCAACTTTAGATGACAAAATTGAGATGCTTTTTTCCTATATTTAATATAAAATAATTATCATAACAATAAAATTAAAATTATTAAATTTTGTCAATAAATTAAGCGAAAAACCGACCACCAAAGGGTAAAATGTAGGCTACACAATAAGCTGACAAATTGTTGGATGCTAAATATAGAAGACAAAATGTAATTCACTTTTCTCAAATAACGTGGATCATAAAGATTGATCTATAAGTCTATGAAGAAAACTAGTCGTATTATTTCAGTACTTATTTTAGTATTTATTATTATTTTTAATAATTTATTTTAATACGTTGTTTATTGTGGTTTGATTATCACATTGTTCCGTTATTGTTTTCGGCTCCATTCTACTGACCTTTGTCTTGTTTCTTTGTTATTTTTGTTTTGTTTTCTTCATTGTCTTTTTTTATACTTGAATTAGCTACACTTAAATCGAGTCTTTCGAAAAGATTATTCTATCTCCACCAGATAGTAATAAAATCTGTGTACATTGGATCTTTTATCCTATTTGTGGAATTGTAATGAATATATTGTTGTTGTTGATATTTTTGGTAATCGTTGATTAAGATTTAGTTGGGTGTTTAAAAATTATATATTGTTTAACTACTTTTTAATTCATTTATAGTTATTTTTAATAATTTATTCTAATACGTTGTTTATAGTGCTTTGATCATCACATTGTTCCCTATTGTTTTCGGCTCCCTTCTACTGAACTTTGTCTTGTTTCTATGTTATTTCTGTTATGCTTTTTCATTGTTTTTTTTATTACTGCTACTCTTAAATCGAGTCTTTCGAAAAGAATCTTTCTAATTCCACGAGATAGTAATAAGATCCGTGTATATTCAATCTTACCTTGACTCTACTTGTGAAATTGTACTGAATATACTGTTATTTTTGATGTTTTTGGACGGTCGCTTATTAATGTTTAGTTGGGTGTTTAAAAATTATATATTGTTTAACTACTTTTTTAATTCAAAAATAAATTTGTCATAAAAATATTCGTAGTCAAAATATGTAAAGCCTCTAGGAAGGTTTTGTTAAAATTTGAACATGTATCAACTTGAACTGCATGAGTTATTCCTAAAATATAATAAACTGATCAAATGTGTGAACTCCACAAATCTTTGATGAAATTCAAAACTTTAATGTATATTCATATTTAAATCGTAAAAGTTTATCAAAATAGGTTGTGGTGTAGCGATAGTAATGGAACTGTTTCACCCTTAATCAAAAGTTTTGAATTTGAGTCATAAGCATAAAGAGAATCATGTTGGGAGCATCACCTAAATAAACCTTGCAATGCGTGATTCAGATATAGTTGAAACTCTAATGCGAGCTAAAGAAAATGTAAAAGTTTAAACTTTATTAATTTTTCTTTGGAGTTTGAGCTGATAAATTTTTAGCCTCCATGTCCATGAGTTGTTCATGAGGAATTTGAAACTCCAACATGTTCCACTTAGATTATGAAGGTTTAAACTTAATGAATAGTTTATGAAATTTCAAACTCTAGTATTTTTTTAAACTCTACCACACTATAATGTTAAAGTTTCACTTGTCAAAATTTCAAACTTAAGTATTGATTATCCGAGTTAATTGTGGTATTTTTGTCCAAACTGATTATCCGAGTTAATTCACTACTAAGAAAATTATTATTTTTCCACTTAAAAATGTTTAGAGAGTATTCCTAATCCCACCGATATTTCGATTGAATTTATGGGAAAAGATAAAATACTAATACTTTCACACAGAAAAATTAGGAAGTTACTCACTATATCATTGAGAATTTATCTCTCGCCATATATTTTTTCAGTGAGTTAATTCAATTGAAAATAAGTGAAAAAATTATGTTCAATAACAATGTTAAAGAATGACAAAAGTCTCACATCGGTGGTTAATGAGATGGGCGGACTCCTTATAAGGCTTGGGTAATCCTCCTACCTTTGAGCTAGCTTTTGGGGTGTGAGTTAGGCCTAAGATCTAATTTCACATGGTATCAGAGCAGGGCCCGTCTCACCCGATGTTGGGGTCCCCAAAATCAAAATTGCCCACGCACCAGATGCTAAGCACTGGGCGTGAGGTGGGGTGTTAAAGAATGACAAAAGTCTCACATCGGTGGTTAATGAGATGGGCGGACTCCTTATAAGGCTTGGGTAATCCTCCTACCTTTGAGCTAGCTTTTTGGGCGTGAGTTAGGCCTAAGACCTAATTTCAACAAACAATAATCCGTGATATAAAAATCTTTATTTCTAATATAATAATTTTTACGATAAATATATTATTGTTAAAACAAATAACAGATGAAGAGAGTCGTGCATACCTTGAAATGATTAATAAGTCTACTTTAACCTTTAAAAAATACCCTAGTCCGCATGTTTTTTTCATTTTAATCGTCGAGTTATAGTACAAAGTCGGAATCTCAAAGGGGATGCATCCAATTGCCTTTAATTGGCTTATTTATTTATGTATTTATTTATTTGTTTATTTATTTAAAATCTCTCCTCTTTTCTATTTCTGTTTATATTTTAATTTGTGATTGTAAGTATATACTTATAATTCACCAAATTATATTTCATTCTAAATTAATTACTTTGATACTAGAAGTAACTTTTGTAATGATAGGAGATATGCATGAGGAGAGCATATATACGCTCCAATTGATTTGGATGCGAAGAAAATTGGATCAGATCATCCATGTGAATCAATTTGAATTCATGTTAAGAATATATATATATAAATAATTAACTGTCATATATTAATAAATATATAAGGTAAGAGACATAACTATTTCTTTCAGAATTATAAAAAAAGCTCTCTAAGAAAATAAAAATCTTTTTATTCTCTACAATTTCAAAAAGAACACACTTTTTCTGCTTTTTTTTCTCTTTCTTCCATCTCTAATTCCATAAAGTTTGTGTAAAGATTTTTTGATTATTATTCTCTAAAAAGTGTCGGAATAAACGATGGTAACAAATATGATTTTAGACTGTAACTTTATATAATGTAAAATTCGTATGTGTATACATGTGATTGCATTTTTTGAATAGTGAAACAAATTTAATAATCTTGTAAACTAAGTGTTTGATTGGATTCTTTCTCTTAATTTGATATTTTGACTAGCCAAGTCTATTTTCTCAATATGTAATGTAATATGTATACCGGGTAACCACCAACCCAAAAATGAAAAAGAAAAAAAAAAGGAAAACTCAAACATTTGGAAAAAGTTTTTTTTAATGTAAATTACTTGCTTCTTTTTTCTTTTTTAACTTTTTAGGTTGTGCGATTAAAAATTCCCCTCTTGTTTAATTGAAAATTCTTAAAAACTTATTGACTCTTTGAAACAATATGTCAAAAGTCCAATAAACATCATTCGAATTGACAAATCTCAATTTAATTACTGACTTTGATTTGTTCCTTTTGATGATAATAGCAATTAAAACAAAACAAAAAAAAAAGTGACTAATCTAAGAAAATGAAATTACTAACATGAAAATATTTAAACCAAATTACTACGTTGGATATTTTTTCCTTTTTAATTCGATTTAGATTGTATCTCAAAATCGAAAAATAAATAACGGAATCCAAAATTATATACACACTTCTATACGGCTCTCCAATCCAATAATAATAACATGTCCACAAGCAGGTCTAGGGAGAGTACTAGCGTACGCATCATTATCTTGTGAAGGTAGAGATGCTGTATTTGATAGATTCCTGACTCAAATAAAGTATACTGATTAAAATCAATATAAAAAGAATAATGAAAAAATTATTTTTTAAATGTACTTAATAGATAATTAAACCACGTTATATTCTCTGACGGTCTCTTGAGGTATAATATCTGAAAATGCAACGTGTATCTGACCTAATTACTAGTTATTAATAGAGAATTAATTAGTTAATATTCACATGATCAACTATATTCTTGCTTATTATTGTGTTAGTACCAAGCAGTACTTCTCAGACGACAGCTTCATTATAATATTATTATTATTAAAAATAATGTTGTTAAGTATAATCAATTTTAAAGAATACTACATGTATTACTCGTGAAACACACACATAAAAGGAAAAAAAAAAAAAAAACTTCGCACACAGAGTGGATTGACTATATTTAGCTACATAGAAAAGCATCGAAATATAGCACAAGATCGCCTTTTTCTCATTATAACAATATTTAACTATATACTGATAATCATAATGATGGCTAGCGTAAATCGAAAAAGTGTGTTAAAAAATAAAACACGGAATCATCTTTTCTCCCCCTCAATAATTGCTATATGATAATAGTCATAGGTATATTGATAATTGTAA
Source organism: Solanum sitiens (assembly GCA_016801875.1). Taxonomy (NCBI): domain Eukaryota; kingdom Viridiplantae; phylum Streptophyta; class Magnoliopsida; order Solanales; family Solanaceae; genus Solanum; species Solanum sitiens. Next base: position 2,408,025 of record JABWTJ010000060.1, read on the forward strand.
ATGACGGCTAGCAATATTCATGAATGGAAAATGTATTTGAAATATAACATAAGATTGCCTTTTTTCCTCCATAATTGTTATGATAATGATATAGGTATACTGATTATATCATCGTAAATGATTACAAAGTCGTGAAACACACACATACAAAGAGAAAAAAGAATACTCTGTACACAGACCGACTATATTTAGCTACATTAAAAAAGTGATGTTGATATATAGCACGACATCGCCTTTTTTCCCCTCAATAATTACTATGATAATGGTCATAGGTATACTAATAATCGTAAATGACAGCTTGCAGTGATCATGAATGAAAAAATGTATTGAAATATAGCACAAGATCGCTTTTTTTTCCCTCCATAATTGTTCTGATAATGGTTATAGGTATACTAACTATAATCATCGTAAATGAGAACAAGGTCGTGAAACACACATACAAAGAAGAAATAACATACACTTTATATACATACCGACTATATTTAGCTACATTGAAAAGGTGCGCTGAAATATAGCATGACATCGTCTTTTCTCCCCTCAATAATTGCTATGATGATAATGGTCACATGTATACTGATCGATAATCGTAAATGATGGCTTGCAACAATCATGAGTGGAAAAATGTATTGAAATATAGCACAAGATCATTTTTTTTCATCCATAATTGTTATGATAATGGTTATAGGTATACTGATTATTATCATCGTAAATGATAACAAGGTCATGAAACACATACATACAAAGAAAAAAGGAATAATTCGTACGCATACCGACTATATTTAGCTATATTGAAAAAGTGCGCTGAAATATTGCACATAATCGCCTTTCCCCTTCAATAATTGTTATGATAATGATTAAGTATACTGATAATCATAAATGACATCTAGCGGTAATAGAGTGTGTTGAGATAAAACACAAATTCGTCTTTTATCTCCTAAATAATTGCTATAATAATAGTTATATGCATACTAATAATCGTAGATGACAGCTAGCAATGATCATGAATAGAAAAAGTATATTGAAATATAAGAGTAGATTATTTTTTTCCCCTCAATAATGGTTATAATAATGGTTATAGGCAGGGGCGGATTTATGTATATGTAAGTTATGTCACGTGACACGGCTTTGTCAAAGATTTTTAGGAAATAAACTTATATAAAAAATTAAAAAACAGTATTGAAGATTAAAAATAATTGAAAGGACACCCCTTACGTGAGATTGCTTCTAGTGCAGATGGCAAAGGCGCTACATTGAATGCGTTGCTTCCCGGGTTTGATTCCCTAGTAGGTTAGTTCTCCCCCCACCCCACCCCACACACACGTTCTCTAACTTTTCTTATTATAATTTTTTATTTTAAATTCAAATCAATAGGAAGGTCCTTTCATTAAAAAATTGCCGATCCACTCTAATCATTCAAAATTTAATTACTTTTTTAATTATTTTTAGAATTAAAATAAAATGAAATTTTTTTGAGTCTTTTATGAATTAGAATTATAGTTAAATAAAAATAATGTTGACTCCTTAAATTCTTATATTTATATATTTATTTCTAAGTTTCTTCATTTTTCTTTCCTTTCATGTTCATCCATTATAGTTATTCGGCATCTCGAATCTCCATATCATGTTAGCATTTTTTTTGCTATTCTATTTATTTTATTATATGCTTGAATTGAAATAGTATTTTTACTTATTCATAATAATTATTTTATATTTTTCTCATTGCAATCCTCTATTACTTGATCCTCAATAACTAATTGTGCAGATTACATCATATGCACGGAGAGCTATATTATTAAAGTGATTTGTTCATTTTTTTGAATTATTAAGAAAGGTTATCCAACAAAATTCGTGGTCTAAAACTAAATATAAGGGCTTTGTAACTCTTTTTTTTTTCATTTTTTTTAAAGATGTTAATCTTTTATATGCAATACAATCTTTAAATAATGTAGTATAAAATTTTATTTAAGAATATGAAGATGTGAGTGATTTAATTTAAAATTCTACAACATTATCTAATTTAAAGAAAAGACAATTTTTTTAATATAATCAAAATTTTTATTTTTAAGAAAATATTTTTTCACAAAGTTCACTTTTAATGGGCCTCAAATTTTTGTAGATCTAAAGCAAAAACTTCATTAATTTTCTTCTTGATCCATTTTTATTTCTTAAATGGTGACACCACTTTGAAAATTTTTTGCATACGTCACTGGTTATAAGTACATATATTGATACTAAAGTGACTTAAATAACCCTCGAAGAATCCATTTCTTCTCTCCATGTGAGCTTTCAAAGATATACCAACGACCTACAATATCGATCTGATCATCAGATTTCGTAGGTCGTCTTAAATATTATCGACATTTTGAATTTTTATTGATAAATTAAGCTATTTTTATCATAAAAAACAATAAAATTTTTGACCTTTTATTTCTTCGTTGCTCATCCCCATTTGGCCAAAGTGTTTGACCTTTCCTTCTCCACGTCCGCTCACTCTACGATAACAAGTTGTGAATAATTATTGTTATATGTAACCTCCTTTACCAAAAAATACATTACATGATGAAATTATAGATCAAACAAATAATGCACCTTCTCCAATTAGAAACTAATCATGAAAACTTTTGTTTTCATGACATGTGATATCATGAGGTGCAACATTTTCTTAGTAATAAATAGTCGTCCATCAAATTAATAATAATCAATGATAATTTTTTTTTATAAATAGTAATATACATATGTGCTTTTTAATACAAAATCATTGTATATACATTTTTATATGTGTAACTAGCGAATATAATTATTTTAACAGCGCAACTAGCTATATGTGTTTTTGTCTCTTTGATCTTTGAGAAAAATCTATTCTTATACGTGTTTGTGTTATACGTGATTCTTAAATCTTGACCAAGAAATTAATTTAACATATCATATTATATAATTCTTAAATCTTGACCAAGAAATTAATTAAAGGAATATATCGTATCATATATGAACCAAAAAAAAAAAATTGTTTAGAAACACGGATTAAGGTGTATATATGTCGTGAACATGAAAATGTGGAAAAGAATATTTTGAGATGAAAACAGAAAAAAATCTAAGAAAAGAAGAATTAATTACAATCAGTCAAACAAATCCATCGGTAAGGTACGTGAAAAGTTTATAGTTTTTCATTAAAAAAATATTAAACTAATCAAAGCTCACTTTTCATTTTTAATGTTTTGTGTAAAGTTGACAACTAAAATGTTTAGATATCTTACCGACTTTTTTCTAGCAGTAATTAGCAAGGATGTTATATAATTCTACCAACAAAAATAAAAATAAAAATAAAAAATTTTACTCATATATTATTTTGTTGAAACTGAATTTTCTTTTTTACTTTAGTCGATGGTTGAAATTTGGAATATGAACGAACTACGAGTAATAGGAAACATAATAATTACTACTTCATTCGACCCTTTTTACTTGTCCACTTTTGAATTGACACACATATTGAGAAAATAATTAATGACATAGTGAGTTTATCATTTTACCCCTATTAATTATGAAGTGGATAAAAAATTCTACATTTTTCAAAGTAATTAGTCATTTAATTGAGGGTATAATATGTAAAAAAAATTGTTCTTTCTTGATATGTCAAAATGGACAAGTAATTAGGAACAACTATTAAGAAAAAAGTGGACAAATAGTTACGAACAAATAAATTTGTTAGTTAAACTTAATTATTACTTTGTAGTAGAATACTATAAAATTCAGGTTATATTACATTTTGGGTTGTTGCATTTTTGTGAGGACCTTGTGTAATAGTTGTTTCATGATGCTAGCCATTAAAAATACATGATATATATATATATATGTGTAAATAATTTTACACAATCCATTTCAATATGTTACATTTTTTTTTCTTTGTCCTTGTTTTTGTGGTAGATTTAATTTATTTGATACCCTATGGATAGTAAAAGATAACATGTATTTTATGAAATTGATCGAGATATGTTCAAGTCAATCTGAGCATTACGTTTATAAAATATTTAGTAAATCAAATTATGATTTATCTAAAAATATCGAGTTACATATTATTGGGTAGAACATTCTCAATTTAAAAATATCAATTCATTATACAAAAGTTAAAAAATCTTCTAAATACATCTTAATTTATATGACACAATTAAAATTTTGAAAATTGATAAAGTTTTTTATTTAATTGAAATTTTTTCATATGTTTTTTATGATATAAAAATTGCAAATTTGTAGGTGAAAGAAGATATGACCATAAAGAAAAGGGTTGTGGAATTAAATGTTGGCCGGCAATTGTGCACCATAAGGACATGCATGTGTACAGCCGCAATATTGAATTTATCTGACGACCAACTTCTACTTTGACAAATCAAATAATTATATATTTAGTAGAGACTAACATGGAAATATACAAACATGCATGCAATACATAATAATAAATAAAATAAATACTAGTAACAAATGTTTATATAAAAATACGTAAAACCAGAAAGAAAAGTGCATGTTCAAATTAAGTACTCTATCCGTGGTACCCTTTTGACTCCCTATGGTATATAAAGAAAAAAAGAAATTTTTAAAAAATTGGTAGGTTAAACAACTCTTAGGTATTTATGTGTCTGAGAATTATTTCACTAAGGATAAAAATTAAATTATTTCTAATTATAATAAGGAGACATTCATTTTGGGACGAGATAAAAAAAAATGTCATATAAAATGAGATCTGTGGCACCCTTTGATTTGATATGGTGTAAAAGAAAGAAAAAAAGACTCTTGAAACTTATAGCTTAAAACAATTCTTAAGATATTTGTATGTCTGAGATCATTTCAGTAAGAGCAAATTGAGGAATTTTAAATTATTTCTAATCAGAGTAAGAAAACATTTATTTTAAGACGGGATAGTGGGGCTACATGTACATCAAAAGTTGTTATTTAATTTATTGGTATTTTTATCTCATGTATATTGGTCAATTGTCAACTTTTGACTTTAATTCCTTGAGGGTTCGTCAAATTTGTCCTTCTATAAATACCCATACATGCAACGTTCTCTCATCACTCATCAATCGTTTTGTTTTTCCATTTACTAATCAAACTTGAAAATTCATTATTCATCTAGCTAGAGTTATTTTATATTGAGAGACAAAAAAAAAAGCATGGCATTCATTCAATTTGCAAGTATGTTAGGCATGGTCACAATTTTGTTTGTGTTATGTAAAGTTTTATATTCTTGGTGGATTATGCCTAAACTCATGTTTAGGAAACTTAAGGCAAATGGTTTTGAGGGACCAACACCTAGTTTTCCACTTGGGAATATTAATGATATGAAGAAAGAGCTAATGATGAAGAGAACTTGTTTTACTTCTTCATCTTCTTCTATTAATGATATTAGCCATGATATTCATTCATTGGCATTTCCTTACTTTGCTACATGGCAGAAATTGCATGGTACGTACACTTTTTTAGCTTCTTGATATGGAGTATAATATATAGTATAATGCATGTTTTCTTCAACATGTAATTAAGAACTACCCTCATGTACAAAACATGGAACCTACTAGTCATTTGAGTTGTTTCGGTTTGAAATTATACATATTTAATAGATAGCTTTAACAACATATATATAGTGAAGAGGAGTTCTGACGTAACTGGTAAAGTTGTTGTCATGTGACCAACAGGTCATGGTTCGACCACTGAAAACAGTCTCTTATAGAAATGCATAGTAAGACTACATACAATAGACTTTTATTGGTCTGACCCTTCCTCGGACTCTGTGCATAGCAAAAGCTTAGTGTACCAGATTAACCCTTAACATATACAATATCTTTGCTAAAGCTATTGAGTTCACCTAAACACGTAGCTTATTATACTATACATCCATCCCTAATTGATTCTTTGAGATGAGATTTTTATATAGCTACATTCTTACATGCAGTGTAAATGAAATAGTTTTATAATAATTTTATTAATTTTTTGCAGGAAAAGTATTTACATACTGGCTAGGAACAGAACCATTTGTCTACATTGCTGACCCAGAATTTATCAAGAAGATGTCTGCTGGAGTTATGGGTAAAACTTGGGGAAAACCAACAGTGTTTAAGAGGGATAGAAAGGCCATGTTTGGGAAAGGACTTGTTATGGTAGAAGGAGATGAATGGGTTAGACATAGGCATATTATTACTCCTGCTTTTACCACAGCCAATGTGAAGGTATAATTCTTAATTAATACTATGTTTGAACTCATTTATTTTCTCATTGAAGCACATTTTTGTACTATATTTAATTAGGGAACTCCACATGATGGGAGACAAAAATCAGTTTTCACATCTGGCTCCACAAAAAGTAACATGGCCTTAAAACTCAAATTGACAAATGTTATGTCAATCACACATCATAAGATAAAGGATTTAACTTACCTACAATATTTTATCATACTTATGATATTTTTTAGATGACCTGATAATGTAAAAATGTACTATACTATCATTATATACAATTAACGTATTTGCTAGCAAGTTATAAGGACAACATATTTTCATACTTAATACCCCATTTCCATCAAATTGTATTAATTTTAATTTGTTTTTTAGGGCATGGCAAGCTTAATGGTTGATTCCGCCACACACATGCTAGACCGTTGGGCTACACTCATCGATTCCGGGAACGCGGAAATCGATGTAGAGTCTGAAATCATAAATACAGCAGGAGAAATCATCGCAAAGACAAGCTTCGGCATTAGCTACGAAGAAGGTGAAAAAGTATTCAAAAAATTAAGAAACATGCAAGTCACACTATTCAAGTCTACGCGTTACGTAGGGGTACCGTATGGAAACCAAATAATGTGTCTAAAAGAGACCTTAAAAGCCAATAATCTAGGCAAGGAGATCGATTCGCTCCTCATTTCAATTATTGAGGAGCGAAAAACGAGAAGTGTTGATCGTACAGAGCACGATCTTCTGAGTCTATTATTAGCGGGGAATGGGAGGATGTTGAGTACGAGGGAAATGGTGGATGAATGTAAAACGTTTTTCTTCGGAGGACATGAGACCACCGCACTAGCTCTGGCGTGGACTTTGTTGCTGCTTGCACAGCATCCGGAGTGGCAAACTGAGCTCAGAGAAGAAATCAAACAAGTGATGGGTGATGGTGGAATAGATGTCACTAAACTTGCTAGTCTTAGGAAGGTAAGCTAATTATTTTCTTTACCAAGTACTAATCTAATATAATTATTGTTCACAACCAATTTTAACCAACCTATAGGGCTATAACCCATTTAGAGGCGCTATAATTGTGTCTCTAGTTTTTACTTCACACATTTTGATTTCATATTTTTGTGGTACAAAACGTATCTCGCATAAATTATCAGTTATCCACCTTAAAAAATATGTCTTAAATTATTTGTTAATATATAAAATCAATATAGAATTAATAAACAAGTTAGTAAGGTCCAAAAATGTTTCTTTTAAGGGTAGATTATTTTTTTATTTATGATTTTTCAAGAGACAGAAAGTTAAACAACTAATATGAAACGGGAAGGGAAGAGAGAAAAACAAATTTTTAAGGGTCCCAAATATTTGGTCGGGGGTCAACATGCATGTTTAAAGTTCAATTCAAAATCACAAATAACAGTTGAAACAACAATATTTAATGACAGAGACAGCAGCGTGTAGCTTTTCAGATACCTAATATTCCAAGGATTTGGGATTGGGACAGTACATTACGTGGTGAAATCTAAACTATATGTCACTTGGTCTTATTTTCTTTACATGTGTCAACTCCCTATATGCACCTAAATGACTTCCAAATGGTTAACAATTCATCACTCACCGGCCACACCTCAAACTCTAGAACCTATTGTGACACAATTTTTTAATTACTTATTTTTTTAAAAAAAACATATAAATTATTTCCTTTTAATTCAAGATTTATTTGTTTGGAGATATGGTATTGACTTTTTTCAACACGAACGTATAATAATGCAGATGGGATGGGTGATGAATGAAGTACTAAGACTATACTCACCAGCACCAAATGTACAAAGGCAAGCTAGAGAAGACATTCAAGTGGATGACTTGGTCATTCCTAATGGAACAAATATGTGGATTGATGTGGTGTCCATGCATCATGACAAGACACTTTGGGGTGAAGATGTGAATGAGTTCAAACCAGAGAGGTTTAAGGATGACATCCATGGTGGATGTAAACATAAGATGGGATTTATGCCTTTTGGGTTTGGAGGAAGGATGTGCATTGGTAGGAATTTGACTATGATGGAGTACAAGATTGTCTTGTCTTTAATGTTGACAAGGTTCTCCTTTTCCATCTCACCTAACTATAAACACTGTCCCTCTATCATGCTTTCTCTTAGACCCACACTAGGTTTACCTCTTATACTCCAACCACTTTAATTTAGCATATTAGAATAATCAACAAACTAGTACCTGGTTAAGCTCTAAGAGGCAGCCAAATCTGTCTGAATTTTGTTTTTGTACTCTTTACTATACTCTTCTTAAAAAAAATTACACTGGAGAACGAGGACCAATGGCTTACAGAAGTATACCTCATTTTCCAGGAGTCGAATTCATGTACTGATTATAATTTATATTATCAAAATGAAATACATAATAGTTGAATACCTACTCATGACAAGAGATACTGAGAGAGTGAGCATAACAAATGAATATTAAGTTGCAGTAAAATGATTTTCATTAGAGATATTGAATCATAAACGAACATACGATGCAACCAAGTGATCGACAAACTAAGAGATCCATAAGATTTCAAATTCCAACAGAACAAAAGATACTAGATAACTTCTTTCCATTCGATAGTTGTATTGATGAGAGGTTGAAGTACCCAATGAAATAATCAAAAGCAATTCAGACACCACCGTCATCACCAAACAAACAAATTATAAATGAACATGAGAAGAAACGAAGCAGGTCAAACACATCCAACCTAACTGCAACCAATTAAAGGGTAAAGGGTCCATTTGGGCAAAAGTGAAATACACACTCAAAAGAGATGTAACAAATTTTTCAAGAAGTAACTCTTATAAATATAAGGTGGTTGCACTTTGCCCTGTTTTTTTAAAAGAAATTTTCTGAAAGCCCCTATGGTTTCCACACCCATTCTGTCTTCATTACTTGTGTTCTAAATAGGGAGTACGATAAGTAGTGATAATGAGTCCAAAAAAATGAATGAACTCAGCCAATACAACCAAGCTTTGGAACATGAATGACAAGTGTAATCTCAAACCAGAAATCCTTATATAACCGTATTCTGAATGATGTGTTTGAATGTCCACGGAAACCATAAACACCCAGATACACAAGAAAAGTTCACATGGAACAAATCTATACAACATTTAGATTTTAAATTACATAGTTTATACATGCAATCCTGCTTCTAAGTAGGACTGAAGAAAACAAACTAGATGATTATTGGAATGAAAGAATCTTATTCAACACTGCACTGTGCCATAAGTGTTTTTTTTTTTTTGCAGAACTCCCGTCACATCCTCTCTCTCTCATATTCTACTAAATTTTGTGCGCTCACTGAACAAAAACTAAAAAAGAGGTAGTGACGATGGAAATCGTACTTGCATCCACTGTTTCTCATATGCCACCAAGTGGCTCCATCCTATCTGATCGAGCAAAGAGAGCTTTAGTTCATAAAACTTCTTCTTGGGTGGGTTACCATCATCTTGTATCATGTCATTTAGAACCTGATGTAACAAGTCAGCAATTAATCAATTTTTAAACAAATAAGATCTTGTAATTACATGAGCTAACCAGTGTTATAAAAATGCATGCATTCCAAGTTCAAGATATGAACGACTGTTATAGCGGAGCAAGAATGAGAGAGAAGTTCAATTATTTAACCGAAAAAATAATGAATACGTAGTATACAGTATACTGATGCACTAAATAAAATTTGCAGCATTTACAAAATGCTCAAAAAGTAGTTGTACCTTAAGTGCGGTTCCAAGTCTCCCATGATGCCTCTCACGGAAAACCGAAAGTATGCCATATTTAGAGGACTTCAGATCCACCCATTTCTTTAGCTCTTTGAAGTTCTCTTCAAACATATCTACCTTATCTGCAGTGCTTTCACCCTACCACAAAACCATAGTCACCTCATTAGGCACTCAAAAAACAAAATGAATATATAAAATAAAGAAGAATCCCTGGGCACTTCATGCAACTGTTTTTTGTGCATAATCAATTATAACTGAATGCAGAATGTACAACAGAATATGAAGACCAACTCATTATCTACTGCATCAGGTGCTCATCCCTATCAGACTTAATCTCAGGCGATCATCCTTATCAGACTAACTTAAATATAGTAACATACTCTAACATGTGCAGGAACTTTCTAATCATACTCAGACCCAGGAAAAATAGGAATAAGAAATTCAGTTTGCCAGTTACTTGGTTACTCCCTCCGTTCACTTTTACTTGTCACATTTGGACTTGAGTCTTGACACACCACCCATCAAGAGAACAATTATTGGCATGGCTATTTACCACACCAACCCTATTAATAGATGGTTCGTATAAGGTCTTTAAAAATGATTTCAGAATAAATAATTAATGTTAAGGGTAAACATGGAAAAATTGTTATCTTTTCTTGAAATGTTGAAAGTGAAACTATTTTTGAAATAGTGGACAATAAAAGTGAACAGGGGAGGGAGTATTTTTGTTTTCTTCTTCTGAAGCTCTTGTTTTCATCCCACAATGCTTATTCCTTCATTGATTATATTTGATAGAATAAACTTACCTATTTTCTTAATTTTTAGGACTCCCGGGGTTGGGGATCACTTACAGAAACTTCCATCAGCGAAAGGTTAAACTCGGGGCATCTATGTAAGCACGATTATATGATTAATCATATATATGCCATTTAGAATTTTGTCCCACAGAATTCTCAAGGATACAATAATTTTAATCTGTTAGAACTTAGAAGCTCATTTAATGTGTAATGCACCTTGCACAAAAACAAACTGATGTTTAAAATCAAACAGATCCACAGTAATCCATTCTAGCAGATATGCTAGAAGTGAAATGCCTGAATGAAGTCTCAGGAGCTGCACAAAATGAACAAACCACTTCCGTCCAGCTTATTCTTCTTTTGTTGGACAAGTATCTAGTAGCCTATATTATTGTTTTAAGTGCCAGAGCTCACAAAGAACAAAGCACTTTTCATTCAAAGCCGATCTTTATTCCTATTTGCATTGGCAATAATCTCAGCAGTAAGCATCTATGTTGCTCGGACTCTTCAAAAATGCCAACAGGTGCGTGTCGGATTCTCCAAAAATAGTGTATTTTCGGAGAATCTGACATGGGTGTGGCATCGAAAGTGAAGAGTCCACATAACTTAGGTCAGCATTCAAGAGCAAGGATAGGAGGTCCATCGCTCCATTAAAGAGTCATTACCTTCAATGCTTCAAGCTCAGACAAAGCCAATCCCTTCTGGTAGAGTGCTTCCGTTAACTGGTCACGGGTCGTCTCCATCTTCTTCTTCAGTTTCTGTCAAATGGAGTAGACTGTTGTTATGACTAGTTTCATGGCAGAAAAAGCTGTTCTGCTGAGATGCAAGGACAAATCCAGCAGTCCAGTTTTTACAGTTAGCAGAAGGTGAAAAGGATAGAAAGTATCGACACGACAACATTAACTGCTACGATAACTACTTTTCTTCAATTGAAATTGTAACAGAGGTAAAAATACCAAAAGATGAACACTCACTTCTGTAGCCTCGTCTTCTGGATCACTTCTGAGGGCACAATATTTTGCCAATTCATCTCTATTGATGCTAGCAACAACCTCGTCTGCTGCACTGATTATCTGGAGAAAGCACATGCCTTGGAATCATGAAATCCATGAACACACAGATTATATTGGAAGACTGAAAATCAATTCAAGTATTTGTCGCCCATCTGAGAAAATAGGTCGGCCACCAATTCGTTTGACCTACTTAATCTGCGTCTTCCAAAAGAAATTGACCACTCTCCTCTCCAAATGAAGCACATCCTCACAAAGAAATTCTAAATAAAACACTTTTTTTCTTAGTACTCTTTTTAAGCTTTCTAGCACCTTCACCAATCATATCACTTGCAACCCTGCAAACAAATTAGTGGACGCTCAAAGTTTCTTTTCTACTTGGTACTTACCCATTCCTACCTGCTCTGATAGAAGGAGAAGATGGAATTATGATATCACATACAACCTAAGTGGTAGCACAGATTTAAACACCTTGACCTTGTGCATATATCAGCGGACTCTATCTGTTCTCAACCCTAGTGATAGGGCAACTGTATAGACAGATCAGAACAACTGTTCACAGTTAAATTGTCAAACAGAAAGCATCTTCAGACTTATGGCTCTATGACTTTTTTTTTTTTTTGGGGGGGGGGCTGAGGGATTACAAGGACCTTTTAGCCATCTAATATAGGTAACAAGTTATTTCACTTAATGTAGTTCCAAGTTGAATTGTTCTTCCTTGCTTTGAAACTTTTAGTATCTCATAGAGTTCTTCAATGTTACAAGCTGTTTGTAAGAGATCGATGATTCTACAAGAATATTTATGGAAGACTTCCATTTGCTCCTCTTCAATGGAAGTTTGATGACACACTTTACTGATATATTGGTTAATTCAATGTTGTGGTTCAATTCGTCGCCAGTTCGACATAAAGCTTTTGAAAACACAGTGCACACAAGTAAATGAGGAACAAAATGAATACAGAGGTTAAACGAGCATCCCAGACCACATAGGCTTTTCCCCCCCAAAACCCCAGTAACTAAGATAAACAACGGAGATAAAGCGCACCTATTTCTGTACCGGTTCCGAAAAAGCGAAGAAAAAGGGGATGCTTTGCTAAGAGGAACAAAAAAGAATACTCATCCAAGCCGCAGGAACATGTTTATTTATACGAGAATTTCCACTTGATTGAATATCTAATGGTGCTACCTGAAGACTTAAATGAATGGCATCGTTGTTGAGAACTGAGATCCAATTGCAAAAGGTAAATTTAAGACCATGTTTCCTAACAAGTGTCATGGAAAAAAGGTCATTTTTCAGATAAATACTTTCTGGAAAATGTTTCTTGGTGTTTGGCTGGTAAACTAAAAAAATACTCCCTCTGATTCAATTTGTTTGTCCTACTTCCCTTTTTAGTCCGTTTCAAAAAGAATGTCTCATTCCTTTTTAGCAACTCTCTAATTCCAACTTTACACATGGCATGTTTTAAGACCACAAGATTAAAGGGCATTTTGATACATTTGACATATCTTTTATTATTATAATTTCGAAATTGTTTTTCATATCTTCAATTTAATACCACAAGATTCAAAAGTTTCTTTAGTCTTTTTAACCTTCGCGCCAAGTCAAAATAGGACAACCAAATTGAAACGGATGGAATAACAACAATAACATACCCAAGTGTATACTTGTGGTTTGGAAAGGATGGTTTGTATGCAGTCTTACCCTACTTTGTGAAGGTAGAGAGGCTGTTTAGATAGCTGAAAAATAATTTTGGGGAAAGTAATATATTGAAGAATGATAAGATATCTGCAAATCAGATAATATTTTAATAAAACATTTACTACCTTTGTTCTATTTAATATATGGTGGTGTTTAACTAGGTGAAGGAAAATAAGACCTTCGGCACGCACCAAAAGTAACTCTAGAACTTGTGGCTTAGAATATGACAACGTAACAACCAGAACACGAGTTTAGAGAATATGTACTCTTTTGTGTTATGATGCTTTGGTTAGCTCCGCATTGTATTTTGGACTTAGTGGGATAGTTCAGTTCAGAACCCAAAGGACTCGGGAAGGTTCTAAAACACGGTTGAGATTTAGAAAGCTTAAAATCCAACCTTGCAAACCCGGCCCCTCCTTTTGAACTTAAGATGCCGTTGAGCGATTCGAGACTTTGTACAAGTTTATAACATGTTTTGGGACTTCTTGTCTTTCCGCATTTGGACCCGAGGAACTCGGGGGGGTGTTTCAGGACCTTATTGGCACTTGGAATTGGCAGAGTTTTGCTGGTGATTGGTGCCTCCCAAGTGACTGCAAGACACAAGATGCAATTGCAAAGCTCAGGCGGGCAAAACATTGTGATCACAAGGAAGGGTATGCGACTGTGAGGAGAGTGACCGCAATCACGAAAGGTATGCGACAGTTCAAGTCTGATTTGGGGGGTTTTGAGGCGATGTTGGCTTGCAATTTGGGGAATGAAAAGGTGGAATTTCGTCCAAAGAATCTAGGTATTTCCAACACTACCCTAATGTAAATATTTTCTGGAACACATAACATACATGGGTACAAAAAAAGCAAAGCTACGCTCTCAAAAGTTACAATTACAACCATTTATATACTAAACAGATTTACACTGGTTAACAAGTTGCATGATCCCAGAAAAAGCAAATTGAGGTATATGCTTCAAAACTATTTTACCTCTGTGAAATGACGGAATTTATCCTCAATATTGCTCCGAGAAAGCACGCCTTCCAGTATTTTAGCAAGCAAAGGAGTGTATTTAGGGTACTCTGACTGCAAAGTAAATTGAAAAAATAAAAAAGCAAAACAACAGTGTCATACATGGTGAGCATATAAAGAGATAGAGCAAGAATCAGTGCAAAAGGAATGATAAAAGGGAAATTCCACAGAAATCAGGAGAAAAGATAAAACAATCACATTTTAACGGCAAATACTCTTTCTATTACTGGAGAATAAAATTAAGAGATTCCCGTTAAAAGAAGAGGCATCACAAAGTTGGCACACAAAACAAAACAAGTAACCTAAGTCAGACGTCTGACACAAGAGGTAAAGGCCAAAAACAACATGAAGCTGACAGAGATCTGCACAAAAACCTCATCAACCCTTTCTGCACACTCTTCCCTTGCACCAGTAGAGTAGGGCCCCACGACTTTTTTATTCCAAATTGAAATAACGCAGAGTTTTTAGTTTTTGCAGACTTCAGAACATTATTTTGAGAAAGTTTTTTTTTTTTTTTTGAGAAAGACTTCAGAACATTATGTAAAAGTTGCAAGTTTTCAGCAGGTAGAAATGGGCTTTGCTTAACCTATTCTGAGTTAGTACCTTCCAGGGTTGTTTGATACCACACATCAAGTTTATTAGCTCACAAATTAGGCCTT
Organism: Solanum sitiens; assembly: GCA_016801875.1. Taxonomy (NCBI): domain Eukaryota; kingdom Viridiplantae; phylum Streptophyta; class Magnoliopsida; order Solanales; family Solanaceae; genus Solanum; species Solanum sitiens. The sequence continues at coordinate 2,423,194 of JABWTJ010000060.1, forward strand.
CAAGGCAATTATTGTCACTTCCTTGAAACAATTTAACAATTACCTTAAGTGACTGAGATAACTTTTTCCATTCAGCACGTTCCTCATCTGTGCCTTGATTCAAGCTAGAAAGAATCTTTATTTTAGCATCACGGACCTGATTGACAAAAGGAAAGCTACATTAGGCATGTCAAATACTAGAGAACGTAAATGATTGATAGTAGATAGATACTTTTTTAAAGACAACTACCAGTATACAAACAGTTGAAAGCAGAAGCAGCGAATACTCAGTAATTCCATAAGTTAATACCAAAACAATCTATGTTTGCCCCTTCAGTATGGTGGTGTACTATTTATCTTGTTAGGAAGGAGAATCAAGGTTATATAACAACTCTAATTGATACAACATCTAACCAGACATTGCATGCATGAAGATATTTCTCCAACTCCAGGAAAAAAAGAAGAGAAAAGCAATAGATGAAACAAGAACCAGAATAACATAAATAGAAATGACTTCACTCAATGAGTGTTAAGCAAAGTGACCTACTGTATGAACACACTTAACTAAATTACTAGCCAACATTAGGATTTGATAAATAAATATGAATACCTCTTCTTCTAGTCTTTCTGAGACAGACTTGGTGTCACTCGAACTTTTTCCTTTGTCCTCGTCAAGCTGAAAAGAAAATATCGTTCATTGAACCAGAAAGACCCAAGCACACACTCTGAAATGAAAGAGATCATCTGTGCACCGCAGAAGATAAATCTAGACAGAAGGATACAAGGGAAAACCTTAATTGGTGGCACAATATAAGATATTTTATAAGAAGCAGGATTCTTCTGCAGACTTTTTCCCCCTTGATATGAGATTGGGCCAAACAATACAGATCCTTCGCGGGAACTCTGCAAGTAGATTATATAAATCATACAATGACCAGGACACATAGAGGACAGCTCACAGAAATGGAATGACAGGATGACAAGTTCTGAGTTAAGCGATAGAAAAAAAATTTGGTAGGAAAACACCTTTGGGAGCTTGTCCTTCGCTGGGGGACCCACATAGAATGCTTCTTTCACTCTACAAATGTCAAGATGTAAAACAATACACGTGGTGATACAACAGCAAGAAGAAGATAACCGTCATAAATTGGACTAAACTTACCCTGGAACTAGATCTGAAGAGTTGAAGGAACCATCACCCGTTAGTGGGCCATCAGGTTGAGAATAGAAGTTCAACCGAACAATGTCCTATACAAAAAACTTATGCATCAACAAACTAAAACTTTGAAGAGTGTCAACTGTCAATCAGTATGGAACTAATTAAGTTGCTTGCCCCTCGGGCTTAGTTCAAGTGCAAAGGTTGAGGGACTCGTGACTTAGGTTATAGGTTGTTGCATCGTTTAAACTAAGTCTGGTATTTAAGTAGAGAAGGGTAGAGGGGTGTGCCATTGTCTCGAGTTTCGAAGGTTGTAGTTGGTCCTAAGATTTGACCCCAGACAGATTTCTCGATCATTAAAAAAAAGAAAAGAAGGTATAGATTAGTTCATACTTTAAAAAGGAGATCATCAATTTCCTATTGTTGGAAAATGAAGAAACAAATAGCCATCACCAAACGTTCATCCCAAACTAGTTGGAATCAGCAATTGAACTCTTAATTCAGTCCAAACTTCTTTTCAATAACCATCCTTTGGCCAAGTTAAGGTGAGTGTTGAGAGAGTATTAGAAGGTCAAGATGTCCTTTGGCTGGTCTTCTTACTTGACTACTGTGGGCAAATACAAGAACTTTCAAAAGCAAGTAAACCTCATGACTTTAAACATGTAATCCTGAACATGTAAAGAAGGATAGCAACTACACAACTGAAAGGACCAATATATCAAATAAAAGGAGATGTCTGCCTGCTTCTCAACTATTGATTAGTTCAGACTGAACAAATATTGATCTGTAAAGAGTATAGCAGTGATAGCAGTGTACCTTTTCCTCCAATTTTCTTTCGATGAATAACACCAGTTGCTTCATCTTCTCTAGGTACTGTACATTGTCATGCCTGAACCACAGATATTACGAGCTGGCTAAGGCTTACATTCAAGCTAGCTAATTTGGCACGATCAATGTGTGTGAATCTCATAAGATAGCAAAAAAGAAACAAAGCATGGATTGGTTTCACATTACAATGTAATAATTGGGTGTTAGAAGAGTCACAAGAAAAAAGGTGTGCTGAGGCTAGACAATCCCATTAAAGAAACATCATAGATAATTTCCTTCGTAAATCAGTTTGCTTGGATTACAAGCCTTAGTTGAGGTGTCAAAACTGGCCCCTAGTTTAAGGGTCATCTATGTATTTGGCCTTTAAATTTTATCATCAGATTATCAGTAGATTCTATTCTCTTCTTTCCTCTCTCAGTCCTTGGTTCAGACTCAAGTAACTTCTGCCTACTGCTTGATGGCCATACTAGAATTTAAGAAGTGAAATATACTGATGCAATGATATCACCAAGACAAGTAACAGCTATTTACAGGTGTGAGATGCAATAGACATAATATGTCCATGTGTGGAAAAACAGCTCACCTTTTCTAACACACTAATTCTAGCATTCTAACACTAATGCTTAACTTTCTAACATATAAAAGGGTGTTAAAAAAAACCTAGGTGGACACACATCCAAGCCACCTCACTTAATACCTTATGTTCTACTTACTAGTATAGAGGCAACTTTTATAGTCTAAAACTCAAGCACAGATAACCTCATGTCCCAGGGTCAAAAATGAGGAAAAAACCTTCGGCAATGAGTTATATATAAGTCAAAGAGATGCATGAAGAAAATAATATGCACAACCTCGCAGCACATCAAATAAATAATGATGGAACTCACATACCTCAGATATAGCTGTACAGTATATTCACCCTTCGGAAGTTTGGAGGAATCTGGATAAACATCACCCTTAGCATGCACACGCTACAGAATGGAAGGAGAGGATAACAAGAAAAAATTGTCAGATTACATGTATATGATGATCACAAAACTCAACTTTTTTAATAAGAAAAATGCTCAGCTTCATGATTACTATGAAACAAGTAAAATAATTTTAGCATTGATAAGCTCACACAATTTGCATCCACTTGTTGAGTTAAATATAATGCACAATGTGTTACATTTGTGGCTTTAAATATATTCAAATCATGCATAGTTGCCCAAAAAAAAAATGTATCAACTATTACACAAATAGAGACGATTACGCTTTTCAAAGAATCCGCTTTACGAAGAGTATTAAGGCTGTGAACTAGGTGCTCTGAATGAAGTACTCCATTTCTTTCTAGAAGTAGCTCAATTTTATACCAAGTTGTCTTGTCATCTTTCACCAATGATGTTTTTAGCATATTTCCAGTTTTCACTTCACAGAAGCTATGTCGCATTATGTAGCTATATTTAAACATTGGAAAGAATTCTCCTTCCATTATTGATGAATTCCTTCAAAAATATTTCAGGTACTATTTCTTCTACACATACAAGCACAGAAGGTCTCCTGATATACTCCACTCACATAAAACTAACAGATCGTTATTCCTGCTACAACCCACATACTTCTCAAAAGGTTTAAGATACTCTTGTGTGTGTGTATTTTTTTTAACTTTTTCTTTCGGTGGGGGGAGGAGCATAGTTCAAGCCTAATCTATAGAATGCTTCCATATCAAAGAATATTTACTCTATACCTTATTCACATCCGATATCATATAAAACTGAGACTCAAATTTGTTATCATAGATTCGATTGTTAAGTAAGGGAATCTGAGGCTTCAGTTCAGCATCATCCTCCAGTTTGAATTTGTAACTGTAAACAGAAAAGCAGGAAATGATTATTATTCAAAATGTAATCAAGCATCATATAACTAGTTTCAAGAGATCAAACCCACGTTAATGTAAGAGCCAGAATCTGTTTTCCTGAGGGTAATTTATCCCGATCTGCTGAAAGCGCATGCAGTTTGCAATCAATTGGACGATACGGGACTCTTATCTGAAATCATATTACAACAGGAAGTCAATCAAGGTGGCTAACATCCAAAAGAGACCATGTAAGTATTCACCCGCCTGAGGAAGTCAATCAAGGTGGCTAACATCCAAAAGTTAAAGAAAAAATTTGACCTTGTTGAGCACAGCAGACGGGACAAGTTTTTCAGTTGACAGAAGAGCTTCAGCATCAATCCTCACAGGTGCTTCGCTTCCATCAAGAACTACTTCCTCTTTGCTGATGTTTATACCACGGAATGCGATCTGAGAATTTCAACCAAAGAACCAAGCAAAGGCATCATCACTGTCTTATTTGTCTCCCAATATATTTAAGCAGCAAAGCATAAAATTCTTCCAAGCAGTGTTTAGGGGAGCGCGAAGCGGTAAAAAGCAACAACACCCCGCTTCATGCTTTACGCGAAGCGTGAGGCGAAGCGCTCGCTTCATTGAAGTGAAGCACAATTTAAAAGGAAAAAGACTAAAATAAATAGACAAAATATATAAGCAAAAATTCATATTAAAAAACTAGAAAAAAGGTGCCCCCTTTAGCTGTCTTATCACAAAACAGACATACAATTGTTGTCCTATTGGTCTCAGTCGCGTTGAGTTTCTCGACCCTTTGACTTAGTATTAGTAAGTTCTATTTCTCGATGGGGCCATTACCAATCGCGGGTAACCCCCGGTCCGGCCGCCCCTGACCTGAGAAGAACTATTATCCTTATGACCAAACAAGGATCAGCTTCTTACTTCTCATTTCTGCCACGTCATAACAGTCTTTAGTGCTTACGTGCTTACTGTTTCAATGGTTTGGAACCCTTCTTACTTGCTTTATTATATCAGGGAATTTTTTCTTAATTCCTGTGTCTGTCGCTATCGCCCTATTCTCTCTCAATTGCCTATCCTTTCTAGATGAGGGGGAGTCCCTTAGCAATAGCTTTCAACACTTAAGATTGACCTCCTCAAGCATTTTCTACGGGATCCCGAAACCACCAGCCACCCCGACCTAATTCATGATAGGACCACCAACTTCCTGGCAAAATGTCTACGGTTGAAAACCACCGACATGTCAAGATCCAAATCCGAATCCTGGTCAGAGACCACTTTGTTCGCGCCAGCGGTCCAACAAAGAGGCGAGATACGAAAGAAAGCTCCCCTCCCATTGAAGAGATCGAAAGTATGGATCCCCTCGATCACCTTCCCTCTCCCTGTAGGTCGAGCTGAATTACATCCTCCCACTCACCTGAACTGGTCGAGAGAGATGAACCCACACCACAGTTTTTCGAATCGAAAGCCCCCGACTGTTCCGACGTTCCCTTGACCTATTTTGATTAAGACCAAAAATCTATCTCTAAAGTGGAGCCTAGTTTAAGCTGTCAAACAAGTGATGATTGAATGAAAGAAAAACCACTAGTAGGGATATGGCTGGAGTTTCGCTCAATATTGATAATGACTTCGCCAAGTTCTAGGGAGGCTACTCTTCTTTTTTGTCGATCGAGCCACTAACTTTTTTCCCATATTTTCATGTTGGGTCAGCCATTTTTAATGGCGGATAAGATTTAAGAAAACTAATCAACATTATATATTTTTATCACTATCAAGAAAATATTCAACAACATTTTAGTCATTGTTAAGAAATGAAACAATTTAGCGATGTATATTTTAATCACTGTGAGGAAAAGAATTAAGCAACATATAATTTAAATAATCAAAGCTAAACAAGGCAAAGTTAAACAGAATAACGAACAAAGTGGAAAAAAAGAAGAAAAATCCTAGGCTAGTTGTAGTAGTAGTAGTAGTAAGAAGAAGAAGAACTAGGTAAGTCATCCCTATTTTTATTCTTTAAAATCGATCACTTATTACTTGGAAAAAATAACAGCGTTTCTTTTCTCGCTTCAGCGCTTCTGGTCACATCGCGCTTCAAGTCCAGAAGCAGTCGCTTCTTTTTACATGCCTCGCTTCAGCCTGAACCGCTGAACCCTCGCTTCGCTTCACCGATTAAAGCGATGAAGCGCTCACTTTCCTGAACACTGCTTCCAAGCACCTGTTCTCTTCCAGAAACTCCTGAGGATTGGATTGTCCAGGAGGGGCATAGAAATTTTAATCATAAAAACATAATTACCTTCAGGAGAGGATGGCCAGGTTTGAAACATAAATACCATTATAAAAAGACGTGCTATGTTTGCAGTGCATGCGTCTATGCTATCCTTCTTAATGGAGAAGGCAACAAGTACGAGTGGCAAACGAGCGAGTCGAATATGAGTCAATCAAAAAACGAGTTAAATAAAAATGGGTAAGTGACTCAACTCATATTTTAAATGGGTAAAAACGAGTACCCAATGGATAATATGGGTAACCATATTACCCATATAATATTAGAGATCTTGTTAAAAGCTTTAAAAAAAAAAAAAAAACTTTTATCACTTCACTGCACCCCCACCTCCCAAAAAAATGAAAAAAATGAAGAAAAAAAATCCACCCAACCCCACCATCCCCAAAAAAAATCAACACAATTTGAATTTTTTAAAAAAAAATTACCACCCCACCCCCATCCAAAAATAAATTTAAAAAATTACCACCCCTCACAGCCCCTACCCCCTACCAACACACACACACACACCGGGAAAAAAACTTTCTTACTACCCAATCATTTATCCATTTTATCCATTTAACTACCCATTTTTAAATGGGTAATATGGGTATTACTCATTTTTTACCCATTTTTAAATGGGTAATATGGGTATTACTCATTGTTTACCCATTTTTAGATGAGTTGGATACCCAATTCATTTAAAATGGGTAATATGAATGGATACCCATATTATTTTACCCATTTTGCCACCCCTAGCAACAAGTAAGAATTCAGCTTTCTGGATAATACAAAAAAATTTAAATTGCTGTTCTAACTACTCTGTCTTACGTTTTGCTACATATAAGATGCATGACTAGGGAACACAATTCAATGAACAATTATTCTGTGCAATTATCTGAATTTCTTTACTTAAATTAAGATAAAAAGAATTTATGGTACTTCAACTTTTTAACTGTTTTACTTCATTAACAGAACTTAATGCTCTTGACAAGTCAGCAAACTGACCTTACACAATTCAAATGGCAGGACTACACATTAAGAGAGTCTCTCCAGAACCAAAAGGAGGGTATGAACAACTTTAATTGTTCAAAATCCCTCTCTTCTTAAGATTGGAAATGTTGGTCCAAGAAAAAAAGAACAAAAACAGATAGGGCAAAAAGAAGAAAAGAGCAACAGCATGCCTCCTACTAAGTAAGATCCTTTGGTCATCAAAATTTAATAATTCAGAACAGAAATATAAATATAAGAACCAATTTCCTTTATGTCATACTCGAAAATAACTACCTCAAAATCAACAATAGTTGTTTCATGACTGCCTATGCCGCTGGACCAAAATTGGGCTATTGCTAGTTCCATTGTCTGACCACCCTCCACTCGAAACGCAAAGTTTTTGGATGAAGGTGATGAAAATGTGGCCACGCTTTCCCACTTAATGGGCCTTTGCAATGGGGAGAGCTGTAGATTACGAGCATGTGATTGAGGTAACTTTACATCATAGCAACCCAATAAATCACGAGAAATTTTACCTGAACAGTATCTATGAAGAATCTTCTAGCCGTATCAAAACCATATGTCCTCATGGTGGCCTCCACCCAGGTAGCACCAAATGGTACCTCAATAAATCTCCTTTCAATTTGGCCTGAACACAAGTGTACATGCAAAAAAGTTGACAATAACTAAGCAGTCAAAGGAAGAACATGCAACATCTACCTTGAAATGATTTTAAGAAAACAAAATGAAGGTTTTGTTTGTGTCATTTGATTTTTTCTGCTTAAACCCTAACTCATTCACGTGGGGAATCTATACCCTGCTAAAATTTCTGCCACATTTTTTTCCAACTTTTTCCTTTGGGTTCTTACCTCCAAATGTACACCTGTTTACAACACATTATTGCAGTCAATATGAAGAAATAGATTCTCACCGAAAATTTGGCCCAGATCATACTAACACTATATCATCAGATTTTTATATTATCTGTAACAAAGTGCATCATGGAAATTACAGATTACCGGATTTTCAATGGTTTGCAGCTAAAGCTATCAGCAGTATAGATAGTTTTTATGAACCTTCCAATTTGTCTGAACATTATTAATTCAATTGTCATTTTTCAGTCCACTCTAGACCATTCAATTTGAGTAAATTAAGTACGAACTATTGAAAGAAGGATGCACATTTTCTTCGGATGCGAAACTCTACAGAAATGGCAGAACTATTGCTTCATGCGACTTAGCCGACAAGGCAATCTTCTACCAGCACCAAACGGTCAACAGAAGAGATTGTACTTGCAAAACCAACACTTCCAAGAAATATAATCAAGAACAGCTTTAATATTATTAGCAACACTAGAAATAGAGTTCTTCTCGCTTTCCCCATCCCTTCACAACTGATCTTCCCTCTCTCTCTCATGCACTCACACCAAATATACAAGTGCAATATAGTTCACACCCACCACTTAAACACAGCCCCAGTAGTTGTTTCTCCCAACTTCAGCTGTACAAAGCTAAAATCCAACCTTCTAAACTTGTTCGAATTCAGTAAAGATGATCCAAATCTTCCACAGAAGATAATCTGATGCTACAAAGTCCATTTGAAGAGCAAGAATATGGTCCAGTGTCCAAGAGTGTGCTGGGGATAAAGCACCTGGCCCAGATGGTTTCACAATGGCTTTTTTTAGACACTGTTGGGAAGTAGTGAACACAGAGGTCATTGCTACTATCCAAAACTTCCATGAAAGAGACATATTTGAAAGAAGTTCCAATGCTACATATGTTGCGTTGATTCCAAAGAAGGTGAGAGCTAAAGAACTGAAAGATTTCAGGCATATTAGTCTTATAGGCAGCATTTACAAGATTATCTCAAAGTTGTTGACGGAGAGACTCAAAAAAGTGATGCACAAGCTGGTGGATGATCAACAAATGGCCTTTATAAAAGGGAGACAGATCATGGATGCCATTCTTATAGCCAATGAATGTGTTGGCTCAAGAATCAGAAACAAAGAACCTGGTGTCCTTTGCAAACTAGCTATACAAAAGACTTTTGACCACTTGAACTGGAATTTCCTACTAAGACTATGATGAAAATGGGTCAACTGGATCTGCTATTGCATCAGCACCATCAAGTTCTCAATCCTAGTCAATGGCTCACCCGCTGGATTCTTCTCTTCTCAGAGAGGACTAAGGCAAGGGGACCCATTGTCTCCTTTTTTGTTCATCATTGCCATGGAGAGTTTAAATGATATGATGACAACTGCCCAATCAAATAGCTGACTAACAGGTTTTAGAGTAGATTCAAGGGCCGTCAATAACCTTGAAATCACTCATTTACAACACACCGATGATACTTTAGTTTACTGTGGAGCTGATGAGGACAAATAAGATTTTTGAGGGTGATTTTCATTCTTTTTGAAGCTATATCTGGGGTCCACATTAACTGGAACAAGAGTTTCCTAAATACCCGTTGATGAGGTCCCTGACATTCACAACTTGGCTAATATTCTGGGAGAAAGAACTGGTGTTCTGCCAACCATTTACCTTGGCATGCCCCTTGGTGCCAAAAGCAATTCCAAAGATATCTGGAATGGAGTCATAGAGAAGTGTGAGAAAAAGCTGATTAATTGGAAGAGTCAATACTTATCCTTGGGTAATAGATTTATCTTGATTAACAGTGTGTTGGATGCATTAAAACTTATATGATGTCCATTTTTCGTGTTCCAACAAACGTGATAGATGCTCTTAGAAGAAACTTCCTTTGACAAGGCTACTGTTATACCAGGAAGATGCATTTGGTCAAATGGAAGTCAGTCTGGTGGTATGGGAATCAAGAACCTGATAACTCAAAACCATAGTCTTTTGATGAAATGGTTATGGAGGTTCGCCTCGAATGAACAATCTCTCTGGAAAAAAGTAATTAGTCAAAAGTATGAAATGGATGGGTAATGGACATCCAAATTAGTCACTACACCTTATGGAGTCTGTCTATGGAGGTCTATCAGAAACTTGGGGGAAGAATTCATGAGTAAGTGTAATCATCAAGTGGGTACTGCTTTAGAAACATCTTTCTGGTTAGGTCAACATCCACTAAAGCAACTTTTCCCGATTATCTTTAGCCTGAATCAACAACAAGATGCCACAGTAGGAGAAGTCTGGGATGCTCATGGTTGGAATCTAAGCTTCAGAAGACACCTTAATGATTGGGAGATAGATAACTTGGCACTACAACACTCTCAATCTATTCAAAGGCCCCTCCTCTCAGGAAGACAATCTTACATGGCAAGTGGATAAACAAGGGAGATTCAAGTCAAGTCAGCTTACAAAGAATTCAACCATTCTAACAACAAGATTAATTGTTGGCCAGGGAAACTAACTTGGAAAGTCAAAATTCCTCACAAAGTGGCTTGTTCATTTGGCTTGTGGCCAGGAAAGCGGTCCTATCTCATGAAGGACTCAAGAAATGGGGCTTCCACTTATGCTCTAAATGTTATAAGTGCGGAGAAGAAACAGAGACAATCAACCATCTTTTTTACACTGCAAGTTAACTGAAAATTTTGGAGGGTTTTCCTTAATTTAAAAGGGATCATGTGGGTGGATGCCAAGAGATACACTTGAAGTGTTGGAGTGCTGGAATAAATATAGCACTCAGTCAGAACAGAAAGAAAGATGGAAGATTATCCTGCTTGCATTTGGTGAACAGTTCAGAAAGAGAAATCAAAGGTGTTTTGAAGACAATCATAGCTCTATCCAGAAACTGAAGATGAAGTGCCGAGCCCTTCCCTATTTTTGGTGTAAATATGAATATATGGAAGACATAGAATCTTCTATTGATGTTCTAGTATCTCTGGCTTAGTACATCTTCCTATATTTCCTTGAAAGTATGGACATCTGTAGTTTTTATGCAGGAAATAGTTATACAAAAAATGTTACCTTCTCAGAAAGAAAAAAAAAGAGATGATCTAAATCTTAAAGACATGACATTTCCAATTAGAAAAGAGATAAAAGTGGACTGGTACTTTGTTTTGGTAAACACAATTATAGGAGGGCATGCAACCTGTTGGCTCCCAGTGCTTCGGTTTAGTGGTAAGAATGCAGGGTGTGGTATGTTAGTTAGGCACACATTACAGGTTCAAACCTGCAACAAATAAAAGCTTGGCATTTAAGTAGAGAAGGATATAGGGCGGGGCTCATTATCCAGAGAAGTTGAACCACGTGTCACTGGCGCTCAGGAATTTTCATTTCCCAGGAAAGTGGACATGCCCTAGGAGTCATATAAACTCATCGGCACAGGAGCTTTATGACGAACTTCTTTTAAAATACAAAAATGAAATTCAAACCTAAGTGGAGGATGGTAACAAACGAGTTGGGGCAACATATAGTTCAATAGGAAACCAAACGAAAATAAAACTAGTAAACTAATAGAACAAAATATGCTCTTCTCTCCGTGTTCACTGTTCTTTTAAAGACATGATGTTTCCAATTATAAAGGGATAAAAATGGATTGGTACTTAAAACAGGATGCAACGAAGCAAACGATCCGTAAGACCAAGCAGACATCACCCTACTGTAATCCTGACACAGGTACTACTGAAAAGACATGGAAGAGATACAATGAACAAATTGCACGAAAAAAATAGCAATATGATAATCACCTGGTACAAATGAAATTCCTTGGAAGGAAATTAGAGGGGGTCTACTTGTTACAATAGAGGGCTTCGTTATAGTCACTGGAATTCTGAAAAGTGGTCCTCGCCATGGTGCTTTGCTGTCTACGCCATATACTTCATAATAATGCAAGCCATCACTTAAATTGGTGGGGTCCACAACTATGCTGGAAGAATGAAGAGAAAAATATGTAAGATTTTTCCCATAATGTATAATCATCTAATCTCTTTTCTTGTTCTGTCTATACCCAGAATCATATCATGAGTCCAAAAAAAATCAAAAACAACAACAGCATACCCAGTGAAATCCCACAAAGTGGGTTTGGGAAGGGTAAAGCGTACGCAGACCTAACAAATATTAATGATTTGTAAAATTGACACAAATCATATATATATTCTATGTAAAGAGAAGTTGGAGCTGTGGTAAATGGCAATAGCCATGACTTAATAGAAGAATTCCTGAACACATAATACTCACTTCCTAAAGTAATAGAATAAACTATCACTATATCTACCATCCAAATAAGACACCAACATGACTGGTTCCAGTGACATATTTAGACTTCATCTCATATTAATTGGCAAAAAACAGATGTCTGTGCCAGAATAAGCTGTACAAATATGTGGAGGAGAATAAGATACCAAGCTAGCCCTTCACAAAGTATGCCTACTACTGAAACTGGTCACCAAAAACTTTGGTTAGGCTCAAAATTTTTAAATCTGATTTGAGGTGTATGAATTATCATCACAGGACTTTCTCTTCATCAACAAATCTTCACAGATACCAGAAAATGTGAGAACTGATCAGGAAACCACAACCTCTTAACTGAAATTATCACATGAAAATGGATTTCACTTTCAAAGTAGGGAAACGAATTGATATCTAGTCAAGCCAGATATTTAATGACTGCTTTGGGACTGACTTAACAAACCAAAGAAGCTTTTGTTGTTGCCTCAAAATTGATCATCTATACAAGCCCAAAGAAAAAGTGGCTAGGGCATAAATCCAGTTTGATTATCCAAACTACATAGGTGAAAACAGGAACGGTAATATAAAACATAAAACAAGTGGTCCACAAGTTCTCCTTGGCACTTCCATGTGCATATGCAACATCAACTAACGTAAGGTTTCTTTTTCTCAAGATTCCAACAGTAAGACCCTCTTGAACCAAGCAAAAAGCACACCAGCTCTCGAAATCCACACTAACAAATAAGAAAACATTGTGTCTTCGCTTCATACTTAGCTATGGTAAAAGGATTTCATCCAGAATTATTTTGTTCACGTTCTCATTCCATCTTCGAAGCATCCTGCTTCCCCTTGATTTGTCACTCTGATCCGATCTTCTGCTTGTAAGTAGCTCTTTCTTCTTTTGGGCTGTAAAATATTTCCAGATGGATCCTTGTTTGTGTCTTGTATACTTGAGCAATTGTTAGTTTCACCTTTTAGCAATAGATACTAAAAATAAATTGGCTCTCAAGATATTGAAAATATTTAGGATGACATCGAGGAGGATTTCATCCCAACACCACATATTCTGCCAAAAACAAATATTTTCCCTGTTTCCTGCTCTGCTGAACTACTTCCATCATTATGCTCTTTTCCATAGACAATGTCCATAAGAAGATGTGATTAATTCTTCCCTCCACTTCGTTCTTTGATGCCAAAAATGGTCTGCTATCATTGTTCATCAAAGAGTCTACCTCATTAGTTCCATATAGGCCCTTCTCAAGGACCCCTAGATTTCTTCCCATACTTTCCATATGATATCGGGGATGTGATTACCTTCCAACTTATCAACGTGACACCTTTTTGCCTCATCCTTTGAGCTGACAAGAAATTCCTTTGAAGTCACTCCACTTCTTCAGTAACACATGCAGGAGAGAGCATAAGAAGTGGACTTAAGGTTGGATTTTCTATTACACACTCAAAGTTGACATCTAAGAACAACAACAACATACCCAGTATAATCCCACAGCACTCACAATTGACACCATTGTGTGGAAAACTAACGAATGATATTACCAGCTAGCTCTTAAGGAGTTCCTGTGGTTATATGACATCAACTGGTTTTGAGGTTAATTAGGATACAATAGTTTAAGGTCCCTGTGGAGCAATCTATTTCATCATTTGTGCAACATCTCTTCAGTGTTTAAAGGCGAGTTTTTGGCCAAAAACATCCTTTAACTATATTTCGAACTTAAACTACATCCTTAAAGTATAATTTCTAGCAGAAACCATCCTTTAACTATACCCCAAACTTAACCTACATCCTTAAAGTATCATTCTTACCATAAAACATCCTTCAAGTATTTTAAAGTGAGCAATTTTCATCTTTCTACTTGAATATCTCGTAAAACTATCCGATATATCCAGTGGCGGACCCAGGATTTTCGTTCAGGAGGTTCGAAAAATAAAAATGTTATTGATGGGATTCGAACCTGGGGCATGCAGCTTAATATTCAGGGATCTTACCCTTGAGCCATCTATTTTTAATTTTATTGAGGGGGTTCAAAATATATACATCTACAAAAATACAGAAAATTTACCTTATATATATCATGTATTTTTTTGCCGAGGGTGTTCGGGTGAACAGCCTGGACCCAACGTGGGTCCGCCCCTGGATATATCCCACAAAAATTAAGTCATCCCTTCCTAATTATTATTCTTAGATATGTCAAGAATATTATCGTGAACTTTTTCGTAATTGAGTTAAGAATTATGCAAAAATTTTAATTTGACCGTTTTTTTAATTCACTTTTCATGTAATTTTAATCAAAAATATTATTAGTTTAAATATGTTTCTTCTCAATTGAATATGCTAGAAGCGACATTAATTTGTTGGAGACTTCCCCTTATAATAATGTAGAATGAAACTCAAATACGAGACATAATCAATATTTTGGTCACTTCAATATTAGATTGACCTAAAAATCTATTGAATTATTTGGTTAAGAAAAAGATAAAAATAATTAATCTTCAACTTCATTCTGTTACGAAACAGGCAAATTATGTATGCGCACATCTTCCAATCATTTTTAATTTCCATAAGCAACAATGTCTAAGATTTTTTATATTTTTCAAGAACTTCTTGTAGCAAGTAATGAAATTATGCAGAATAACTTTTGTTGATAGTCACGTTAACTGTTCATGTTTTCGTAAGATCCATTAGTTTTTTTGACAATATCTAACAAAAGGATGAAAGTTGTTCATTTATAAATACTTAAAGGATGTTTTCTGCTAAAAATGATACTTTAAGGATGTAGTTTAAGTTTAGGGTATAGTTAAAGGATGTTATCTGCTAGAAATGATACTTTAAGGATGTAGTTTAAGTTTTGGGTATAGTTAAAGGATGTTTTTGACCAAAAACTCGTTTAAAGGCCATAAGTATGATCTGCTGCAACTAAAGTAGTAGCACATAGCTTAAAACATAAAGATGTTTCCAGCACTTTCCTCAGAATAATCAGCAGACAAGCAAACTGGAAAAAACCAACCCATCATTGAGGTAGAGCCACAAATTTGTGCATTTGGCAATTCAAAACTAGTTATGAAAAATCACACATTCAGAGAGCTCAAAATGGACAGAGGAACTGGGAAAATAAGAAAATAAATGAATTATATTTAATTAAATTATCTAATCAGAATAGATAAAATAGCTGAGTAACCTGAAGCTGCGCCCATTATGGGTGAGAAGGAGGTAGTCAGGAGCTCTCACCACTGCCTCTCCAGTAGAATGCAACTCAATGCACTCTTCAAAAGGAACCAATTGGTCTAAGTTATTTGCATCTTCATGGAACTTCGGTGCTATTTCCACTGTCCACTGAGGAAAGAATGTCATCAGCCTACGAGGGGTGGCAATATAATAAAAAAAGCATAACCGACTAAATGACATTTACACCAAATGTCCTTTCAGCTGACTTTGCATTTAAAACAGATATGTGCAGCTTCTTTTCTGCATCAATTTACTTAACATCATACAGAGAAGTAGCTCGAACCATATTCAAGAATTCATGTGATCCCTTGAAATCAACAGAATCACCTATCCCCATCGGATTCTACATTTCTCCATCACACACAATATGGTTTTATTCTGAAAACATACATTAAAAGGAGGTAGAGACTCACAGCAAGATGACTACATAGTAATAAGGAACCATATGAACTCATCAAAGTTGACTGCCTTGACACTAAAAAGAATAGCACAAAAGATATTCTATTATTCGGCTTTGCCTCACTCTACCTGAAACATCGAAAACCTAACTCCATATAAAGCCCGGGTATCTACTAAATCGATTTGCAAACCTTTCATCCAGTCTGTTGGTCTTTTAAAGCTTAAGGCATACATAGATGCCTCCAGAAAGGTATAGCGGTTTCCACTTTCCACTGTGGCAACTCTACTCTACTTCTGTTCTTTTCTTTGACCGCAGTAGAGTATTAAAATGGCAACTTAAAAGTAAGAATTCTAGTCTGGGTGTGGAAGAACTGCGAGGGTCACGACAAAAAGAAGAAAGGATCACAGTCTGTTTTATCAGTGAAGTGATGCTGAAGTGGATAATCTGTGTAGAATTGTATCAACTTGTATTTATGGCAATGGCGAGGGGCTATGATAGCAATAGGCTGCTGTTTCTGTGGGAAAACTTGTAGGCTCCAGGTATTTCTAGGATCACGACAAACAAAGAAACAGTGGCCCCAGGCAACTGTGAAGCGTGTGTCAAAGTGTAAAGCTTAGGCACATGAATAAGAAGGAAAAGAATTTTGACAACCAACTGTCACAATCACATCTACAGAGTTCTAATTGTGATTTCTCTAATTTTGGATCTCACTTACAAGTGAATGCCATCGTTTAAGGTTCCAATAGAAAGAAGGACGAGATTCAGTTGGGGGTAACTCAGTCCACCCAAGGGGATTGAAGCATGAGGTTAACAACTCAGATATCCCAGGTTAGACTCCCAGCGGCAACATTTGGTATGAGCTCAATGGGTTGCATTTGGCAACTTGCTAGTGAACTGGACAGGTTACCACATGAATTTGACAAGGTGCAGGAACTGACTGGCCCAGACACCGTTGGAATAAATTTGAAGAAAAAACTCTAAATGGTGTGGTCTTGTATCTAATTTACTGGGTTTAACTTCAACTACTATACAACAACTTGGGCTCAGACCCAAGCAAGCTGGAGTGAGGGATTGAGGCTATATGAACCCCAACTTCTTCATTTCAGCTCATTTCAAATTATCATCATACTACATAGAATAAAAGTGAAAATAAGTTCTTTATATATATATATATATATATATATATATATATATATATATATACAGAGAGAGAGAGAGAGAGAGAGAGAGTTCTCTAATATTTTGGAACTACTATACATTATTAATGAAGGAATATAACAAGGGGTATTAGAGGAAGCCTTACTAATAAGACATTAAATCTTATCTAAACTACTTCCCCCAGGCCCCAGGGTACTCAGAGACTCCAAAGATACCAAATAAATATTGTTGAACCTTCATAACAGATCATTGTCACACCATAAATTATTCAGCCTGCATACAACACAACTACACCTCGACTCCAACTTGGGGTCGGCTATATGAATCTTTGGCATGCTTGACAAAATTAATCTCACCTCTGTAGATTGGTGACAATATAAAGGCTCCCTAAGGTAGATGCCTCGAGACGTAGCAGCTGCAAAAATAGCATTTCTGATCAGAATGAACACATCCTTTGATCAGACCAGAAATAGTGGTGATAATAATACACAATTTTTTTAAGTTAAAGCAACTGCTACATTACCCCTAAGAACAAAAAAGATAACAGTTATTCATCTTTGATAAACCTCCCTTTTGTTCCGGAATTCACCATTTGTAAAAGCTTAGGAAAAATCGGCATCATGAAGGATTACAAAGAAATACAGACATGCATGAAACACAGATATGAGCACACACACACATACATACACGAAGTTGGTTTGCTTGTGATGCCAGCCTGCTTAATTTTTACTTGATACCACACACAGGGAAGATTTTGCACCTTTTGCATGTACTCATAAGCCCTGCAACGATATTCAAGATATTAATCATAAACGGATCAATGGTCATGCTAAAGATCAAAAGTCATAAGGAAGCAGTAAACCTAACTTGTCAACTTGCATGAGTCCCTGTCCAGCAGTTAATTTTTCTTCTGGTAAAGCACCTATGGGTATAGATGTATTTTCAAGAGCCTTCCGTACAGTGTATGGACTAACAGAAATACCTTCCGCCTGCAGGTCATAGACTTCAGTCAAAAGAAAACAAGAGACACTGTATCAAAGGTCCAAAACATTTGAATTACCTTCATAGCACTGACGATTAAAGCCACACCTCCACAAGCAGATGGAGATGACATTGATGTTCCGTTCATTAACATGCGTCTTTGAAGGGTCCATGTGGGCACAGGGGCCACAGCACCACCAGGGGCACTTATGGAGACACCAAGATCACCATCCACAGTGGGTCCCCGACTAGACCTGCAAACTCTTATAGCTAATTTTGTACTCCAAACTCTAACTAGGACAGAGGCACAAAGTATCCCAAAAGTTCCTAAATCTTGAATCGGGAAAGGGAGAAACCATTAAATAAGGTACATACCAGGTGTATTCAAGGCCTTCAGTAGGTGGCTCAACTAATAAGTGAGCACCAGCAGCCATAGCTGGAGAAACATATGCACCCACTCCAATTATGCTTGAACTGGTGCCACCAGGTGCACCCACAGTAGTCAAAGCTGGCCCATTATTGCCAGCACTACTGACAAATACTAGGCGGTGTTTGTTGACCACCTGAAATATTTCACCAGATGGTCAACCGATTAACAGATCTCTCATGCACTGAACTACCACAAAGTGATCATACAAAGGCAACGAACATTACCTCATTGACAAGGTCAACAAAGCGACCATAGTCTGGCAGCAGCGTAGGTTCTCCGTAACTCATATTGATGAGATCACATTTATGCTGTCCACAAAATAGAAGTATGCACATCTCAACAATGATTAAAAATAAACATAGAAACTACCCGCAAACCACAGTTTTTTATTGTCAATACACATCTCAGAGCGTTTTAAGTCATCACTTGACAAGAATGAGAACCGCGGAGGTAATGTAGGGTCACATGACACTCACCGAGGTTGTTAGATGTCAGAGAGTCAGATATTATAAGACTGACATCAACTTGCATGTGTATGCCAAGCATACAGGCTTTTTAGCCTTTACAGCAAGACTTAGCAATTCGCATCTTAGTTAATCGGATAGTCCACTGTAAAAATATTTCTAATAAAACCTGACTTACTTAACCCACAAACCCAGCCCACAGTTTAAAGGCAGGAACTAGCTCAACCACTGTAGCGAATTTGGGTTGGCGTTGGTTCGACAATATCCGAATTCCAAGCCAAAAGTTATTCCAGCTGAAAACCAGTTTTGAGACTTGAACAGCTGTACCAGTCTGCCCACAAATGGTTATTTGACCATTTAGAAAAATTATATCCTTCATGAGCAGTGAATTTGACCACTTTTCTCACTCACCTTCCCTTTCCTTTAAAAAATAAGTAGGCATCTGGCCATAGATTCCAAATACTTGTCACTTTTGTTGGAAGTGTGTTTGGTTATACTTTTTGAAAAGGATATTTGAAATATTGTTCATGCTTGAATGTACTTAAATACAACTTCATAAGTGAAAAGTAAGTTGGACAAGGTTACAAGTTGTTCCCCAAATTTGAAATACAACTTCAAGTTGGATTTTGAAATTTTTGCGGCCAGACCAGTATACAGTATAAAGTGAAAAAGGAAGGGTCAAACGGTTTCTTAGTTTATTTATTCATGATACGTTCCTATCACCTAAGAACGATATAAACTCACAATCTCAATTCACTTCTTCTCACAAATAACTTCCAAATTCAACTATCTATTATATCTTAACTCTCTTACATACTAAGCTTCTCTCTTTCAATTTCAATTTATAAGGCTACAATCGATTATATCACGTAAGCTCCGGGAGATCAAAACGTTCTTTTGAATCTCAAAGTTGAGCGGTTCAATTAATATCAACATTAGTGTATATTGGATGTTTAAAAAAATTAAATTGCAATTTGACTATTATAGCACCAAATATCATACATGTCTGGAATTTTTTAATTTTCTTTAAATTGTGTGCTTCACTTCACTTCATGTTTTTTGCTTCAAGCCCATGTACTTGTCGATTTTTGAGTTTTTTTCTTGCAGAGAAACAAGGACGTAAATCACCTCTTGACCAATTGTAAAGTAACTTCTAGACTGTGGCAGCTGATGCCAAAACTGCTTTTATAAGTTATACCACGCCAAGTACATATGAAAGACTTCCTATGGTGCTGAAGAATAAGAGGCAAAAGAGCCAAAGGAAACATAGCATGATATTCCACTCGACAAGATGTATGTGGATACTAAGGAGTTAAAAAATTCTGAATCTAAAGGCAAAGAGAAAATCAATTAGACAATTGCGTAGAACTATAGTATTTTCATTTTATTTTTGGGTGGAAAAGGCACGTCTCCGTACTTGTATAGATGATTGGTTGAAGTTTGGTGAAAGGAACTCTTTCATATGCCTCTTCTATACTAGGCAATTTTTTTTTTTGACCAGTCTTATATGCTAGTCATCATTTGGCAATAAAATATGTTCATTTAAATAAAATAGGGGCCAAATCTATAAATCAGCCAAAAGATTTTCAGGCAACTAGTTTCATATAAACACAGCAAACTCTATCCAGAGCTCAGAAGATAAAACCTGAAAGTTCACCGCACGTTTTTTTCCATTTGATGTCAATTGGAACATGGATTGATCTTGTTAGCCCCCTGAGTAATTAAGAGGAGCCCAACTCAGGCTGCCTGACAACAATTCAACTTTTGGAAAAAAATAAAGTAGCATTTCAAGGAGGCATCTCGCTAGAATTACATGATACCAACTCCCCTGAACTAAATAGACGCCCCATTCTATTGCACATAGGTATGCATCATGCAATTGCTCATCTGATGCCCTTTCAAAGAGCCTTATCCTTGTAACTGATATAAACCTCAGAAATGTGAAACAAAAAAGTAACTCTATTGTAGGAAGACAACCACTGTTGGATAATATTAACCACCTATGACCTACCCTGCATCTATATACTAAGAGATTAGAGAGCAAAAGGGTAAGGAATGGGATTTACTTTGCTTCCTGGAGTTGACACGCTAATCTAGCAATATGGCTAACCAGGTCCTTATGATTGTAAAAGATACTGTGTATGCAAGACCTCCTTTATGAAGATTATTCACCTATTAATCCTTTAAAGTGAGTATGGAAGTTCAGAGAATTACACAGTCCATCCAAGACATAGAAGAATAAATATAAGTATTGTTTGACAAAGACAATTAATCTGTCAGATACACACAACAGAACTATATTGCTGGTATATGATCCTCAATTTCAACCTAACCTAAATTTGCAGCAATACAATATTAAATACAGTCAGCACATCTTTTTATACAAGTTTCTGCACCCAAAGTGCATGTTTATTCATAGCTAAACAGTTTTTATTGTGAAACGTGTGTAGAAACACCTCAAAGATATAAAGCAAGAGCACAGTAACAACCAAGTGAAGTAGATAACAGTAGTCAACTCCTCGTTACTATGTGGTGATTCCTTTAGTTTAGGTACTTTTGACGACCCCCCAAAAGTAAAGACCCAAATACTTAGCTAGTGTTTGGCCATAGATTCCCAAATATTTTTGGCAAGTCATTTTTGGGCGAAGTTTCACCATGTGTTTGATCATAGTTTTTGGGGAGATGTTTGATATTTTTTAGAAATATGATTTATACTCATAAGTTCTAAAAAATATCATTTTATAATGAACATGTTCCGTGATAAAAATTGGAACTCATAGATTACAAGTTCCAAACTGCTTATAAACAATTTCACAGATCAGTGTAGGAGCTACTGCTGGTTTCTCAAATCACGAGGGAGCATACAACATTTTTATATTTACCACAAACATATCATAAGTTGAGTGAGTGCCTTCATGGTGCTTTTCTCAAACTTGTCAAGTTGGGATTAATAAATGATGGGGTGTTTTTATAGAACTTCCCAAAAAAGAGAATTTGGCCCAAAACTAGTTTTTCCTAGTTTTTGGGAATTTGGGTTTTTAACCAGAAATATTTGCCAAAAAATGACAATTTGTATGGCCAAACACTTTTTGCCAAGTTTTTTCCCAAAAAATACTTCTACTTTTTATGGTCAAACAGGTCCTTAATCTAACATTGCATAGAAACACACCTAATGTATTAACACCTGCATGCCAAAACCTAGAAAAAGAGAAGCATGAAAAAGTCGTGGAGACTGGAGAGACTGCATAGATGAAAAAGTAGGAAAAATTTAATTACCAAAACAAATACTGGATTTGTTTGATAAATGGTGAAGAATGTAATGATCAAGTTTCTAAGTTTCTACAATTAAAAGATAACACCCACTCAGAATTTAAAGCAGGGATCACCGGAAATTTAAGAACTACCATTGCAGGAAGAAGAGAAGCAAGAAAGGGAAAAGAACATTTTGCATGGGAGAGATGATGACCAGTAGATATAATGCTGAATAGGCCCTACCTCTACAGCTGCAATCAAGGCCCTAGTCAAACCAGTTCCTGTTTCCATAGAACCCAACCGTGAATCCCCAATTTTACAAGACACAATTTGTGCTCCAGGTGCAACTCCATTTAGTAAAGGTTCCTTCAAAAAGAACATGCATAACATAAACACATTTTAATATAGCATCAGGTTAGTTAAATCTAGTGCCAGACAAGCACCAGTGTAATGGAAATGTTGCCAACAGAAATATTACCCTACCTCCGGGTGGAAGGCGGCGGCAATACCAGCAACATGTGTGGCATGTGGGGAACTATCTGTCACGATACTTAAAATATTCCCTTCATTGTAGACATTTAGCACACATGTACAGGCATCCAATTTACTAAAAACTCCATGCTTTTGTTCAAGCCTACAAAGTAAGTAGCTCAAACAATGAAACTCCAAACAGTAAAAGCAGTAGACATTGATTACTACTGTTTCTAGCAGCCATGTCATACCTGTAATTAGTTAAAGGAACAAAGTCTGCAAGCTTTCCACATCCTGATTCATCCTCAAGACTCTGTGTGTCCAAAGCAGCTCTCCAAAGCTCCCCATCATGCCATACAACAGCATCAATAACTGGTCCCTTGTCATCGTAGCTCTATGACAAATATCAGAATTAGCAATGGAACCGAAAATACAATTTTTTGGTTAAGGACTTGGAAATGAATCAGTATAAAATGGTACCGACATCAGCTTGCTTGCGCAGAAGATCAACTCTATTCTGGAGGTCTTCCCGGACCATTTTCAAGTGCACACCTTCGACTTTTGTGTGCTTCTGCAGAATTGTTAATATTATGTTCAGCGAAGTTACATCAAAGTAAAACTAGATGACTAGAACAACAAACTCGAAAAAACCAGAGCATGCCCCTGCATATTAAAGCAATGGCTAGTGAGTTGGAACATTTTAGATAAACCTGTGGACTTTAAACCTATGTCTATTAACTTATACAATTGAGTGCTTACAGCCGTATGAGCCAAGGAATTAATGATAAATTGCTTTCACGAAAACTCTAATTATATATAATTAATAGCACCACATTTACCTTTAACAAAATGAACACAATGAGTAAGGACTAATAATAAACAGCTAATTAGAATGTCATGCGATATTTTAAAGCAATAAAGATCCTTGATTCTTTTTCTAGCACAATATATTAAGATCTTTCTAGTAGATCAAAACCCTTTTCTAGTACGATATATTTAGATCAAAACCCTATCAAAGCTATCCAACTGCATAACACAGACTCATCTGGTTAGTATCACTGAGCAATCTAATCAGTTCTCATATTAGTCAAAATGCTCCTGTTTCACCTGTTAAGCTTTATGTTAAGATGGAAAGCACAACCAACTTCACATTGGACCTCAACAAGGCAAATCAAAAAAATATTAGGCTAGGCTGTCAACTGTCACCATGGCTGAATCCGGAATCTGTGCAAACTAAGGTTCAAAACCATAGCTGTACCTTTTGAGATTTGGTGAACTTGGTTGCATTTTGAACATTTATAAAATTCATGTCAATTGTTTTAGTAGATCTTTGGAAAACTTGGTGCCCAAATATCTGATCTCTGGCATGGGCACCTAAGTCACATGGTTTATTTTCTTTCTTAAGAGTTCTTTGAGAACTTACCTTCATAAGTTACAATAGATAAGTGGCTAACTTTTCTCTCTTTCTTTTCAGTATCGTGAGTTGACATGCAGACATGGCAAGAATTTTGTGTGTTGAGACTCACCATCTCATATCTAGCATTAATTGGTTAGCATTTCACAGGCTTTGATCATAGAAAAAGGATCCAACCAAGACATGTGGTGGTTACAAGCTACCTAAAATGTACTTGAGATAAGTAAAGCCGTCCTTTCTCTCTAGCATGGCAAGAGTTTTGACCTTTTAGGGGTGGTTTGGCAGAGTGTATAAGAATAATGTTAAAATAGAGTGGATATTAGTGCTTGCATTAATCATGCATAGATTATTTCTTATGCATTTTTTGGTTTGGTGTATTGAAAACGGCATGCATTGCATTCGTAAAACGCCTTGTATAACTAATATCATGGATTTTCATGTATTAGCTATACACACCTCAATACGCAATAGAGTGTACCAAACAAGGTACTACTAATACACAAAGGTAATGCATGCATTATTTTTGCTAATACGCTCTACCAAACGACTCCTTAGATATAATAGTACTATCTACTTTGACATAGTCGGAAGCAAGTTCTAAAGGTCTCTTTTCATATGACCTTCTCTTACTTTATAGTGTTGCTTAAATGCTACGACTCTTTACAGAATTTACAAGTTTCTTCATCATTATACATTTGAAGATGCTCACTGCAAATAAGGTAATGACCTCTACATTTGCAATTTATCAAAATATGAGGTTATTGAAGGAAATAATCACAGAGATAGTGGAGAAGTGAGATAACCTTATCAAATTGATCAAGCTGCTTTACAGCCCCTGCTATTGCTTCTTGATTTTTCTCATCCCACCTTCTCTTTCGTTCTTTCTTCAAATAAGAAGAGTTCATAGAAAGAGAATACTTTAGAATCCCTCAAGAACGAAATCAACAACTACTACCCCTCAGTCCCATAAAAGTTGGTGTTTGAACTTAAAAAAAAAATATAAGAAAACATTAAATTATAAATACTTGGATAAAGCAAAGAACCAGAATATAAAGATAACGGCAACCAGAATCACCTTTACTCGAGAGGTCAGCGTATCAGTGAAGAGCTCATACACCAATTTGCAGCCAACACGCCACTCGCCAGATGGATTCTTCCATGAAGAATTTATGACAAGAGAAGCCCCTACAAAATAATTAATATATGAAGCATTTATGTTGCATACTGATAGAAACATAGGTTTTATATTGGATAAAAGAGAGAGAAAATACAAAGAGATACACTCGTATCTCCAAAATAATTTTTCTGCATATACAATATATTACAACATATCTTTTGATGACAAATATATTACAACATATCTACACATTACTGGATCTATTATGTATATAATAGCTAACTATAACTATTTCATAACCATTTAGGATAAAGAGACATAACTTCTAGTAACTATTAAGATTACATTAGTTAACTATTATCATCAGTTAGTTATCATTCAGTTAGTTAGTCTATTAGTTATTCTATTTGTTAGTGGCAGCTGCAGTATATAGCTCATTGCCAGCTGTAAGATAGTTACTAGTCAGATATTTCTGTTTCCTCCTTATATAAATACACACACACTTGTAATGGAATTGATTGATTGTTTTTCCCCAAAATTCCTTCCTTCTTCACTTCCATTCTCATGGATTGAGGCTGTGATATTGGTTTATCCTTCTGTGCAGTCCTCTTGACAATAACCATAAGGAATTGCCAAATAACTGCTAATAACGTAAGAAACTGCTGAATCCTCTATGTGCGAGAACTCCACAAATTTGAGAAGATGTAGATCATTATCTTCACCTATCTTTCTTTGTTTCTTCCTCCTTGAGTAAGTATGGAAGATATGTGGCTTATCATATACAAATGAATCAAGAGTATGTGGACTCATAGTACCTTTTGGTACTTCAAACTAAGCAAGCAAGATTGCAGGAGAAATGTAAATGTTATGGTCCCTTGTCATAGATTTTCTGAAAATGTTGGAGCAATGCAATTAAAAAAAGCGGTTTATAGAAGGATGCACGAGAGTAGTTTATTTCCCTTTCAACTGTATACACTCAGATGTCGTGAGATCACATTACCAATCAAAAAAGTTGACGGCATTCCTGAATCTGACTAAATCTTGACATAATCAGAAATGAATAGGTCTTTCTTTCCTTTTTAAAGTTCATATTCATAAATGACAAAGGTCTACAACATTATCATCATTGTAAACAACAACGGAGGATACAACTCATTCTGGAAACACTTCTTATAAATATTGAAGATTAGCAATACTGCACCGTCATTATTCAATATCTCCATATTGAAAACGTGTCATTTTGGGTTCTATGGTTCAATCATCAGAGGAATTAGAACCTAAATCCTAGTTATGTGGCCATAGAAAGATTTTGACTGACAGGGGAAGTTTCAATCGTTCCATTAGTTATCAGCTGATTTAAGATTGAATTGGTCTATAATAAATATAAATTTTATAATTAAACAAAATATTTCAACATGATGGAACTATATCTTAAGAAGACAGGTCAAAGATTCTAAAATAGGGTACAAATTGCAGAATGATTCCTAAATTCAAAGACATACCAGAAGCTCCAGTAATACAACAATTATCATCAGCCTTTACCACTGTAGAAGTATCAACATCTCCGCTCCCAGTACTGCAAATAAGATAATCATTACCAGTGCATGCAAAATTTAGTACTTCTTTAATATCATATCCACTGGAAATAAAAAAGTAAACTTAAGATTCTCAAGCCTCACCAATCTATAACATCAATGACCTTCGGCTTTCCATCAGAGGTAACTCGTAATCCAGCCGCAGCTGGATCAACTCCAGAATCTGAGACACTTAAATCTCATAAGCAACAACAGTATACACACAAATATGAACTCACAAAACAATTGTTGACTCATCTTCTACTAATACTCATCGACAAGTAAAAACGAATTGATATAGAGAAAATTACCGAAAATAGCAATGATGACACCGCGACCGTCGTACTCAGGGTGAGCTTCGATGAACCGATCAGCAGCAATCTCTTTCTTCGGCATTTGAGCAGCAAGGAAAGTTGACTCTTTCAGTTTGAAACTACGCACAGCTCCGTTGCCGTCGCTGGATTCAACTAGCGAAGTACAAGGCATTGCCCTATCTGTTTTCCTTTTGGGTACAATGATGGTAAGAGATGGAGAAAACAATGAGTGCGAAACTGATTGTGGAAGTGATTTAAATATTGGAATTTGCATCGCAAGGGTGTTTTCGTAAGTTTATCTAAGGGTGTTTTAGTAAAATGGCGGATTCCGGCAGTGACGGTGGAAGGAGAGATTGCCACCTGCCGGAAATTTGGGGACTTGTGCCGCTAGGTTTTAGATGGGTTTGCTTCCCTACATGTTAAATTATCTTATCTATCCTTGCATGAAAATTGCCCATTTTGGAATTTGCTCAGGGGCGGCTGGCAAGGCCCCCAAACGGCAAAAAAAAAATTAATGGAAACATAAATAGTTTTATTTTTCAATTTTTCAAAAAGTTTTCTACTTTTCAAAAAATTTTCTACTCTTCTTTATTCCAATTTTTTATTTTTTTTTAATTTTGTTTTATATATTTTATCATCCTCTCTTCTATTTCTTCTCATTTTCTCTTTTCTAATTTGATATCTTTCTTTTTCAAATCAAATTGCAAAACTTAAGAACTCAACTTACTTACACTATTGAGAGTTTATATTTTAATTTTGAAGAAAAATAATTGCAGCAGCTCAATTAATTTTTGGAAATCAAGTTTCATAGCTTTTGAATCCGGTAATATCATTCTAATTTCTAATATTATTTTTGTTTTGTGTCTTGTGCTTATTATATTTTTTATTTGATATTTTAAATAGTGTTTAAAATGTTTGTTACATTTTAATATGTCAACTAGAAAATATGAATCCGGTTATTCAAAACTTAAAAAAAAAAAAAAAAAAGTCGATAACTTGATAAAATCTCAAGCCATCTTTTCACTTCAAAATAGATTTGAACAATTTGAGGTATATGAAAATATTTTTGGTTTTCTATTTAGTGGGAAAAAATTGAGATCATTAGATGATGAGAATTTAAAAAAATATTGTCTTAATCTTGAATGTTCCTTAAAACATAATACTCACTCCGATATTGATGGTTTAGACTTATTTTCTGAATTAAAAGTGTTAAGGAAATCATAAAAGTAGAAGATAATACTCTAATTGAGATACTCAATCAAATAAAAAGACTTGATTCTTTTCCAAATGCTTACATTTCTTATAGAATAATGTTAACAATTCCCGTAACAGTCGCCTCAGCAGAAAGAAGTTTTTCAAAATTAAAAATAATAAAATCTTATTTAAGATCGACAATGTCTCAAGAAAGATTAAGTGGTTTAGCTATATTATCTATTGAAAAAGAATTATTAGAAGAGATTGACTACACAAAAATTATTAATAACTTTGCATCTCAAAAAGCTAGAAAAATAGATTTAAAATAAATCATTTATAATTTTTTTAAGGCCTCTAATTTGATTTTGGCCTTAGGCCACCAACGGGTTTGAGCCGCCCCTGAATTTGTGCTCCATGAAGTAGCTATCAAATATCTCATTGGAAAATAATCCAACTCAATTAAAATGTGAATTTATTCTATAAATAGAAAAAGATTCCTGAAAATATAATTTGTTACGTCCTTGTAGAATAAAACGTGAAGCTTTTTCCCATAAGATCATGTTTCATAATTCATATTAGCTAGATACGTTTTGAACAAAATAAAAATGAGGATTCTAATAATATCGTGAGAAAATTCATTTTCAATATCAAATATATTTGTTGTATAGATAATGTTTAAATAAAGTCGGAGTCAATTAACCCAGTATTTTGGTCTAGTAACTTAAGAAATAAGAATCTCAAAGGAGC